>JAHWFO010071827.1:915035-994219 GCA_023313115.1 Rhysida immarginata | reverse complement strand
CTTTGTGTAATGATTATATATTGGGAAGTAAACTTATTATTTCAAATCTTGACGGATATAGGGGAGAACCCTGAAATACAATAAATAATAGATATTCAATAAAAATATTTCATTTTTAATTGAATATCTATTATTTATTTCAAATCTTGGAAGACTGTGAACCTAGATTCTCCCTTTCCCAACTGATACATTTCCCTTTTTTATACGTTACAGTTAAAAGCTACATTTTACACAAAAAAGTTTGTTTAATTTCATTTTTATGCAAAATAATTGGTTTTTTAATTAGTAATAATTTCATAATAATTTAATTAATATTAAATGAGCAAATAACTTTTTAATTGTTGGTAATGTTACAAATGTGAAAACACAGAATTCCTTACCGAAGAGACGATAATATTAAATTGAAGATACAGTTCAAACGAGGGTAGGACATTTTCTCCGCCGGTCAAAATCCCCATGTATAAAGTGAGGAAAAAACGCCCAGAGTAAAAACACAGGTACAAAACCCCCTGTGCTAAAAGCATAAAAGAGGACTTAACCTCCAAATGAAGCCTTAATTTTTATATTATTTTTTAGGGTCAGGTACGTTTCGGCGCAGCCGTTTTGGCGCGGCCGTTTCGGCGTGAGATCGAATCGGCGCCGGTTCAAAAACCACAGTTTTGAAATGGTTTCCATGGGAAGGAATGCTCTTTTGTCAAAATCCAATTTGCGCTTATTTCATTTTTACTATAGAAATAAGTAATATAATAAAAATAAAAAAAAATTCTATTATTAAAAAATATATCTTAGCAATTTAATAAAGAAAGAATAAATATTATAAAATCTAATTCATTTTATAAACTTTGCATATTAACAAGTAAAATTAAATTAAAAAAAAAATTAACTGACTTCAACAATGAAGTTAATATGGGACCATCTTGGTGCTAGACCGACTCCAATGTAAAAAGAATTTTTAAAATCGGTTTATAAATGACGGAAATATCGATGAACATACATAAAAAAAAAAAAAATACATACATACGAACATAGAACCTCTTCCTTTTTGAAGTCGGTTAAAAATGAGCAATTAAAATGCATCAATTTCGTTTGACAGAATATCAAGGGGAAAAGATACCCCTTTGTTTCACCCAAAACAAGACGCCCCCCCCCCTTTCCCGTGTATAACTATTTTCGTTTTTCTCAGCGATTGCATCATCCCTTTTTTTGATTGACCCATGATCTTCATTGCTATTAATATTAGTATTGTTATAATACCAAAAACTATGAACAAATGGTAGTAACAAATAAAATAAGCACAAAAACCACAATTCCACAAATTGCGGATTTGTGGTTTCATTGCTATTGTCTAGCAACGTAAACATTTTTAATTAAATAGTGAAGTTTAGGAACTTTTTATAAAATTTTCTTGAATTCAAAAATAAATAAAAATTTATTATGTTCTTCATTTGGTGATCTATTATCATTTGGTTATTCATTTGATTTTTAAAAAGAATACAAAAATTAAAAGAAAAAATTCTTCATTTGGTTATTTAAAAAGAAAACTAAAAGAAAATAAAAATTTATTTAGCTCATTTGGAAATTGTGAGAAATGCTTCTCAAGTAATCAGTAGCATCCATAGTTTCAAATCTCATAACAGTTTCTTGTATTCTTCTCTTTGCCGAAACGCCCGCGCCGAAACGTCCCATTCCGTATTTTTTAATAATTATTAGATTATTTTTATCGAGTTATCCGAAAATTTATTGTTTACTGTGGGGTGGGGGTTGAAATGTTTCCGAAAATAATTTTACTCTATAAATGTTTTTAAAATCTGGTTATTGTTCTTATTAGGGGAGGTATTCGTACATTTGGAATAATTTTACGTTCTGCCACATGTCTTACGCCGGAAATATAAAAATAAATTCTGATAATGGATAGGTCATAGCGTAGCCACCGCATATGTATACAGTATCAAAGACCTCCATGTATCCAATTTATTAAAGAAAAGCTGATGGATGAGTGGTCTGAGAGGTTTTATTTCAACACGATTCCTCAGGTGTTAAAATGTTAAAAAATACAGATGTTAAATGTTAAATAAATAATAAATGAAAATAGGAAAGAAAAAGAAAATTCCAGTCTGGAATCGTGACGCTCTGTCAGACTGAGCAATTAAGTCGTTGTTGACTGTAATGTAGGCTCGTGGCTTAATTTTTTCATTTATCATTTAAATTTAATATCATATTCACCCGGATGCACGACAATAATGAAACTATGTAGTTTAAATTTTATGGCCAACGCCATCAATAAATGTATTTAAATAATGTATAAATTATAAAAAAATCAGATAAAAATTAAGGTTTATTTGTGGGATATGCCCTCGTTTGTGCTTTTACTCTAGGAGTTTTGAACGATGGGGTTTTGCTTCACTGCAGGGCAGATATGAAACAGTTGCTATGAATGAGTTGTTCAATTGGGTGTCTCCGAGAGATGCTGCACTGCAATGCACGCTGTGCTCGCTGTTACTAAAAGTCAACTTTGCCGACTGTCATCATTGCAAGATGATCAACGACCTGGACAAGCAAATCGTGCCATCACATATGATTCCAAAGCCAAAATTAACGCAGTCTCAAAGGAAAACAGAAGAGTGACAATCGATGTCGTGGAACCATCCGCACTACAGAAAAATCTGTGCGCAATGGATCTCGCATCATTTGACATCAGAACAACTTGGAGTTCGAATGTCCATGTCCCTGCAACATTTGACACGCTATGAACAGGAAGGAGAGAAAACTCTCGACAGAATCGTTACAGGGGAAGAAACTTGTGTTTTCATTTCCAGCCCAAAGCAAACGTCAAAATCATCAATGAAAGCATTATGGGTCACCACCTCCGAAAAAACCAAAAGCAATCGCAACAGGCCGTGTTTTTTGATCGCAAAGGCCCGATTTTACTGGACTTTCTTGAAAAAGGCACCACAGTTAACGAAGCACGATGTGGGGAAATATTGAAGGCACTGCACGCGGCCATCAAATGCAAGTGTCCTGGACTTCTTATAGAAGGAATGCTTCTTTTCCACGACAACGTGCGTCCTCACACTTCGAAAGCAACGGTAGACCTCATCAAAAAGTTCAACTGGGAAGCAATGCAGCATCCACTTTACAGACCTGACTTATCCCCATGTGACTTTCACGTGTTTGGGGATCTCGAGAAACATCTGAAAGGCTGCAGGTTTCAGTCGGACGATGAAGTGAAGGAAGAGGTTTTGGAATGGTTCCACACGCAACCGAAAGACTCCTTCCATAAAGGAATTACACGCCTTCTTACACAGTAGGATAAATGCCTTAACGCATTTGGAGAGGATTTTTAAATTCCTTGTCTACACTTTGGATAAAATAAATAATTTTCGTTTTCATTTGTACAACCCTTTTAGATAGGGCAATGTATATCGAGGAGGCAAAGGAGATACATGTGTCTCACGTGAGCTCCCTAACAAACGTCCAGACGACTGGTAAAAGTATGTCTCCCTTGTGTGTTTGTTTGTGTCTTTGGAAAGGAAAGAGAAAGAATGAGTATTGCTCAGAAAAGCTCGGCCGGTAAAAGGTAAAAAACTAGAACTTCGTCTAGAGCAGGAGGGTATATGAGCTTTTACGTCAAGGGCAAGGGAAACTTTAAAGAAAAGATGGGTCTAAAGTATCTAGTGATATTCCCTGGTGGTGAAGATCTGAGGCAGGTCAACCCCGCAAGTGGATAAATAAAACCTCAGGCAACGCCAGGTTATCAGCTAGTTCAACTAAGGTGCAGCCACAGAGCGTGACGGATGGGATGGACATGACGTTCTGGGCACATCGCAAAAGGTTTTATTTGCGCAAATAGTTTCTGGACATCCAAAACGTCCATAATTTATACAATTTTATGTAGAAATGCCAAACCAATCCCAGCTCAGCCATTTTGCAAAACGCAACTGTGAGTGATTGGGTAGAGATTAAATATCTGACCATAGGATAACAATTTTTGAACACAAGACCACAGACAGTGCTCTTAAGAAAAACTTTTATGTAGAATTCGAATATACTTTTAGATTTTTTTCTATCACTTTGCGACTCTGCAATGCAACACTAGTTTTGTCAATGAAACTCGTTCTCAGAGCTAGTTTGAACGAAAGGAGTTTCAAACTAGAAAAATAAGTGCTTAGCGTAACTAGTTTCAGTTCCACGGCGTTTCAGATCTAGTTTCGCTAAAGCCCGGTTCGCGAAACTAGATCCGTAATGCCGTGGAACCGAAACTCGTTTCGTTCAAACTTGTTCTGAAAACTCGTTTCAGCTACGAAACTAGTTTTGCATCGCAGCTCGCACTCACAAATTATGATGCTGATAATAAAGCTAATAAGCTAATTTGTTGATTTTTTAAATGCTTAAGTAGAGATTATACAAAATCCTATGCCTTTGTTAGGCATCCATATGTGCCCTGAGGCATGGGTGGGGTGGAGCCAGAAGCCACCTTCAACAACAATAAACACCCACACGAACAGGAGCGGGTTTGTTGAACTTGCACGGGTTAGATTTTTAGCACAAGGAGGAGGCGAGAGTAAATAATCAAATACAATTTTTTATTCCTAGAATAATTATGGTAGAGCAATAAAGAAAAACTTGGGGCCCCAAAACCATGAACGTGCAATCTATTTAACAATTAATACCGAATTTAAACATAGAAAGAAATGTATTTTAACAACCATATATAACACATAGCAAGCTTTAGCTGACACAAGAAACACATTACTAATCATTGCCCAATCAGCGGTATATTGTCTTTGCACCATTAACGCAGCAGAGTAATTTCTAGAATGCGTCGTGCTCTTCTTTAATCAAATTTCCCCCTAGGGCGTCACCAAGCACACCTAGGATCAGGAACCGGGGAGAGAGCTGTAACCCCGCTGCAACCACTATCATGTGACGCTTATAGCAACAAAACGCTATCAACACACCCTCTGCTCGTTAATATCCGTACAACAGACCCATTTATATCGAACGACAATACTTTAAAACAAAAACTCAACATGTAACAAGTACACTCCCTTTGTTAAAACTATGTTCCTGTGCTCAGCTCAGCAATGGTATAAACTTATACCAGCCCATAGAAATGTATATAGAAAGTTATGTTTAATCATAAACAAATGTTCAGAAAACACTGTTCTTGCTTAAAACTTCCTACATGTATAGTTTATAACGCAATACACACATTTCCGTAACATTACACTATTTGCTTTCCCATTTAGACTATACTGAAAGTTAAACAGCGTTTATTCCGTCTTTGTCATGAACATACGAGGCCTGTGAGAAAAGTATCCGACCTTATTTTTTTTTGCGAAAACCTGATGGATGTGGATCGCGCGTGCTTGCATGAGCCAACCTTGAACCTTTGTGCGTATGCGTGAATTTTTTCCTGCCTCTCAACAGCGTCAGTTGCTGGCAATCAGCATTAGAGGGAGGTAGTGTGTCGTGCTCTCGTTGGTTTTTGATTTGAAGGAAAATGACAGAACGACTGGAGCAGCGTTACTGCATCAAATTTTGCCAGTAACTGGGCAACAGCCAGGTGGAAACCATCCGGTAGATTCAGACGGCTTTTGGTGACGACGCTATGGGCATCACACAGATTAAGGACTGGTACAACCGGTTGGCCATCAGCAAGCCGAAATGACCAGGTCATTGCCAAAGCGAACGCTGTGGCAATGCGGGATCGTTGTGTGACTATGCGGAAGAGGTGGGCATCAGTACGTTTTCAGCACATTCCATTCTGACCGAAGATTTGGCCATGAAGAGAGTGGCGTCGAAATTCGTGCCGAAGCTGCTGACGGCGGAGCAAAAGCAACTTCATGTCGACGTCTCACAGGTACGGGTACGACCATAGCATCGTCACCGAAAACCTCCAAATCAAAAACCGACGAGAGCACAACACACTACCTCCCTCTAATGCTGATTGCCAGCAACTGACGCTATTGAGAGGCGGGAAAAAATTCACGCATACGCACAAAGGTTCAAGGTCGGCTCATGCAAGCACGCGCGATCCAAATCCATCAGGTTTTCGCAAAAAAAAAAAAATAGGTCAGATACTTTTCTCACAGGCCTCGTATATGCTTTTCAGCATTTTTTAAATAACAAACCTTTCATGGTCCATTTCTCTATTGATACCGGACATTCCTTCTTCGTGTTTTATTTGATTAATCCGAAAGGGCATCTACAAAAAAATAAAAAGACAAATTAATAAACATGTAAAATTTTATAAAACTATAAATAAATTTCATAAATTCTAGAAGATTATCTAAAAAAAAAAAATAATACTTTAACAGAAGAAGAATAAATCATCATATAAAAAACTTAAGACGATGACGATACGACTACCTTGAATTTTTTTTTTTTTTTTTTTTTTTTAAACATTACTTATTTCTTTTTTCATCATTGAGAGAACTGGCATCAATTTGTATAAGACGCGAGTGCTGCTTACCACTGGTGACTGGGGGCTGTAGCTATTTGGACTGAAACTGGCACTGAATCGCCTGGATCTTGGCTGGTTCCCAAACAACTGAGGTGGAATGAGCTCATTGCTACATCAAGATGAAATCAAGATCATCCATCAGACAGGGAAAAAAAAAAAAAAAAAAATTAATAATAACAAACACTGATTTGATGTTGTTGTTGTTATTGTTGATAATTATAACAATAATAATTGTAATAATAATAATTCATTGAATTCATTGAAGGAGCTAAAATGAACAAACTCAGCTTTGATGAGTTTCAGTATTGCATGGCTTCGATTTCAACTCAGTTATTCCCACATAAAAATTTACGATCAAATTATAACGTTATATATATTATTTTACAATTATTATGTCGTTTAGTCCAATTACATAAGCTTAAAGCAATAATAATAAAAGTAGGCCTTGTTTAAAGCTGAAGTTATGCTCTGCTGTCTCTCTCTATATATACACATCTTCTGCCTCCTACACAAGATCGCCTGCGAACGCGCACACAACAATAATAATACTTACCCATTTGCGTCGCCATCAAAAATGCTCATATTTATCATAGGAGCACTACTGGATCGTTTCAAATTGCTCCCACCTTGCGACGAGACTGGTGGGTCTATATCCATGCTATATCCCGCCATTACAATGTTATTTATTTATTTGTTTAACAGGCGCAGATTATCGAAGTTGCAGAACATGAATAATGAATGAATGGTTGGAGGCTTGGCTAGGGCCCTTTTTAGTACTGCTAGATTCTCAAAAACAATTGAACATCATTATTCGGAATCGATTTTGTAGTGATTAAGTTTTCTGTTTTTTCCTTTGCCGCTCTGGAAATTCATTTTTGATGGTTTACATATTGAAAGCAATTGCCGCCTGTTTTCCTCCAAATCGTGCCCATTCCTTCCATCAATCCCATTCACTCGTCGCGTTTCGATGCAAACGATCGCTTGGCTTTACAACCCAAACTACAGCTATTTGATAAACACAAACTAATTTTTTAGACTTGAAATATTGATTAATCAGGCTTAAAACTCCATTATAAATCGATTTCTTAAAAAATTAAAACGTTTTTTTGTTAAAAATTCTACGATCGTCGTCATTTAAAAAGAAAACACATCTTCAGCTTGATTGCGGGAAAGCCATTACGCCTGCTCGCTTGTCAACGAGTCTGTTGGCTGAGTGATGCGAAAATTGATTTGGAAATAATTTAAATGCATAAACAAACAAAATTTTTGAGTAAATAAGCTCTTAATAATTATAATAAACAATTTTATGATTTTTAAAAAGCAAAATTCATTAAAAAACCAGCTTTACTACGAAACTTTCTACATACGGAACTCCCGCTCCGAACGCAAGACTATACTCAGCACGTTTTAAGCATTGGAGGCGCTAATGTTGCTGCTAGACATGCGTTGTTTCACTTTATAAATGCTAGCCGAACTTGGAAACTTGTACAGTTTATACGTTTTAGTTCTTCTTAGTCCTTATTTATTTATTATGTTCAAAAATGCTACGGAACAAGAAAGAAGTTGACAAACATGTTTCCGACATTTTAAGCAGGATTAAAAATGAAACGGAGGTGAGTATAATGGTAGTGCGTAGCTTAGTCGCCATGATAAAGTGTATAAATAAAATTTCGGGATTGCATTGTAAGGAGTTACATTGGATATTAAAAACAAATATGCCCCAATCGTGGCGATTTTTAAGTTACAATTGTAAATAAGACTCTAGAGTATGTATTTATGGGAAAAAATGGGGTGATGTAGACATGAGATCTTAAGATGAAGGCTTACTCTGATGTAGTACCCGATGTGGTACTTCAGTACCTGAGGTTTCAAAATGTGGCTAATTAGACACAAAGCATGTTGATTTGGATGTGCAAAAAATAAATAAATACATAATTAATAAACCCTTATTAACATAAAAAGTAGGCTAATACCTTGTATCAGATATGATGATCATAGATTTTGATGATTCACATTGTATTTGAAGATTTCAAGATATAAGTCCTTATTGATATAGCAATGCAGAGTATTGAAACTTTCAAAATTATAACAAACCCATACAATATATGCATTCATGTAATTTACTAATTAGTATAAATTAATGTATTATTATTATTAATTATTTGCGGGGGAAATATGTTTTTAAGCTTTATTTATTTCATTTGTTCAATGAAAGCATTAAGGGATGCTGTTCTGTCATCGTCAGATTCATCTAAATATAGTAACGCTATCTTAGACCTCCTTGGAGATCATTCCACATTTAATTAAATTTTTTAAGCTTAATTAAGGTTCAGACTTTTAAAGTATGTTTGCTAGGAAAAAAAGAAAAATTGGAAGATTAAAAATAATTTACCCTTAAGAAAAATTACTGGTTGCTATCATGTCTCTGTACGAAAGCTCTGAGATGTGTGTTGGACTCCGCCAAGGGTGCGTACTGTCGCCCCTCTTGTTCATTATCTTTATGGATGGGATAGACGGGCATCCGAGGCGATGAGCGTGTTTGTGGGGGTGACTGCCAGGTGGAGAGGTTGCTCTTTGCTGACGAACTTGTCCTCCTTGGGTCTTCTCGCACGAACCTTCAGCATGCACTAGACCGGTTTGCAATAGCCAAATGTGAAGAAGCTGGAATGAAGATCAGTGTGGCTAAAACCGAGGTTCTGGTCCTTTCAAGACAGCCTGCTTGGTGCGCTTTCCATGTTAGGGGAGCCTCATTGAGACAGGTGGAGAAATTCAAGTATCTCGGGATTGCATTCACGAGTGATGGACGGCGGGAGAAAGAATTGGATGCTCGGATCGGTGCAGCAAGCTGTGTCAGACGTGAACTGTGGCGATCCGGGGTAACGAAACGCGAGCTGGGTAACAAAGCCAAGCTCTCCGTCTTCAAATCTATCTTTGTCCCCATTCTCACCTATGGTCATGAGGCTTGGGTAATGACCGAAAGAGTGCGATCACGGGTACAAGCGGCCGAAATGAGATTCCTGAGAGGTGTGGCAGGTGTTACCCTACTAGATAGAGTGTACAGCAGCACAATAGGGAAATCTTTAGGTGTTGAGCCGCTACTTCTCCGCATCGAGAGATCTCAGTTGCGCTCGTATGGCCACGTGATACGGATGCCGCAAACTAGATTGAAGTGTCTTAAAGATTGGGAGAGGAGGCCCTGTGCTATGGCCACCCTGGTCTCGTGACTTGACACCTCGGGACTTCGTTTTATGGGGCCACATTCAGCAGTTGATGTATGCCACACCAGTCGACAATCCCGATGACCTTGTAGCTAAAATTGTTACAGCGTGTGGAGAAGTCAGTGATTCTTCGGACATCTTCACCAGAGTTCGCGAGAATCTCGTCCGTAAAATAAGCACCTGCTTCGAGGCTCAGGGTTGGCGTTTTGAACACCTACTGTAATGTCATTCCTACCTCGTACAAGTTGCATTATCTCTTTAAGTATGCATTTCCAGACCCATGTTTATAGGAAACATTTTGTTCCCTTCTACAAACTGTACATGGTATTTCATTCTTGACCTACCTTTCTGAATCGCTGCCAATCTGTAGTTGATCATTGCTCCTGAAGATATGTTTCTCGATTGCTTTGAGCATCAATAAAGACTCTACCATATTGCTAATCATAGACCTGTTTCTTTCCTGTTCAATTCCTAATGTTATTAGCTGATGGTAAAGTGACTATTATAAACGGAGTACACAGGTTGTTTCAAACATACACCAAAACAAAAAACAGGTTCATATAAACATACGTCCGAAAATCCCTCATTTTGGAGTTATTAATGAAAGTTTACAATTTAGGTGGTTGGAGCTCATCCACACAAAAACTCATAATAACTGCTCAAAATGTCCTCCTCTTGCTTCTAAACACGTATGCACTCATCGGATCATGGAGTGTCGCACCCTTTCAAAAACTCCCTGACGGTTTCGAATGATTTCGTAGGTTTCCATGATACGTCGAATACCTCAAAAGGTTTTAACTCCGTATTCAGACCATATAACTTTTCAGTGTTGAGATTTCAGAATCATAAGTTTATACAGTCGAACCCTGATAACTCAAATCATCAGTGGACCACATAAAAATTTTGACTTATCAGGTTTTGGAGTTAACCAGTAGGCTACATGACCACTATAAAGATCACATGATACTCATAATATTTCTATGAATTTGATTAGTTTTAATGATATCCATATACAAATACAGTAGGGACCCAGTAAAATAGGATCCATTCCAACACTCAATCAATTCCAATGCAGTTTTGGCATGGCCTCCGAATTCTACTTCCGGTTTTTTAAAACTTTCGAAAGGTATCTTTTGGTAATTCTTGCCCATTCATTTATCATCTGATGACATTTATGTATGTATAGATATTTTATATTTGAAATTTTACAGAGAATTCACTTTTTTCTTGAATTTCCGTTACTTCCTATTCACTAAATCCAAACTTTCTTTGAGTTATCCGGGATTTATTAAATTATTTGTTTGAGTTAATGAATGAATTTTCTATTGAATTAAATGCTCAGGGGGATGGGACTTAGAATATCGTTTGAGTTAACCGGGAATTTGAGTTATCAGAGTTTGAGTTATTGGGGTTCGACTGTATTGCTATCCAAAGAAGAGGCTGGTGCTAAGAGGGAGAGTGTTGACCCCCTTAACCTTCCTTCCCTTACCTATTTCATGATCTTGATTCCAAATACTGGTTATCAGGGATCTGGGGGTCTAGGCTGAACTCATCGACAAGCTGTCGATCTCGACAAAATCTAACTGTCGATAAGTGGCATATTACACATTTATACACAAGTTTACACACGTATGGCTAGATGATATACATTGATATACACAAATTTACAAACATTTACACAATTTTACGCATTTATCCATGTATACACATAAACACATATGTGTAGACACAGTATATTATTATTTTCACAGTTCACGTTTCGTAGCACAAGAGAGTGCTTCATGTATGTAAATATTTTTAAACAAGTTTTTGTTAATATTTTTAGAAAATGTGTATTCTTGAGCTGTGTGTATTTAGCCTGCAGGCCGGAAACGAAGGAAAAAAGATTTTAATAAGAAATCTGTTGCTAAATTCTGAAACAACGATCGCCAAGCGCATAGTCGACTGCTCTTGAATTGTAGACAAGAATGTGCATAGTCGACTGCTCTTAAGGCAGTTGTCGATGGTCAAAGTCTGCACTAGAAAATCGACGGTGTAGAGTCTGTACTCTGTAGACAAGTAGGCAAGTCTACACTGTAGAGTCTGTAGACACTATAGACATGTCGTGTTCATGCTAGCTCGAATTGACAAATGCGTCATTAACCATGTGACCATCGACACTTGTCGACAGTCGACTGCTTGTCGATGAGCTCAGCCTAGACCCCCAGGCTATACTGGTCATATCTGATGCACACCAGTGTTATTGCATCAAGACCAGCGCTCAAAATGTAAGTTAAAAATGCATTACACAGTGTAGGTTTTAAGGTCTCGGTAAGATTTAATAGTCCAAATGTTCAGTGGTAATTGACCACCACTCTTGTTATAGTATAAAATATTTCGTTTTACACTGAAAAATTAGCCAACACTCAGAAATTTCTAACTACTCCCTAAAGCGTGGTTCCCACATGCGTAAAAACAACGGCAGAAAAATTTTATGATGCCACTTCCTGTTTTCGTCTCTGCCCGACTGAAAATTTCTGCTTTTTAGAGTTGGGTTGAGTTCAACTTTTGTGGCACAAGCAGGGCAGAAACGATTGCTCAGCCAATAGAAAACGATCTCTGCAGTGACGTCCTCTCTCTCACACAAAATAAAAATGTCGGACACTCAGCTCATAAAGGTGAAGAAGCCGAGAAAGAAAATTGATGTAGAAGCACTAATAGAAGAGGTGCGAAACATATATTTACTAATCAAATTAAATTGAATAAACAACAATTGAATGCAAAAATTCGATGCGATGATTGATGAAGAATGAACGAACTGTGTACGTACTGTGTGCAGTTGAAGCCGACCGTTTAGATCGATCGACGGCTTCGGTGCAGTGCATTTGTGTTGGGCAAAACTTCTGCTATCTTATCCTTTTGAGTTTCTGCCACGTGGGACACCTGCAGGAGCAGAAAGTAAAAAGGCAGAAAAAAACACGCCTCGGTTTCTGCTCTCTTGTTTTCTGCTAGTGGGAACCACGCTTAAGTCTTGCATTTATTTGAAGAAACATTATTTGATGCTAACTTAATCGTGTTATAACTTGTGAACCTAAAAGAAGCATTACGCAATAGCATTATTACATGCTAATACCATGAATTCGTTTTGGCTCTCCTTCTCCATGTTGACTGATTGCTCCAAGTTAATATTCTTATTAAGACTTATCAAGTTAATAAGAATACAGTAAGAGTTATACAAGAAATTTAGATGAACTCGTGTTGCAGATGAGTTGGTGGCCATTGTTGGACGTTCATGGCCAGCCACGAGAGCACAAACATGCTGGTAGTTAAGAATGTAATTATGCATATTCTGAAAAGATTGATCTGCAAAACACAAGGAAACTTACCTAAACAAATTATATTTGTGATTATGTTCAAAGCCATCTTCCAACAAGTTGTGATTATGTTGGAAGATGGCTTTCACGGTAGACAATTTGGCATCAACCAATGAAAATTTTATGGGAATGAAAACTTTATATTCCGAGCATAGTGATTCTCATACCCCAGCATTGAATGGTGCAAGAAATTTTGACAGTGAAGGAAATCCAACAAAGATTTTGGCCCATCCAGGACATGTTCGTCTTGCAGATCATAATGTGACAGTTGGAACATTAACGTTGGGGAACTTTCTGTAAAGTTGAGCATCACTAAAGGGACAGCGGTTCAATTCTGACATTGACATAGTTTGCTGTTAAAAATGTTCTGCCAACACCCGCAGGAGTTTTACCAGATGGGAATTTATGGATTAGCGTACCAATGGGATTCATGCCTTAACGTTCATGGAGATTTCCATTGCATAAAAGACTTAGTTTTCATGATATAAAACATCAGTGCCATGTAAAAGGGTTGGTGATTGGATGAACTCTAGGCCTAAACAAACCTGATCACTAGCGAGTCGAAGAAGATCCTAATTCTGCACTCCTTAGATCTTAGTGATGCTGGATTGTGATAGTCAATCCAATCTTTTTGAGATTTTTATGCGGACGATGCTAAATTAAAATTATTTAGCAAAATCTGCAAGACTTTAGTATTAGTTAATCATACTGATTTTCGAAATTGTGAAATCTACTTAAAATTTAGTCTTACATTAAAATTTTCTGTATTTTCAGAGAAATTTACGAGGTTTTATAATAGCTAAATGGTACTATTCTCTTAATGACTATGAAACCGCCAAAAGGTAAGTGTTTCAACTATGAAGACTTAATTACTCATGCATGTAATATAATTGAGTCCCGTTAATTCGAAATTATAAGTTCATATCACCAGATTTTTAGATTGCCCAATAACGGAAAGAGCAAATTTAATGTTTGCTGGAGTAACGGAAGTTGATGATTGTGTCTATTTGGAGCACCACAGTATTACATATTGCAATGCATGAATAATTGAATGATGTAGAAGAAAAGAAAAATGAGACACAAAACCCTGGAATAAAATTGATATTGGAAACTTAAGTGTGCTAAACCTGAAAGTAGGCTGATCTTTTGGGCAGAAATCAATTTTTGTCAAAACTGATGGTATTACAATGCAAAAATATAGATACAGTATTACAATTTGGTTTTGTATTTTGTTTCGTTTTTTTGTTACTGGTTTGGATTAACCTGGTTTTGAGATTAGCGGGACTCCACTTGTATTTCTGATTCATAATTTTAAAATTTCTCAAATATGTATATACCGAAATAAATTAAGTTAAATAAGTTAATTAAATAAATAAATAAAATCAATAAATTAAATAAAATAAATTTAATAAATAAAATGAATTAATTAAATAAATTATATAAATAAATAAAAAATTAATTAATTAAATAAATAAGTAATTAAATTAAATAAATAAAATAAATTGAATAAATAAATAAAATAAATCTGAATAATGTAATAAAATCTTATGTGGATAGAAATAGTTAAGTAATAAACTAGAGGTTACTCTTTTACCACAACAAGGAAACAAACTAAAAAATAATAAATGAAAAATATGACAAAAAACAAAAGAATAAGGAAAAATACGACCTATAAGCGCTTTTCGAAAGCCATGCTTTCATCTTTCAGCAGCCCAAGGGAGAACACGGAGTGAACTGACTCGGGACAATCGACAATCGAACAGTGAAGTGTACATTTGTTAGGATGGGACAAAAGCAGCGTTTTCACAAAGCTCATCTAACCAGAATAAACTCCAAATGAAATACACTGATGTAGTCAAGAAGCCTATCCAACCCAAGCGGTCTTCCATATTATACAAAAAAGAAAATAAGATTGACGATTGTCAGAAACAAAATACAAACGAAATGAAAAATACAAGGAGAAAGAAGATTATCACATCTTCCAGTAGTCCGGGAAAGAGACGTTGCTAATATCTTCAAAATTGATGTCAAGAACGTGCCTCGGTTTACGATACTTCGTATGCCAGTTCATATTCATTGAGTTCTTCAGAATCGCTTTCACAAGCTTATTGTCGTGAGTCTTCATCTGTATCATAATTAAAAGGAGACCCTGTATAAACTTTCCGATATGGGCCATGTTTAAATCCAAGTGGATGGATTGGTTTTTCACCGTCCTTCTGTCCAGCTGGGCAATGGTCCTCAGGAAGGTATATCGAGTCTTATATAGTGAACAAGAACAGAGAACAACCAATCAAGAGAATTGTAGAAAGTGGCAATTCATCGATTGGGAAGCTGAGTCACCCACTGAATCAATGCAGTGGGGCCCTTATCGAGATTTAATAACCGGTTTTTGTTGGTTTTGTTAATGGCAAGGCTTTCAAAAGCATCTAGTAGGTGCTTTTTATTGACTGATTGTACTAGTTTTAAATTCTCTAATGAAAAATCATGTCCCGTGTCCAGAGAGTGCTTGGCTATTGCGGACTGGTTGCTTCTGCCAAAACGTCTATGCCGCATATGCTCCTTGAATCTAGTGGCTAAGTTCCTAGAGGTCTGACCCTTGTACATCATAGGGCATTGCGAGCACCTGGCCTCGTAGATCCCGGATTTCTGTAGATGTGGAATGTGGTCCTTAGGATTGATAAGAAGATGTCTCAGCTGGTTGGGGTTGCTAAAAGCTAAAGAGATATGGAACGGTTTGAAAATCGAGTTAAGGCCTTTTATCAGGGCATGGTTATATGGTACTGAAACAATTCTTTCCTTGTCCTTTGTACTGTTCAAGGTGGAAATATCATTAATAAACTTTTTATACTTTCTTTTCCTAACTAGATCCGAAATGGTTCTGGAGCTGTATCCATTTTTCACAGCTATCTTTTTAATTAAACCAACTTCTTTAGTGAAATTAGTTGCACTCATGGGAAGGTTAATAGCTCTATCAATCATAAAAATCAAACTAGAGAGCTTCTGATTCCAGGGATGATTGGAATCGATCGGAATGTAATTCATTCCATTAGAAGGTTTTCTAAACACATTAAATGACAAAGAATCCTTGTTCCTTTTGATCATAATATCAAGGAAAGGAAGTTGACAATTTGCTTCAACCTCAAACGTGAACTGTACTGTGGGATAGAAACTATTCAAATGCTTAGCAAAATCATCAATGTTACAAATTTTAGTGTCAGGTATAGTAAAAACGTCATCGACGTAACGATACCAAATCTTAGAAAAATAAAAATCTGAATTCTTGAGTCTTTCTTGGAAATTTTTGAGGAAGATCTCCGCAAAAACTGGACTTAGGCACGAACCCATGGGAGTGCCTCCAGCCATCTTATAAGTCTTGTTATTATACTGGAATATGTTATTGTTCATACAAAGTCTGGTGATCCTGAAAATTTCATCGATGTTACTCTTGGGAATATTATCCTTGAGTAGCACATCATTTAAGAAACCACAAAATTGTGGAAAATTTCACTCGCATATATAGTATAATAAGGGTGCCAGGGCCTCCTGAAAAAAGGCCCCCCTTCGGAATGTGACTGTGCACATAAATAAATTACCAAGTTTCAAGTGGGCAAAATAATTTATTGCGCAAATTTTTAAGCAAAATATATCTGCTAATAACTTGGAAATAAAACCTTCTGGAAGCTTATGATTTGGCAAGTCAATCAAGCACACTACTGGCTTTAAACTTCCAAAGTATCAGCTGCTAGGCTTGCTTAGTTTCAGAGATATGTATTTTGCCATTTAAATTTTTTTTAGCCTATTTTCCTAATTTCAAAGCCAAATAGCACAAAACTTTTTTCCAATCAAGGTCTTTTATTGTCATTGAAAAGAGCAGGTTATTTGCTTCAAGAATCATCTTGTTTTGCTTGGGTGTCGATTCCTTCAATGCAAGAAAATGTACTTGAAAAATTCACTTATCTAATTACGCATCATGAAAGAGCATTGCAGGTACACGTAAAAATCACCACTTTATGCCCATTAATGAAGCCCAAATTCAAACTAGCAGGCCAATCATCTTGTTTTGCTCACTCATTTCATTGAAACATTCCTGTTGGATACCTGAGCAGTATATCATAGCCAACATTCCTGCTCCTACTGCAACAGCTTTGCTTGGCAATACTGTTTGGAAGAAGCACTTATGCTGTGCATAAACAATAAATTTCAATCAATTGTGAAATAATAAACAACAGTATTATGACAATCATTTTTAGAGGCGTCTATTTGATGAAAAGTGTATCTACTCCAGCTTGGGATCCATAAAGAAACCCACCTTAGGTTTGGGGTCCTAGGATAAGGCCCTTCATCATTAGGCTTGGGATACTTGGAAAGAAACCCTAACAATAGGCTTGGGATCCATGGCAAGTAACCCACATTCACTAGGTTTGGGAACCTACTAGTAAATAAACGCACTCGTGGCTAGCCTTGCCTGGCTATCGGGCGTGGCCCCTGGGCGGATGGGGTTACCGCATTACACATTGAAGAATTCATTAAGGGTGTGAATTGTGATGGCTCTGCCACCATGGACCAAAGTAAGTATTTTTGTTTGTTAAACATTCTTTATGAAATTTTATAGCCATTAGTTTCATTGTCCAATGATTGAATGATCATTAAAGTTGATGATAAACAAGTTAGTTCCCTTTATATCAATCTCAAGAAGCTTGCCTCGTTTCATAATTAAGCAGTTTTGAAATACATTTCCTTGCATTGAAGGAATCAACCCCCAAACAAAATAAGATGATTCTTGAAGCAAAAGATCTGCTCTTTCCAATGACAATGAAAGATCTTGATTGGAGAAAAAGCTTTTGTTCTATTTGGCTTTGAAATTAGGAAAATTGGCTGCAAAAAATTTTAAATGGCAAGTTCAAAGATTTGTATCTCAGAAACTAAGCAAGCCTAGCAGCTGATACTTTGCAGTAGTGCACTTGATTGGCTTGCCAAAACACAAGCTTCCAGAAGGTTTCATTTCCAAGTTGTGAGCAGCAAAATTCTGCTTAAAAATTTGCATGGCAAATTATTTTGCCCACTTTGCAGTGGGATAGCACTAAAAATAAAAACTTTCAAATCTTGATTCTGTAACCACTGTGTAAAGAATAAAAAGTTGTCCTAAACAGCAACACTTGAAACTTGGCGATTTATTTGTGCAGACAGTCACATTCCTGGGGGGGGGGGGTGTATTTCCGTACTGTACTACACCTGAAGGCACAGCCACACATGCACGGTTTACATCCGACTAGTTGTCGCATGCAACTCTGGAACGACTACTTTTGGTCTCAAACGGTCAGTCGTAGGAGTCGTGCGACTAGTTTTTATGACTTCAGCTCTGTCCGACTTTCACGCGACTTGTTGTAAAAACCAGTATTATATCAAAAATAGTTGATGTTTGTGTTTTTAAGAATTTGCAGGAGCATATACGTAAAGTACAGTCATCAAAGGGAAATAATCCACACTTGAATTTTACTCTAAGTTTTACCGTTTCAATATTAATTTATTTTTAATAATTTAATATTACATTTAGAGTTAACATTATTAAGATTATTAAATTTAAATAATAATAATTAAAAAAAGCTATTAAAACAACATATTAGCATGAAATGTAATATTAAGTATTAAACTTGTGTGGATTATTTCCTTTGGTTGACTGTACTTCCAATGAATCAATGGGGTTATGCCCCGTTTAAAAGTGCTGAGAGGTTATTGATGTTCTTATATAAAAAGCTTTCTGATGCTTGGCACGATCATATGATTAGTGTACTTGTCAAAACTGATGTTTCAAAAGCTTTTGATTCTGTCAATAGAAACCAGTTGTTTTATCATTGTATGAAGCTTGGAGTGGGAAAGGATATGATTATGATAGTCAATTATAATTCTTCAAAGGTGGAAAACTTTTTATCAAACAATGTAATAAGTGGTTGTATGCTGATAGTGATATTGGGGTTTTACAGGGCACCTCCTTGAGTGGTATGTTCTTTTCGATGTCGGCAGCATCGCTCCATAATTTAGCCTTGAATCATGAACTTTTTTCTTACATTGGTGATAATTTTATGATAATGACCTATAACAAAATGGATAAAACTGGAATTGAACATATTTTGTTCGACCTTCAAAAGATTCAACAATGGTACGACGACAGAAAGATGAAGTCAAACGTTAATAAAACGGGTAAATTAATAATTAGCAATGATAACGATCAACTTGATCAGATGTGCATTCTTGGTTTAATAATGGATATTAGATTGACCTTTATTAATCATGTACAGAAATTGGTGAAGAATCTAAGAAAAAAGGTTTTTATTATTATTAAGAGATGGTCTAATAAATATACTGACTTAAAAGGAGATGCACAGTTTGGTTTATTCTGCCCTGAATTATTGTACTGTGATTTGGTCGAGTACTTCTATTAAAATTTTATATTCCCTTCGCTTAATTTTTAATCATTTACTTAGGCTTGCTTTTAAAATTGACAAATGCCAACATATTTCTAATGTATGCAATAAATATAATATCTTGACGTTTGAAAATTATATTAAATGCAGGGTGTTTCAAAATTATGTACAATAAATTTAGTGACATATTCTTCAGGTCAAAAGAAGACGAAAATGTTCTATAGCACTTTGTCTGGAAACAATTTGTTTGCGAGTAATCCAATATCATACAGTAGGGAAGCACGGTAGTTAGCGGACGATATTTTAGCAGTTCCAGCGTTTCGACCCAACACTAGGTTGAGTGGTTTGTTCCATTTAAACCTACTTTAGGGTTGTTCCATAAGTTGTGTACGGTTGTTTCCATTACTGTACGTCCACTAGGAATATCAATTTCAGAACGTTTGCGTGCTTTGACATACGCATTATGATTTACGTAAAAAAAAAAGTCATGTACACGTATTCCAGTGGAGAATACACTGACATGCACCTTATGTATGGTCTTGCGGACGGAAATGCTGTGGAAGCAAAAAGACTCTACCAAGAATGCTTTCCGAATAGACGTTTGCCAAATAACCGAACATTTGTATCTGTCGACAGACATTTGAGGGAGCGTGGTTCCTTTGGCTGTCAAAAGGACAAGGGCGGCCTATAGCACATTTCTCCGGATGAGGAGGATGTGATAATTGACATAATACATGATGAACCACAGACAAGAACCCGTCGTATTTCTTTCATGGTACACATTCCAAACTCATCTGTTTGGTGCATTCTTCACCGTCAGCTTTTGCATCCATACAACCTGCAACTGGTTCAGGCACTGAACCCAACGGACTATCCACACCGACAACGATTTTGCCAATGGATACAACGTCGTCATGCTGCAGACCCTAGTTGTCTCAGCCAGATACTTTTCACGGACGAAGCAACCTTCACCCGGACAGGAATCGTAAATTCTCACAACCAGCACCATTGGGCAGATGCTAACCCGCATGGTACCAGAACTCGAGCGCATCGAGAGCGTTTCTCCGTGAACATTTTGTGTGGAATTGTCGGAAATAACTTAATTGGCCCTTATGTGTTGCCGCCACGATTGACTGGGCGAACGTATCTTTCGTTTCTGCAGAATGCATTGCCAGAATTACTGGACGATGTTCCTCTTTCGATAAGATCTAACATGTGGTTCAGGCATGATGGCACTCCAGCACACCTTAATGCTGCATACACGAATCGGTGGATAGGTCGAGGTGGACCGGTAGCCTGGCCTGCAAGATCATCCGACCTTAATCCCTTGGACTTTTTTCTGTGGGGTCATGTGAAAATGATCGTCTACAGCACAGAAGTTCCTAACATTATGGATCTGCGACAATGAATTGAAAATGCATGCCAAACCGTTCGTAATGCTGGCGACGAACTCTTCCACGACATCAGACGGTCGCTCGTGCAACGAGCCGAAGCGTGCGTGCGAGCTGGTGGCAGGCACTTTGAACAATTCCTGTAATTTGGAGCCACGGGTTTAGTTGGCTGTGTCGCGTAAATAAATCGTTTCCAGACAAAGTGCTATAGAACATTTTCGTCTTCTTTTGACCTGAAGAATATGTCACTAAATTTATTGTACATAATTTTGAAACACCCTGTATAAACACTTAATTGAACTTGCAGCATTGGTCTGCGATCCAAGCCATCCATTTCATGGTTTAAGGGCTCACTTTATATAGATCAGTACGCAGGTTTAAATTTGTTTTAAACCTTGATGTATCTTCGAATCAAAGCATGACCTTTCCCTTTAAATTTATGTTAGAGTGGAATAAGATCCCATATAATATTGTCCAGACTATTTTTGATTGCTCATTTTTGAGTTGCAAAGGTTACTGTAAATATTTTAACTCTAAAATTAAAGATTGTCATGAGACTACAAATTAGTGAAGGGTATCGTCTTTAATGTTACTTTTTATATCTTCTTGTTATCTTTGTTTTCTTTTATGATTTTCTATGTTTTATTTTGTATTTGTACTGTTTTCTACTTTTTGTGGGCAAAGTAACAATAAAAAAATAATAATAATAATAAATAAATAAATTAAATAAAATAAAGAAAATAAATAAAAATAAAATAAATGCATAAATAAATAATTAAATAAATTAATTAATTAAATAAATAAATAAATTAACCAAATGTTTTATAAATTTGAAGGTAGACATTCTATTTTGATTATATGAGGGTGGGCTGAAAAGTAATGCCTCCAAGGCCATAACACTTTTATTTTTTAACAAATTTAAATTTTTTTTTTTCAAATGATGGCTTATTTTGTTCTCTTTTCAATGCATTATTCACTTTTCAACATAGTCCCCATCTCTGTCCACACACTTTTGCCAACGCGACACTAGTCGTGACATCCCGTCGGAGAAGAAGTCTTTGGTTGTTTTCGACACCAGGATTGAATCGCGTCTTTCAGCTCGTCATGAGAGCTGAATCGATGTCCTTTAAGCGATTCTTTAAGCTTTGGGAACGAGTGAAAATCGCTGGGAGCGAGGTCAGGGCTGTACGGCGGATGCGGTAGAACCTCCACGAACTTCAGTCGCTGCAACCCTTCTTGTGTTTCTCGACTTGTGTGCGGACGTGCATTGTCGTGCTGCAGAATAGGGTCCATACCCTTCCGAACTCGGAGCAACCGGGTGCGAAGCTTCTCTAGCGTTTGCACGTACTGTTTTGAGTCGATCGTGCTTCCTGGTTCCAAGAAGTCAAGGTGGACAACACCCTGGAAGTCCCAAAAGTTGGTCAACATGATTTTCCGTGCTGACTTGACAACCCTGAACTTTTTGGGACGTGGAGATGTTGCATGGCGATATTCCAACGATTGTCGTTTGTTCTTTGGGTCAAAACGATGTGCCCACGATTCATCCCCCGTGAGAATGCGCTGCAGAAAAGCCTCACCCTCACGCTCGTACCGGGCCAACAGATCCTGGCAAACGTTCTTTCTCTTCTCTTTGAGTTCAGGAGTGAGCATGTGCGGTACCCAACGAGCACACACCTTACGATATCCCAGCACCTAACGTGCACTCTCTCCTTGGAAATTTGGAACTCTGTAGCGATGTCATATTGCTTAATTCGGCGGTTGGAACGAATCGTTTGATCGACACGGACTCGATGTTGCTTGTCTGTTGCTGTGATTGGTCATCCACTGCGAGGTTGAACAGTTAGGCTAGAGCTTGCCGGGTTTCGTTCTTTCACTAATCTTGCCCATCTTCTCACTGTACTGGCGTCAAAAGTTGCATTGCCGTATACAGCTGTCATTCGGCGATGAATTTGGGCAGGATTGCAACCTTCAGCTGTCAAAAACTCAATCGCTGCACGCTGTTTCAACCTGACTTCCATGTAGGTCGCCATTATGTTTCATTTTCAGCACACCTACACCATCTAGTGACATAAACATAGTGTTTATGAAAGAGAACAAAATAAGCCATCATTTGAAAAAAAAAAATTTTAAATTCGTTAAAAAATAAAAGTGTTATGGCCTTGGAGGCATTACTTTTCAGCCCACCCTCGTAGAATCAATTTTTATTTCCTAATTTTTGCGAAATGTTTCTATGTAATTTACTTTTTTTTCCTAGATATTTGGCCGGTTTTCTCGCTGTGAGTGCACGAGATCCACTTGCACACAAATTAATGGGACAAATACATGAAAAGACTGGTCAATTAGACAAGGCAGTTCATTCATACAAGAAATCTTTAGAATTGCAGGATAAGCAAAAAGATGTTGTACTTAAAAGTAAAAACTATTATCACATGTTCGTATTTAGTGGTTTCCTCACTTAACGGATAAATTAACTTGGTTTGTGTGACAAAATTTTCTTAATGTGAACTGCAATTTGTCACAAAGCTGTTTCCCATCCCCTCCCCCTTCCAATTTCTCATTTTATGTTATCCATTATATTAAGAGTGTGTTTTCTTATTTGCTCGGAATCACTCGGATGATGATTCGAGTCTGCTCCTTTAAGCAGCAGACAGTTTATCCAAAAGCAGCAGACAGTTTATCCAAAAGCAGCAGACAGTTTTTCCAAAAGCAGCAGATAGTTTTTGTAACTGCAAATGCTTCACGTTTCATGAAAAAAGTGGCACAGCAAGCGTCTACTGCTGCAATCTGATTGGTCGATGGTTATGATTTTATCACAAGCCACAAGAACAACTTTTTGGTTGTCCGCCGTTGATCGGTCGCTTCGGGTGTTCATTCTATTCTCGATTGGAGTGGAGTCTGCCAACATGCAGGTTCAAATTGCCCTTAACTCTAATAGTATGTATAAGCATGGTACGTGGTTTTGCCTTTACGTGTAATTCAGGTTTTCTGAATGATTGAGCCACTGCCACCGCTGCGGCCGCTCAAATTCAACTCGCCGAAGTTTGTCCGCCTACTCTGCCGACGACGCATGGCCGTGAACTGCGCGATTTGAATTGTTTTGGAAATAATTCGTGGTGCGGTGCTCAGGCGGACGCCGTGCCGTGCCCAGTTCCGCATGCCGCATGGATTTAGTGAAACTGCTTTATTCACTCCAAGTGTGACTCTGAGTTAAGTCGTATGGCTCTTGCCTTCGAAGTCAGGAGCTAGGATGTGCCCATTTTGTAACTGAAGGTAGCGACCACCATGTGAAAATGAAAATGCTCTTTACTTAAAGTATCAGAGTATTATTGCTTGTGGCAGTTGTGTGTGACCTTTAGAACACGCTACACAATGTGAGAGCACCACATGACAAGACGCTTGTGTGGGCATGCATTGACTTTATGTCAATTATAGTTCTTGTGCAAAAATATGAGAGTGTAAAATTCTTGCACGTAACACTCTTGCGCTTAAAATCTTAAAACTTAGCAGTAAGCAATGCGTTTTTCTGAATCCAAAGAACGAAGCTCTTGCACTACTCGAATTCGGTACAGCCGTAGCTTTAGATGTTTAGTAGTGGCAGACTGAATACGAGACCACGAACTCTTGAGACAAGCTGCTGAAGTGACTTCTGTTAAAAGCGCTGCAGGGAAGCTTGAATTTTCTCCGAAATGCGGTCATCACCACGGCCTGTCGGGCACTTTTAGGCTTATACACACAGCCTGTCTCGTAAAACCGGTATGCGAGATCATACACATTTGTTTTCCATGGTACAGTATAGGAGCATCTGTAAACTTCCTTTGAGGCACTGAATTCAATGTAGGTACGATTTTTCTGCAAAATAAACTTCTAAGAATGTGACTCTGATCTTGGATGCCATGTGGTGCTCTCACGTTGAGCAGCAGGTTCCTGCGGTCACACACAACTACCACAGGCAGCGATACTCTGATATCTTTTATGGTTTTGCAGTAAATATGTCTTAAACTTGGAGTTCGGAGACTTTCGAATCGTCGTGTACAATGTGCTCTGGTATTCTGATCGTGTGATCACTTAACTCCAAATGAATTAGAGTACATACAGAGGGTTGATTCAGATAAAATGAGATGACTTTGCAGTTCTGTTACGATGGTGTAATACCATGGCGCTACCATTGGTTGTGTTCGATGTGAGAGCCACGTTGTTGGACTATTGCCCGGCACCGTCATTTCCACTGAAGTAGGCTGAGTTTGAGAGACTCCATGGGAAGTTCGTTCCACAGCTGCTGACACACTTTCCATAGCCCATCAACGGTTCTTGGTCGGCGACTTCGGAGCCGTCGTTTCAGGAGACTAAAACCACAGAAATCCGTCGGTGATGCGTCAGGAGATTTTACAGGCACATGAGAGAAGGGATTAACTCGTATGCCCGTCTCCTGTTCCATCTTCCTGTAATAAGCCACAGATGACTTGGCAGTGTTCAGTCACTCAGTTGTGTGACCGTGCACTTTATGACGTCGCTCCAGCCCAAGATTGTCATGAATTATTCTGGAGACTGTTGCCTGTGAAATACCTTTCCTTTGGCCTAGACTTCTCTGTGTGGGGGGTTTTCTTTCAGCACTTCAGACCGGATTTCTCGCACCACCTGAGCTGGGCGTGTTGGCTGGGGCTTGTTTCTGGTCTGCTTCTCTGCTCGTCCACGTTCATTAGATGGTCGCAATTTGCTCTTTTTGATTATTCGATCCACAGTAGCTTTGGATACCACCACAATACCATTTCGTTTGCGTAATTCAACAATGCACGAAAGACTGAAGTTAGCATCGGGAAGGCCAAACCTATACCCTTCCCAAAAAGCTGTGATTTTGGAAGCCATGTTTCAACACGAAATGTCCCAAATAACAGCAACAAGTGTTTACAAAGCTAATCCCCAAGAATAGTGGACGAGTCATGCAAATCACGTTCCGTCAAGGTCATGCGTGGCGTTTTAAAGTCGTCTCATTTTATCTGAATTGACCCTCCGTAGCCTATGATGTAAATTTTAAGATTATACAGCGGAAAAAAGACTTTTACGGAAATTTTTGTTTTGTGGGGAAGCCAATATGTTTTTTTATTGAAATATTTTGAGGCTCTGTATTTATGTTCTAATGTTGTCGTTTCTTTTGCACAGTATGTGAATTATATTGCCAAGTGCCAATTGACCCAGAAAGAGCAAGAGTAAGTTACGAATTTTCTTTGTGTGTTTGAAACAAAAAAGTACATCGTACCGTCGTCTTTGAATTATAAGGAACCCTTTTCATTTTGCTTATGGTTTTCTTTCTTTGTTAAATTTAATCTTGCTGTCTTTGAAAATTGTTGAGCTTTGCTTTTCCTTTGCAGTATTGGGCCGACAGAGCGGAAAAACTCTTTCCTAATAATGACATAGTTTTTAAATTAAGAGTAAGTTAATTGATTTAAATTTTTTGTTTTTTGCACGTGTCACGTATGTTTCGTTGTTATTGAAAATTAAATTTTTTTTCTTCCTAATAATAGGAATGTATAGTAAATGCAGACGGAGAACCAAATTCACGTGAACTTGAAGACTTGATAGCTTCGGAATTGGTAATGTTGATACTATTCATGTCTTGCACAACTTCACCTTTTGAATGATAATTGTTTCCGCTTTTAATGATAGAGGTGAAAATACGAGGGTGGGCTGAAAAGTAATGCCTCCATGGCTGTAACTTTTTTTATTTTTTAACCGATTTTCAAAATTCTTTTTGTATCTGATACTCCCATTTGTCGTCTATGTAATGCACTATTCACTTTTCGACATAGTCCCCATCCCTTTCCACGCATTGTACCGACGCGTGACTAGTCGGGTGAACCCGTCGAAGAGGAATTCCGGGGTTGTTGTCGACACCGAGACCGAACGGCAGGTTTCACCTCGTCGTCAGAACGCAACTCGTGCCCCTTAAGGTGCTCTTTCCTCTTTTGGGAAGTGGTGAAAGTCGCAAGGTGCAAAGTCTTTCATTTTTGAACTGCAGTTTTTCATCTTTGAACTGTAGGCGCTGCAACCCCCTCTGATGTGTGGCGTTATCGTGCTGCAGAAGAGGATCCAAAGCTGCCATTCGATCCTCGTGTCGACGACGACCCCGGAATTCCTCTCCGACGGGTTCACCCGACTACTCACGCGTCGGTACAATGCGTGGGAAGGGATGGGGACTATGTCGAAAAGTGAATAGTGCATTACATAGAGGAGAAATGGGAGTATCAGATACAAAAAAAATTTTGAAAATTGTTTATAAAATAAAAAGGTTACATTATTTTTCAGCCCACCCTCGTACAATTTGTAAAGCAGGAACTATCTTTAGATTATGAATTTCATTTCACTCGGAAATAAGACAATGTTGCTTTTTAGATATTAAAAAATAATGCTGTGCCTTCAATTAATTTAAGTTTTATGAACTACTGGCTCATTTAGTAACCCGAAACTAAGTTTTTATTTGTATTTATTTTTGGAATAGATCAATAGGCCTAGAGATGCAAATCTGCGGATTAAGTTGTTAAAGTTATATTTGGATACGGAACGATCCAAGGATGCTTATCATCATGCTATTGATGTTGAGCGCAGGCACCCTTACCATGATAACATCAATTGGTATCACACTATGATAGACGTCCTTGAGGTAAAATGAAATACATGGATGAGGAAATATTATCGTCTTAGAAACGGTGTTTTTAAAGTGTTTTTTTTTTTTCTCTTTTTGTTCAGGCATATTTAGAAGATAACGGAAAAGAATATAAAACTGAATTGTTAAAGCAATTACTGCATTCTTATGACAGATTAGTATTTTTAAGTCTTGAAGAGAATCATCAGAACTATAGGATATCTAACAGGTTTGGATGGGATTGGTTTAAAAATAAATTTTAAAGATTCAAAGGGAATTGCTTTTAGTGCTTATTTTGAATGTCGTCCGTTTTTCAGAATTCTTCATCCATCAAATTTGATGAACAGTGCTGCTGCATTGCATTCGTAGGTTTCTCTGTAGTACGTAGCGTATTTACCTGAATATAACACGACCTCAAATCTAATACGACCCTAGTTTTTAGAAGGCATTTTTTCAAATCTAATACGACCCCGTTTAGTTCACGATCGATGTGTTTCCGCTTTGACCGCGCACATTAGGCCCAGTACAGTGGCAAAACTCCGAGTCTCGCAAACATCTCGTTCCAACGGGAAATCGTTAAAATAAGCGCCTACTCTATTTAATCTCACGAGAAAAGGACAATAATAAGAAAAACACCTAAAACACAGATTAAAAAAAAACAATTCTTTCGATGTTTTCTTCAATCTACAGTAAAACCCCGTTACAACGTACTTCAAGGGACCTGGAAATTTGTACGTTATTCTGAGGTGTACGTTATACTGAACCTAAATGGCCATTTTCATCTTCCTGATCGCTATGAATTTCATTTTGCTTTTCTCTCTCATCTAATTGCAGCACAAATTGGATCCCGACTGAGTAGCATGCAGAGATTTCCGAGTTTATATATGCTATACTGACCAACCAGTGAAATGTGAACTCTGCTTAATTAGCCCATTGGCAACTTTCGCATGGGCTGCATTGACCAATCAGTGCAAGACATGTGAACGATGTACGTTGTACTGAAGGGATAATTTAACCAAGGGGATGTAAAATTAGTACGTTATTCTGAAACTTTTTAGCACTAAAATACCTACGTTTGGGACGGGGATTTGAAATTTCTATGTTATTCTGAAATGTACGTTAAAATGAGGTACGTTGTAATGGGGTTTTACTATATACCTAAACGAAGATGTATTAAGTTTTAGACAGTTTAAAGAAATATTTTTTCATATGTGCGAATCTTTACCTGTCATTTGTTAGCTTTACTTTAAAGTGGGTAAAACCGAAACTGAACCCTCTCTAATTCTCCGGCGGGCACGCAGTTGTTTTCTTTTGGGTTTTTTTTGCAAACTACGCGAATCAAATACGACCTTCGAATTTGAAAAAATACCTCGCGTTATATACGGGTAAATACGGTAATAATTTGCATTTTTTTTTTTTTTTTAATGAAGATACGTTAATGTATGAAGTGTAATTCTTTTTTTTAATCTTATGATTTGAATAGTTTCGATCAGACTCTCTACAAGGCCGAACAGCATGAAGAGAATGATGAGTCGTGGCACTGTTTTTTGAATCACATGAAAGGGCAACTTTACTTTCACCTAGGAACTTTTCTTTTAAAAAGGGCCAAAAAAGTAACTGTTGCGACTGAAGTTTTCCGTTCAATTTCGGTAGAGTTCTCCCCAGAAACTTTTATCGTCCGGGATGGAATGCAGAAATAGCCAGGTCAACAAAGAAATGGGTCTAAGATGAAATGACATGGCTAGAACTTAATAAATGTATTTTCCTTGAGAATGTTCTTTAATGACTAACCTAATAACAGTTGACTCCGCTATAAGAGCCAAGTCGGGAAAATGAAAAATAGCTCTACAGTATGTTTCAAATTTATTCGGACACTTTAAGAATAGCACATTGTCACCGGTTTTGACCTTTATTTAATTTCTACAACAATGATAAAATCGTGTGAAAGGGGCCGTAATAGTGTAAATTATAAATTTTCAGGACCTCTTTGAGATTAATTGTATATAACAAGCGATAACTCGAAAACGGATAGAGATGTAGGAAAACTGATTTGTTTATCGCATTAGTGAGGAAATTGCACTCCAGATCGACTGGTCACACGACCCACTTTCCGCTTGAACATAACAAGCAGTTTCTTCGATGACATTTCGATAGATAAGAATTAACATGTATCTTTCGAACGATTATTAAAGAGCACATTACAGTGTGCTTGTTGATTTAATGAGTCGAGTCGATGGTATGCATTGTTATCGATTATGGCGTAAACTGTCGCCCGACCCCGACCAGCATCCTTATATACCAAACCACTGGAAGAGAAAGGGAAAGCTGCCATCGTGTCTGGAAGGTTCTACACTGTTCAAGGATTCCAAACACACAAGGGATTCCTGTGAACGTTTGTTAAGGAGCTGAAGGGAGACTACCCTATCGTGCTATTATATTCATTTCCTGCTCGTTGTTAATAATTCTGAGCCAAGGCAACAGAACATTCTATCATTGCATCATCCTGGGGAGAACACTACATAGAATTTTATTTAGAATTATCTCAATTTGACGACTTCTCGCTTCTCGTTCGATCAGGATCACGGACAGGGAAATGTAAAAGAGGCTTCTAAAATGAGCGCTGCTCTTTTTCTGCTGGCATACACGTTCAAAGCATTTGACCGCCGTTCACTGTGGTATTGCCAGTCTTCGGAAGAGAAGAAAAAAGAATTTGATTACTTTTACAATCAAGCATGCTTTCGGCTCAGTCAGACAGGTAAGATGGTTGAGGATTGTTAATGCTGTTTCTCTTTTACAAGCGTTTAATGTCTAACGGTTTCTAAAATTTTGTTTAACTTTAAATTGCAGGGCATGTGATCATTGGAATGTGCAAAGAAGATCGGTCCAAATGGTTACAAAAAATTCGTCTACAAGTATGTACGTCACAGTGCAGAGACAGGATTTACCAGCGAATATTCAATAGTCAAGAATTCCGTCAGACATCTAGCTCATCTTATTTTTCGATGTCTCAGACCTTTTATGAGTTTAATCCCGAATTCCCTGATATTAACACAGTTCATGAATACGACGAAGGTTAGGTTTGAGTCTTGTAAACGTATGAGAGCATTTAAAATTTCTTTATGTATAAACTAATGTTTTAAGTTTTTTGTTCCAGTGATCTATTCGTTGTACCCCGAAAGCCTTCATCACATTGTGTGGTTAGCTCTGCAGTATTATTCCTTAAAACAAAAAATTCAACCCGATTATAAATTTTCTATTTTTCACGGATTGCAATTCAGCGTTAATAACATTAACGCTGCAACAGCAGAATCATTGTGTCTGCTAGACATTTCTGCATTTATTTATGCCACAGGTAAAGTAGAATTTGTACCTAGACCTCTGAGAGTTACGCGAGGAAATGACTTTGGTCGTAACAATTTGGTGCCGCTAATCAAAAGTTCTTGTAAAAACGGACGGACCTGGCTAAACTCGCGTAACTCGAAGATCTAAAGGAATTTAACTTGCGATTTTGAAGCCACGGATGTTTCTGAATTTTTACTTTTGGGATTTGTAAATTGCAGTACAAACGATCACTCTTGCTTTAGAAGAGCGAAATTCATCTTCATACGGTTCCTTTGATATTCCTATGTTTCTACCTGTGTCAATATCTCCAGCACTGTGCACAAGCGACCAGGCAGAGTGGTGGTCTACTGCATACAAGTTATTTAAAAACACTGCCAAGTAAGTTATTAATAATTAAAACATTTTGTATCTTTCTCTCTCAATCTTTCTCTGCCACCATGTTGTATACCAGTTTCACGCTGTGATTGGTTGCTGCGGAACGACGTCACTCTGATGAATAAGCTCTATAACGAAATATCGGTTATAACAAACTTTTTATGGAATCTGGTGAACTTCCTTATAACGAGAGTCGACTGTAATCTGTTTTAACTTTGAGAGACCACTATGTGGTGCGCATGCTTGCACAAGATTGAACGTGTTTAGTTCCTCAGTAATGCGTGGCAGCAATTGAAATACGTATCAGTTTCCGCCATCAGATTTTATTATCGTTCAAAAAGGCCCTGGATTTTTAGATGCAGCGATGAAAACTGGCTTTACCATTATGACTCTGAAACAAAGCAAGAATCCACCCAGCGGAAGACACCTTCGTCCCCAACGCCGAAAAAAGCCAAGGTTTGTAACGGAGGTGCGGACGTTTCCTGCGAATGCAAAACAAAATTAGTCATGAAGAGAGTGGCGGCAAAATTCTTGCCGAAGCTGCTGACTGCGGAGCAAAAGCAACTTCGTGTCGACGTCTCGCAGGACATGCTGGCCTCCGCAAACAGTGACCCCGACTTCGTGAACACCATAATCACTGGTGACGAGTCCTGGGTGTACGGGTACGACCATAGCATCGTCACCGAAAGCCTCCAAATCAAAAACCAACAAGAGCACAATACACTACCTCCTTCTAATGCTGATTGCCAGCAACTGACGCTATTGAGAGGCGGGAAAAAATTCACGCATACACACAAAGGTTCAAGGTCGGCTCATACAAGCGCGCGCGATCCAAGTCCATCAGGTTTTCGCAAAATAAAATAAGGTCTGATACTTTTCTCACAGGCCTCGTATATCATTCTAAATCTGCTACACCTTATGTATTAGTGAGAAGTGGGAATATACTGTGGATAAGGACATGATGCAAAAAAGACGAACCTCTTGTCCACAAACATTTTAATGGGCGAATACGTATTTCGATCTGAGATCATTATTCAACACTCAGTGAACTAATCGGTTTGGCGTAGTATGACTATAGAGTTCCCCTTATCCAATTTTAAATAAAAACAGTCTTTGTTTCTAAGAGACTTGAGTGCAGCCAAGTTCTTATGATCTCTAATAGAATTTTTCTTTACCTGTTGTGCGCAAGCGGTCCTAATTGCTTGTCTTCTCGCCTGAGGCATGAATTTAATACCGCTTTCTACAATACTCATTTCCAAAAACATTGGGACAGTGCAAAAAATATAGAAAAAACAAAAAGGGATGATGTAACAAAACTTTCTCGCGAATACAAAATAGCAGATACGTTTATGAAATGACATAAATATACTGTGTGCACCAAAACATTTTGTATCGTGGCTGGGACGTTCATTTTGAATGGGGGTGTTGCAACACGTTCCAAAATAGTAGGGACATACGTTGTAGAAAGCGCCGTTAGTAGTGGAATAATCTAGAATGATGACGTCGTACTACATTCCGTATAAATAACAGTTGCCATCCGTCGTTCAGGTAACTTATTCGGAACGATGGGTCGAGGCAAGCCAGTTAGCGAAGATCTTCATGTTCGAATCATTCGAGAATTCACAAACGTTTCTCAGCGTGCAATAGCCAGAAGATTTAACCTGTCATCATCTACAGTACATAATATTATCAAGCACTACCGAGATAGTGGTGAGATCACAGTTCGGAAAGGCCAAGGTAGAAAACCTATTCTGAATGCTCGAGCTCTTCGGATCCTCCGACGTCACATAGCCACTGGGCCCGCGATTTCTTCGGGAAGCCATTATCGTCGAATACTGTACGCCGGTGCATCCACAAATGCAAACTTAAGTTATACTGTGCACGACGGAAGCCATACATCAACAAACGACAGCAACGTCGCCGTCTGTTATGGGCTCGAGCCCATCGCAATTGGTCCCAAGCACGCTGGAAGAACATATTGTGGTCCGACGAATCAACCTTTACGATTGTTTACGGAAATAATGGATGCCGTACACTGTGGACCAAAGACGAAAAGGATATTCCCGCGTACTACAGGCGTTCGGTATGGAAACCACCGTCTGTCATGGTCTGGGGCTGTATTAGTGGCCATGGAATGGGAGACTTGCACATCTGCGATGGTACCGTCAATGCTGAAGCGTATATACAGATCCTGGAACAAGCTATGGTGCCATCTAAGAGGCGCCTGTTTGGACGACGTCGGTGTATATTTCGACAAAACAACGCCAGACCACATGCATCGCGTGTAACTTCTGCATGGCTACGTCGGCAGCGCATTCGTATGTTGGATCGGCCCCCTTGCAGCCCGGATCTGTCGCCTATAGAAAACGTTTGGCGTATTATTAAACGAAAACTACGACAGTTGGACAGCTGAAAACCTATATCCAACAGGAACGGGACAGAATTCCGGTTACGGTGTTAAAAAGATTGGTGTCATCGATGCCCAGAAGATTACAGTGTGTCATCAAGAGGAGAGGTGACGCCGTGCTGTCCCAACTTTTTTGGGAGTGTGTTGCACGTGCCAAAGAGGAAAAGCACCTGTATCTTTGTTTAAGCATATAAGATATGGGATCCCATGCCTAATTTATCGTTTATGTATTGTAATGCGTTGAAATAAACGGCAATACAATAATCCAAACAAATGTGTTGGAGTTCTTCTTATATGTTGCACTGTCCCAACTTTTTTTGGAAATGAGTATTGTATATCACAAATAATATTTTCTAAGTCAAATAGATCGAAATACGTATTCGCCCATTAAAACGTTTGTGGACAAGAGGTTCGTCTTTTTTTCATCACTATATGTATTCCCATGTTTTTCTCTGTACACCTATACCTCGTTATACGTACTGATTGGTTCCAAAAACTTGGTACGTAACTCGAATATCCGTATAACGAATACGTACTTTTCAGGGTCAGTAGAAAAGTTGAGGCAATGGAAAAACGCGAGACGTTTTATTATGTAGCTCTCGTCAGAGGTCACTGCTGTACTTTTTTAAAAATAAATTTCCGTGATAACACTTTGACAATGCACATCAATGATTTTGATACAAACATACACAAATTAAATTGAATCTGTTTCAGTGTTTTTTTATGGTTTTTAGTTTATTATTTTTGTTTCTTCATAAACATAATAATACACATGAAACAAAAATCGAAAGTATGTAGCCTAAATTAATTTATTAGAATGGAAATAATGACAACGTACTTGACGAGGTAATAGTGCTGGCGCTGATGATCAGTGTATTTCCACTCTACTCTTTATTTAATCTCGTTGGTCGTGTGACGAAATATTGGGTACGTAAAACGAATTCGTGCCATAATTTGAAAAGTACACAAATCGAAAAGTACGTATAACGAGGTATGTGTGTATATGTATGTATCATAGCTCAAGGAGTACGTACATTGGAGTATTTTAAAACGAGGTTTTACTGTATTTGGTACTTCGTTGCAAAATTATTTAAATTTTTTGAAAAGTATGCAAATTATCTTTTTACTGTTTTTTGAATAGAGAAAATTTAGGTAAATTAAGAGCTGTTTTACAACATGGAATCGAGGTGATTAGAGTAATTGGCAACCATGGGATGCACGTCAGTTTGGTTGTTCATCTGGCTGAGACGTTTGCAGAGCGAGTAAGTCATTAATTAATTACTTGCATGTATATTTTGCATTGTCTTTTTATATTATTAAACTAGCAGACCCGGCAGTGCTTTGCTATTGCGTAAGGTATTTGAGGACAGATTTACATCAAGCAAGAAAACAGAGATATAAGTCAGGATAATAACTTTATTATCGAAACATATCATGAGCATACACAAGAAACCTTCTTGTTACATACTTGCCAACTTTTACGTTTTACACGTAAAATTTACGCTTTCAATACCATTTTCCGTTCTTACGCTTTATATAAAGGATTTTATGTTTTTCCATATTTTCCCAGTTAGTGAAATGTTGAACTCCTCTCCTACACGAGTAGGCGACGGAACACATTATTACGGAAATTCAGTTCTTAAAGTAGGACTATTTTTCCCATCATGAGGGGCGTGGCCTTTGAGATATTATACCTCTGCATCACATATCATTTCAATGTTTTCCTTCGTGTAGAAGTTCAACTTTTTAACGCTGGAGGGGGACATCAGGGAAATTCAATGGAGAATTCAAGGTAAAATTTGGATGGGTGGATTTTCAGCCCGCATCTCTTCTTTTATCCAGGAGACTAGCTGTTTGGGATGAAAGGGTGATGGTGAAATAGACAAACAAACATCCATGCCCTCGGTGGGATTCGAACCCGCGCCTCGCTGCTTACAAGAGCGGCAAGACCTGCACCTCAAAGCTCTCGGCCACTGAGCCGGCTATGGTAAAATTTTAAGTTGGATAAAGTAGATTAGGACGAGAGCATCATGTAGTTCTTTATCCCTGAAAAGCACCAAATTAGCCATAGAGATAAACAACTAACGGTCAAAACTTGAAAATGCCTAGACACGTGATTTCAAGCTCCATGTGGAGGCCTTATATCTCACGCCTTGAGTGAAATTGTTGATAAAATAAAATATTTTAGACTTTCAGAGAGAATTATTAAAAACAATTTCTGTTCATACCTTCATCACGGAAGAGTGAAAAATTTGCTTTCTGTAAAGTGTGCAAATGTGACTTCAACATATCACATGGTGGAAAAAATGCGATTACGAACCATGACATAGGCCTAATTATACGATTATATAAATTTGCATAGGCCTAACTCTAACGTGAAGGATTTTACTCTTTTTATTTTCTGAAAGTTGTTATAAGGCTATTCAATGAATACACCTTCAGCTTCTATAACTGCTTCGATGCAAGATCGAGACCGTCGACATGCGTGAATCGAATGGTCATTACTCAAAAAATGGCAGCTTTCAATTCGTCTTTCGTGTTATCGGGGTGTTCATTGACCTCTCTCTCCATAACGCTCCGTACGTAGCAGTCCAACGGATTCAGGTCGGGAGTTAGGAGGCCATAGGTTAGGGGTTACGTGATCATGGAAGTTGTCGGCCATCCATTCCTGTGTCATGCGAGACTTGCGTGCTCTTTGCCTAACATACGAGTGGTATCTGATGTTTTCATGGACAACATTTCTGATCGTTCCTTCCGACACACGGAGATCTTTGGAGTGTTTTTTTGTCGGCCTCGGTAAAATTAGCATTTCACAAAAACATTTATGGGCTTCAACTTTCAACATTTAATATAAAAAATTCTTCTGAGTTTCGACAGCTTTTATAGGAAAATGGGTCGTTCTCTGCCAATCCAGCGACCCAGAAATGTCGTCCAAAGCCTTCCTAAGGCCCAGTGAGGAGGGACACCGTTGTGCTGCAGTATGATGTCAGGTTGCAAGCTATTCTGACACGTCTAGATAAACAGTGGAGGTTATTGATGCCTCTGCAAAGAAAAACTGTCCCACCACACGTTTACCTTTGGACTGTCGCAATTTAAAAAAAAAAACAAACAAACCAATCTTTAGGAGTGTGTGGACATTATGCCGCAAACCGCACTTTTCTACCTATCCCTTTCTACATTATTGTGCACGAGCCCACGCGCTGCGGAGGGTTTCGTAAGGTGAGACTGGGCTAGAAGGCACCTCCCACACGGTGGGGTGCGAGGTAGTTTGACATTACAAAACTATAAATGCATTGGGAACAGACTTCGAGATGGGATACGCTTTCACTGGTGGTTGTTATTGCAAAGCGAAAGTGATCTGGCGCGCTTGAACGTGATTAAATTTGAAGGTTGATAATGTTGGTCGTGTAGCGAACGATAAGGGCGGGAAGTTTTTGGATGCAGTGCTCACGTTGATCGATGAACAATGGTGTTGGTACAATGCGTGGAAAGGGATGGGGAACATGTCGAAAAGTGAATAGAGGAGAAATGTGAGTATCGGACACAAAAAGAATTTTGAAAATCGGTTAAAAAATAAAGTTAGAGCCATGGAGGCATTACTTTTCAGCCCACCCTCGTATATGAAAATATGCAGCCTGTTTGTAGGCTAACCAGTAGAACACAATAGAATGGTAGCAATGGTAAGCCTTTCTTCACCCTACTTAAAAGCGCCCTCCTCCTTTACTGCAGTGAAACTTAGAAACTGTCGATTGAACAGACTGTTATCTCTAAGTGCAGATAAAAGGGTAAAAATAGACGATCTCGGAGCTTCTGCTACTTTCCCATACCCTCGTCAGGGGTCTAATTTCATGCTTGATTTAAATTTGTTATCTTTCAGGTTAAGGTTAGTTTTATGTTTCCTACCGTTTTAGGCTACCGAATTGAAAAATAAGTCGATAGAGAATGACTTATGGCAAGTCGTAGAGAAACGGGCAGCACACTACTGGAAAGCTGCACTCAACATGCTGGAAAAGTTATCAAACAATCAGACGTTGAGGTAAGAAATCGCTCTTTGTATTTCGTTGCAATGATTTATTGAGTGTTTTGATTGTGATGATTGCTACAGGCAGCCCAAGCAGTGTCTGTTTGAAACGAACTCTCAAGATCCATCCATGAAGGAGATAAAAAGACTTCTCGAAGCCGGAAGATTTTTCTTAGCCTGCCAGGCCATGAATGCAAATAAGTACGAAGAAGCGTTGGAGGCCTTTGAACCGTTGAAATCTCCCTACGCATCGTATTATCAGGCTTCGGTATGTCGCTCGTTTGAAAATGTGCGTTTAAAATGGGAAGCGTTTTTGTTTTTTTAATTTGCGTTTGACTCGATTTGTGACGTAGATCTTTAAGAAGTTGGCAGCGGAGCAGTGCAATCAACCGAAAGAGCAGATCACGTCGGAAATGAGAAGCAAGCACATCATTTTGCTGACTCGCTCTCGCGATGCCCTTTACGCCACTTTAGATCGTATTCACGGAGACTCCAAACATGCCCTGAATCAAGTGCTTTCGGAAGAAATTGAAGATATCGAGACCAAGCTTGCTCGTATTGATCCAGATATATGTGAGTGTTCGTCTTTTTTTACTTTAGCAATCCGTAAACGACTAGAAAAACTTCGTAGTGCTTTGGATTATATGAACCTTTGTTATGGCCTTAGAGTATTTCCGTTGCCTTACAGTAATGGAACAGACCGTACCCGAGTATGGGATCAGCGCAGCAAGCCGTCGGATGTGAACTGTAGCGATCCGTGGTAATGAGATGTCGGCTACACAACAAAGCCACGCTCTCAGTTTTCAAATATTTGTCCCCATTCTGACCATGGTCGTGAGTGTGATCGCAGGTGTAAGTTGCGGAAATGAGGTTCTCGAGATAAGGGTGTGGCAGCTGTTATCCTAGTAAGACCCTCTTGAGGTCTTCAACCGCTACTTCTCCGCATTTGGAGATCTCAGTTTGGTTGGTATGGCCCATGTGATAGATCAGTCTCTAACACTTTGCTTGGTACAATCGGCGGCTGTTTGCTTCCGTTTGTTTGTTCATGGACAGCGTCGTCGTGAGCGTTTTGCTTCAAAATGGCGTTGCAGCAAGGTTCCTCGTCGTATTTTGCCATCGCCTTGCTCCGAAATATATTTATTGCGTATTGGGCACTCGAACGCTTGAATTTTGTGTTTTCGTCCGCCATTTTGATTGTACTCGCCAAGGCATTTGACCGCAACCAGCGTTGGATTCCAGTTGCGATTAGCGCGACCGGTCATTGCTTTATGAATCGAGGGTCGTCCGAATCGGGCGAAAATTTAAAATGAATGAAGCCAGTTACGTATGCCTGCATCGTTCCCATTTCGATCGGACATAGTCGAAATTTCGAGTCGCTCACTGGTGACTCCAAAACGAGCTTTGCGACGGGCTTTGGCTTTGACATACGTATGTGGTTTTGGCAACCCAGTAGTTGCTGGAGGCCAGAAAATCAAGAGCAGTGCATTTGGTGACTGGGAAGTTGCGCAGCTCGTTTCTAGTGGAGCAGGCCCATTGTCGTGGTGGAAGCATTCTGCATGCACAACACCCCTCACATCAAAAAACGATGCGTCTTTACGTAACGGCTCACAGAGACTGCGCACGAGCTTCCCTAGCAACGCCGCTTGGCATAATGACGGAGGAAGTGTTGGCCTACACTCGTCTAGCGGGAGAAGTCGGTGATACAAGCACCTGGCTATCAGAGACACGATTCCGGTTTCTTTTGGGTACCCCCTCGTACGTCCGCGAATGCCGAGTGCAGGCAGTTCTTTCTGCAAAGTGTTGTAGTGCACACGGATGGATCTCCTTGTTGATGATGGGAGTGTCTTGTGGTGTTTTTGAACCTCTTGGTTCAGTGAGTTTTTGGGAATCGTTCGATGTAGGTGTTTTGATGCCTCGTGTGGCCGTGATAGTTTTTCCCGAAATTTCTCACTGCATTGTGGCACCCGATTATTACTCAAGTCCCTTTCGTTAGCCATTCTCCACCTATGACAACGTTACTAACACTGTAAAATCACAGTCGCTGTTGATGTGCGAGCATGATTCCAATGCACAAATCAGATTACATATTAGGTATTGGTTCCATTATTGTAGGGTATTGCGTATGTAAAATGGTAAGACTTACACGCAGTTATTTTTTTTTAATTTTAGCTCAAAGGCACGAGTTTGATTGTTTATCGGACGAGTGTCTTTCGTCCCAAGAGTCTGAAGACAGAAATCACAGCCCGGATTCACCTCCTCAGGCGTTTTTAAATCGTCAGACGTTTAGAAAATCGTCTGGGTTTTCCCATTCTCGCAACGTTTTACACAGCACTCCGCAGATCCCCGTTCACTTTTCTTCTGGTCGGAACTCTGCCGAGTTGCAAGCTTCTTGTCACAGAGAGGAGCACACCAGACCGAGTCCCGAGCGATTAGACGCCCAGATGCGCTCGTTAGCTTTTTCCCACGACGCTGTAGTGAAAACGATAATTGAGCAGAACAAAGCGCTTATCGAGACCCACCATTCGATCGTCGATGCGCTTCAGCAAAACAAAAACGCCATTGAGCAGATTAAGGTAAGATTCGAAGGTAATGCTTCTTTAATTAGTTTTTGTTTGTTTTATGAATCCCTAGTTGCCCGTTATGTTCCTTCTTGTGAATATGTGATAGTCCCTACCCCCCCCCCCCCTCATTTTCACACGAGGCCACCAGGGTCGTTACACTGCTGACAGTTGAACCTTTCACACGTGGTGGTGAGGGCGCCAGTGGATGGGCGGCCAGAAGAGGGGATGTGCTCCATACGCGATTCTTCGAGCCACCAAATTGGCGGCGCGGCTGCATCGTTACACTGCTCACAGTAGAGCCTTTTGCACGACGTTGCGCCACCACCACTGTCGGGGCAAAGTGACGAATCGTTTGGGGCAACGTGAACAAAGGGTGACTATTTCCTATACCACCCCTCGCAAACACCTGTGCAGCCAGTTTGCCAGCTGGGTGTTTGCTTATTTCCGTGAATAAAGGGCGACTCGTTTCTGGTGGCCGGGTTGCTCGAATTAAAGACCCATGGTGGCGTCGTGTGAAAGGGGCCTTAATCAGCTGTGGATGGGGTGATACACTAAGTTTATTTTACGGATTATCTACATCCTCAACCGACGCTCGACTTCATCCCACAGATATTCGATGGGATTCAGGTCGGGGCTCTGGGCTAGCCACTGCATGCAGTCAACGTTATTATCGGCACACCATTGCAGGGTATGAGCTGCAACATGTGGCCTGACTTGTCGTCTTTGTACAGGCATAGCTCTAGGCCGTAGGTTTGCCAAAGGGTTGGGAGAACGGAATTGTTCAGGATGGTAGTGTAGTCCGTAGCCCTCATGGTGCCTTCCACCTTCACTACCGGGCCTACGCCATACCACGAAAAACGGCCCCACATCATAATTCCTCCTCTGCCGAACTTCACGGTTGGGACGATACACTCAGGAAGGAGCCGTTCTCCAAGTAAACGCCACACACAAACTCTGCCATCCGATCGAAACAGTGTGAAGCGGGATTCATAACTCCAGACAACACGTATTGCAGTCTGTTTGTTTTGTTCGCCGGTGTGATTAGCGGCTTGTGGGCTGCTGCTCTGCCGTGATAGCCCAGCATGTGGGCCTCCTTTCGGAGGGTCTTGGTGGATACGTGACATCCAGCGATGGTGGTCATCGTCGAACGTCGGTTCTTCCGTATCTCCCGCTGCAGCACCCGACGGTCCATGTCGGTCAATGCGGGTGGACGATCAGGCCTTGGTGCATTCGTACAATGTCCATTGGTCCTGTACTTCTTCAGCACATACGCCACTGTTGATTTCGGGTGGTTCCGGCTGCTGGCAATCTCCTGTATGGATGCGCCTTGGAGCGACATTCCAACCAGGACACCTTTTTCGAAGTCTGTCAGCTCCGCCTGTCACGGCATGATGCTTCAGTTAGAGTCAGTGGTGTTGTCTGATGACTATCTTTGCATTTCCGTACAGCAGTGACACGTGCGGTAGCGGAAAGATCCATTTTTTGCCGGGTGGATGGGTGTCCAATTACTTTCTTCCGATCAGTGTAGTTGAAATTTCGAGTCAGTGGCTCCAAAACGAGCTTTGCGGTGACAACAGCCATTCAGGTAACAAGATGCATATCGAGCGTAGGTTTCTCTTAATGCGTACAATTTTGCTCTTTTTCAGACTCAGCTGGTAGAAATTCAAAAACAAATTGTTAACAACCCTGCACCTCGCAAAAGACTTAACAGAAAAGCTCCCGTACACAAAGCTGCCGTCGTACAGCAAAAGCTGTGGAATGAACCCGGAGAAAATAACGAAGATTATTACGACGGTTATTATTACGACGAGCAGACGGAATACGATGACCCTGAAGATAACGACAATCTTAATCAGGATTTCCAGTTTCATCCGGCCTTTAAATATACGGAACCCTTGTACAATGAATACCCCTATGGGCAGATAACTGGTAAGCTTTTTTCTCGATACGTTGATAGGCCGAGAAGTGACGCTAGGTTTTCAGTTTTTCTTTTTCTTTTTCGTATATGTGCAGGACTTCACGGAACGTCGACTGTTACTTACGCACCGCCTGCCGGTACTCGGAATTTGGTCTGTCATCCGACCGTTCAGTCGGCTCCTCCTCCTGGGGCTTCAGCTTACCCAGCGTATTATCCTCCGCCACAGATAATCAATCCGGTTGCTCATTCTCATCAGACGTCGCCGTTAAGGCACCCGCTTCCAGCTCCTGCTTTGGGGCCTGGCTATTTTGGTCCTGCTGGTGCAGCGATATCGACTGGCCTTACTTTTAGGTTTGTATTCTCTTTATTTTCGAACTGTGCCCCCGACTCGTAAAAGTTAACCACACGGGATAGGGATGGGTTGTAGAGAATGACTAGCGGAGGGGAGGTGACGCTTAGCTGAAAGGTAGGTGTGGTGGGTAATGAAAACCAATCGTTCTACAACCCTAGCGTCAATAAACTTCGTACACCAAGTAATTTGGCTAAAAACACAGTGAAAAGTGCATTTTGACGTTACATTGTGAAAAACAGGCATGCTCCCATAAGTGAAATGACTGTTTGGGCTCGAGAATATTTTCATCTACCCATATCCGAAAGCACAGTCCGCCGTTACAACTCTTACTTATACGCTACAAAGAGGAAGCCATTTATGAGCACTGTAGCTAAGCGTCGCCGGGTAGCATGGGCCAGAACCCATCTAAAGTGGACCCTTGCCCAGTGGAATAGTGTTCTGTGGTCCGACGAGTCCACCTTTGCAGTGATGTACGACAACAACGGTCGCAAGGTGCTAAGGACCAAGCACGAAAGTAATCATCCCGACTGTTACCAGAGGAAAGTTCAGAAGCCTGCATCGCTGGTGGTGTGGGGCTGCACGAGTGCAGCCGGGACAGGCCCGCTTCGCTTTTGCGAGGGCACTATTGACTCTGGTGCCTATATAAACATTCTTCAACAGCATCTGCATCCATCCCGCCAAAAGTTGTTCAATAGAAGACCAAGCATCTTTCAGCAGGACAACGCGAAGCCTCGTGCTGCTCGGAACACCAAGGCTTGGCTACAACAGCAGCGTTTCAGGGTGCTTGACTGGCCTGCCTGCAGCCCAGACGTGTCACCCATTGAAAATGTATGGCGCATTTTAAAGCGAAAAGTCAGACAGCGGAAGCCTCGAACACTGCAGCAGTTGCGGGCGTGTATTTCCGAAGAGTGGGACAAAATTCCGGTAGAAACAAGGCAGAAGTTAGTGTCCAGCATGCCTCGACGACTTCGGAGCGTCATTCGTTGGAAAGGTGACGCCACTCAGTGGTGACGTGCAATAAACGGTACGGTGTACGAAGTTCATTGACGCTAGGGTTGTAGTTAGTAATGTTTAATAATCATAAAATTGTATTGCAAATTCAACAAATGTTTAACACATGAGATTGGGAACTTTAACGTCAGACAAAAGTCCGTCATGCGCAGTGAGATATCCAGCTCGGTATCACCCAACCCTGGTGAGGGAAAACGACACATGAACGTGTCACGCCCTCCTTTTCAATCAGTCCTGCCCTTTAAGATCCGGAAGAAGAGAGGGGAGGAGAGCCGTAACCCCGTGAAATACTAACGATACAATAACGCTTTTCCCTCACGCACTGTTGCCACGCATATTATAATCATCTCCCCCCCCCCCCCCCCAAAAAAATGCATAAACATTTCCCTTCCGTTTCTCATGTGCCAAACTCCGCGTGCGAAAACCACCCGCTTAAACATCGAGTGATAAATTCTTGCGCAACCATTAAACGTTTTGCCAGACAGAACAAGCACTGAAATGAGCGTCTCGTAACCCTCTCTATGACGAACTCTATAAGTTCCGCCATAGCGGGGTAGTCTCAATGAAGAATCAATTTCGCTAAACGGCACCAAACCTTCTTGAGGTGTGCGCCAGACTGTCTTCGTCGGGGAGAAAGCAAATAAAGAGCAATCTCACCGGTCGCAAGTTGATCTTGACTAAGTTTCTTGTCTTGGATGGCGGCCGACGTTCCTTTCTGAGATGTGACGTTCGCGAAGCGATGCTTATTCCTTGAGGGGTAACGCTTGTCGCAAACGAGCGAGTCTTCCCGAAATTTTCGCTGTTCGGTCCCATACGACTCTATGGGCCTTTAACGACTGGTTGCTGTAACTTTCGCAGAACAACACACACTACCTCCCTCTAGTGCTGATTGCCAGCAACTGACGCTGTTGAGAGGCAGGGAAAAATTCACGCATATGCACAAAGGTTTAAGGTCGGCTCATGCAAGCGCGCGCGATCCAAATCCATCAGGTTTTCGCAAAAAAAAATAAAGTCGGATATTTCTCGCAGGCCTCGTATTTGATATATCACACGACCCCCTTCCCGTTTAAAAAAAGATAGACCACCTCACCCATACCATTCAAAATTACGTTGCAGGCATAAAACTTTGTATTTTGCGTGAGGGCTAGTTCGTGGGTCGGGTTTATAGGGTTTTAAAATGCAAATCGTAACGCGTATCCGTTTTGTTTGACTTTCCTATCGAAATAGTGAAGGGCAGAAGTTACCTGAATTTCGTTTCAATCCTGCAATACCTCCACCGTCAGGGAGTTTCACAAACATATACGCAGATCACAAACCTCCCGTCTTCTCACGGCTGGACCCACCGACTGCACCTCCAGCCAACGAAAGCTCGTTGCCTACAGAAGCCAAATTCGCAGCTATACCAGGTAAGTCGATGTTTCTTCTGAAATTGCGTTTAGTCTGCCGTCGCCGTTACAGTTTGATGACGTTGGTATTACTACCCCCCCCCCCCTCCTCGTCTTTTCAGGAAGTAACTCTTCAGATTCTGAATCTGCAATGTGGAAAAGTGTGCCTCCAGCACCTGACGAAGCGATTTTACCTCTGGCTGTTGCGACCACATCAGTTGAGTGTTTACCTAAGTCCAATCCCATATCAATTTACTCTGTACCTACCTCTGCACCACATGCATTCCAAATCCCTTTACCTCCTCAGGCAAAAACTACAGGCAGCATCACATCGATGGGAACTCCTACGTCACATGCTGCAGGTAAACATTTTGTTTCGTCTTTTCTGTAACGTTGCGTATGAAGCCCGTTTTTCGTTTAGCGACCTTTCAGCGACTCGGACGTGTTTCCGTTGCAGATTTGTTTTTTGGTTCGAGTTCGGATTCGGATAGAGCGTCAAAAAGTAAGTGAGTGTTATGACAGTCGCAACCGGTCAAAGCCCGTCACAAAGCTCGTTTTGGAGTCACCAGTGACTGACTCGAAAGTTTGACTATTTCCGATCGACGCGGGAACGATGCAGGCATACGTAGCTGGCTTTATTATTCGGACGACCCTCGCTTCGTAAAGTAACGACCGGTCGCGACGAGTGTTTTCATAGCCGAAATTTCGAGGCGGTCGCTGGCGGCTCCAATATGAGCTTTGTGGCGGGCTTTGAACAGTCACGACTGGTCGGACTTTTTACGCACACCTAATTGTTTTGATTCTTCGAGCAGCCGTGTTCTTGAAAGAATTCCAGGTGCGATCAAAAAGCTCTGGGGCTGGTTGATTTAAGTACGTCCCCTTGCGAAGCCATACAATAAGTCCAGCGTTCTGCCACTGGGGCGTGTCCTGGAAGTGTAGAATGTGTTGGAACGAGTCGAGCACCTTCCGCAATTCTTGCTAAATCCAGACTTGCTAACTTGTACGATTCTTCTGTACGACGGGTAGTCGCTGAGTATGCATCGTCTTATACGTGTTGAATAGCCAGTGAGCTAAAGTGAGAATCGTGGCAATCGTGCTGTTGAAACGCTATGTGGAGGTGTCTTTGTTCAGGCGCCGTTTCACATTCGGTTTTTGCTCTTTTTTTTTTTTTTTCCTGCGTTGTATCGGAGATTTCTTGTTTAATTCCAACACTAACTGTTGACGTTGTTGAAAGTAGATGTTCGACATGTTATCGCGTTATAGCTCCGTGAATACCACGATACACGATGCAGGATTGAAACAAGCTGGATCGGTTCTCACGAAGCTGTACTACGACCTCGGAAGCTGGAACCATTTCGTGGGGCCGGGGCCTTCCTTCCCGTGAGGTTCTCGGCTCTATCAAAACAGCGAGATCGCCTCGCGAAAACGTATCGAAGCGATTCGGAGAGGAAACCTACTATCGTGGGGTCTGCGGGTCTATCAAGACGCACCCTGGAGAGTAGGGTAGACGTGGAAGCGTAATTGGTTGTTTTTCGCGAAAAAGTCGCGTGTGAGGAGAGTTTGGTGAGAATGTGGATCATCGTGGTGAAGCATCCGGTTTTTTTTCGCGCCACAGGTCTGGTTGCTTTCGCCGAACGTCCTTACTCGGATTGCTCATTCTCAAATGATCAAGTCGCAGATGACCTCAGACACATGATCATGATATCAGTATTTTTCGGATGTTAGGGCTATAATTTACTCGATGGACTTGTGCTGATGTTCGTTGGTGAGACGTCCAATCAGTCCCAGAAGTTTTTGATCGCCCCTCGTAGAATGTGTGCGCCTATTATGACTTTTACGTTGCTCCGAATCTGGTCAAAATCGAAAAAAGTTAATCTGGCAATGGAACGTACTTAAGTGATTTCTGGGAAGAATCACAGCAACCCGTGTCCGCTGAAAACTCGCTAAACGGAAAACGGAGATTAGGTTATTGACGAGATGCTCTGAGTAAATTTCTATATAAAGTCCAAGTTAAGTTTCAGGTATAATAACAAAATTCAAGTGGGACCCTGATATCTGAACTTAACCCATTCAGAAAGTACGAGGGTAAGTGGCCGACAGGAACCACTCATCGCTAATCACCCAACGATCAGGCAGTTGGCGGATGCCCTTGCGAAACCACTTCTCCGGTTTCTGAGCGAATGTCACGCATGGCGTCTTCAACCTCACTGACATTGGCGACGTGCGCCATTGACTGGAAGAGATGGTAGTCGGAAGGTGCCAGGTCGGGGCTGTATGCTGAATGTGGCAGAACCTTGATTTTTTCCAGCAGTTGAGTTGGGGCATAGCTCCTGTTGGCCTTTCCACACTTGATTGTGATGTCCCGACATCCACCGCTAGTCCACGTGGGTTGGCTTCCACTCGTTGTCGTTGGGCTAGGTCATCCACTTCTATGGGTCTTCCGCTCCTTGACTAACGACTCCAAACGAAAAGCGGGAGAACCACCGTCGTGCTGTCCGTTCGTCGGTCACACCCTGACCTTCCACCCTGCAAATTTCTGCGGCCGCTGCTCGTGCGCTAGTCCCGTTTTTCCAATAGTGACGAAGGAGCTCGTGTATTATAAGTTTTTCTGCCAGATTTTTACACTGGCTGATGCAGGTGGCGCAATGTCTATGGCATTCAAATTCGTACGGACGTTTCTTCCCACTCTTTAAGTTTGGTTCGGATACCAGGGTTGTTCAGATGTCGGGGTACCATTGTATTGCGTATAAGGTGTGTTTTGAGCGATGCGTTTCATCCGTTGCATGCGTATACGTCAAAGCATAGCCAGATGCCAGGATACGTATGCGTGCACGGATCTGTGGTGGATTTGGAGTTGGCTTGGAATCGATCTGTTGCGATCCATCTTAACGAGTGCACATGACGTTATCGGCAAATCAAGAACGCCAGAAGTTTGTCACAGACATCTAGAAACGAGCTACGTCAAGAAGCTAGCCCGTTGTCGTGAAACTGCGATTTGATGTCTGGTTAAGTCCTAGTCTCGCTTGGGGCAGTGCAAAAAAATTTTGAGCGGGACTTTAACGAAGAGTTACTCGTACCTGACGTTGCAACCGGCCGTGACTCGCATTGAGTCTATGTATGTATGTTTGTCTCTTATGCAAATCTACAGTTTTATTCCGATCTTGATGAAATTTTGCAGGCGTGACCTTCAAAGCAAGAGGAAGGTCACTGTCCACCTGATATTTCTCAAAATATATTACGTTACCCCCTAATGGTACCCTAATGATACCCCCTTAAAATTTCAGTGCTAACATATGGCATGTAATATATCAAACAATTCGTAACGACGCGTCTTGCACGAATATAACGAGAAATGAATGGTACTCTATATCAGTTAGGAAACACGTGATCTATGGATACCCTATGGTACCACTGGGAACATAAATGCAAAGACATGATGTACAGGGTGATTATAATTAAAGTTATTTTAGCAGAACAATCGTGAGGCAATGGAATTTTGTTTGGCGAAGGGGAAAAAAATAGTTCCAAAATCTGCCGATAGATGGCGCTGGCAGGGTAATGTCAAAAATGGATTCGTAAAACACAGGAATGTTGTTAGCCAAAAGGAAACGATAAGAGTTCAGGGGTTTGCGAAAAATTTATTAGCGAAAAGACAAGAATACGTGTTGACAGCGGCAACAGTGATAATGCCAGAACAAACGGAGCTTCATGGAACAAACATCTTACTGATGATTAAGGCAGAAGTTGTTAGATATGTCCTCCGCCTCGTTCTGCTACTAATTGGAAGCGCAAAACGGCATGCTCCACAACAGATCGGAGGGTATCTGTACTGATACAATGGATGTGGTGTGTGATGCTTGCCTTCTCAGTCTGCCTGCTGGAAACAACCTTCTTCAGGTACCCCCAAAGCCAGAAATCACGCGTTGTTGGAAAATGGCAGCTTACGATCCTAGCATCTCCAGGCAATGTGAACCCTGCCGACGCCATCTCTCGGCAGATTTTGGAACTATTTTTTTTTCCTTCGCCAAACAAAATTCCATTGCTTCACTATTTTTGAAATCGTAACTTTATGTTGGGTGCCCACTTAGCGCGACGATCGCTTTGAGTCATATGCGCATGCGCAAGAAACTCCAGACGATCGATTCGCTTCTCGGTGCCCACTTGGCGCGACAGCCGCGTGACTGAATGTGCATGCGCTATCTACGCGATCATTTCGTTTCCCGCTTCAAGATTTCGTGCTTCCAATATCAGAATTGGATATTTCGTGCATACAGAATTGCATATTACTTGATATCTTCAATCAAATTTTCCGTAGGGATATCCGACCCTCTCGAAGTAGGTGCTGCCATGATTGCATGTGCCACGTGATTCGAAACTATTTTCGGATTGGGTGCACCACAGGATCGCCCTCGTGACGTCACTCTGCGCATGCGTGCTTCACAAGGCGATAGAATCGCGTGATCGTCGTGCTAAGTGGGCGCCCAGCATTAATTATAATCACCCTGTATCTAACAACTCGTAACAACGTGTCATGCATCAACGTAGTGAGTACTTAATGATACTCTATTTTGGTTTAGTAGCACGTACGGTACCATTGGAAACTTTCATTGCAAAGACACGGCTTGTAATATATCTAACGTCTCGTCACGTTGTCACACATGTATATAACGAGTAATTAATGATGCTCTATGTTGGTTTAATAGCACGTGCTATATGGTACCACATGGACCCTCTGGAAACTTCAATGCAAAGACATGGCATGTAATATATCAAACAATTCGTAACGACGTCTCATGCATCAAGATAGTGAGTACGTAATGATACTCTATTTGGTTTAGTAGCATGAGCTCTATTGTACTATGTGGTACCATTGGAAACTTCAATGCAAAGACGTGGCATGTAATACATCAAACAGCTCGTAACGACGTGTCGTGCATCAACATAGTGATTACGTATGGTACCATTGGAAACTTCCAATGCTAAGACATGGCTTGTAATATATCAAACAAATCGTAACGACGTGTCGTGCATCAACATAGTGATTACGTATGGTACCATATGGTACCATTGGAAACTTCCAGTGCAAAGACATGGCTTGTAATATATCAAACAAATCGTAACGACGTGTCATGCATCAACATAGTGAGTACTTAATGATACTCCGTTTTGGTTTAGTAGCGTGAGCTTTATTGTACTGTGTGGTACCATTGGAAACTTCAATGCAAAGATGTGGCATGTAATACATCAAACAGCTCATAACGACATGTCATGCATCAACATAGTGATTATGTATGGTACCATATGGTACCATTGGAAACTTCCAATGCAAAGACATGGCTTTTAATATATCAAACAAATCGTAATGACGTGTCATGCATCAACATAGTGATTACGTATGGTACCATGTGGTACCATTGGAAACTTCCAATGCAAAGACATGGGTTGTAATATATCAAACAACTCGTAACGACGTGTCATGCATGAATATAACGAGAAATTAATGAAACAAGCTCGAGAATGCCGAGTAAAACATCTTGTATAGGATAAGATGCAATGTCTGGTGCAATGGATCGCTGATAACAGTTGTGTGCACGTATTTGTCGTATGCATATGAACGCATTGCTGAAAACATGCCTGTGTCGCACATTTGTAAAAGTTTTGTGCGTTAGTCTGTAAGAGTGTAAAGATGTATTAATTATTTTTATTTTTATTAGATTTTGTCGGGACACCCGTCGCAATAGGCATTCCGTCTAACTTAACTCTTCCACCGCAACCTTCGCAATTCCTTTCACATTCCCCTGTGCAAGCTAAGCCTAGCATAGAAAAGCCGCCGCCGCCGCTGCCACCGAGTGGAACTACTGCTCCCCTCATCAATAGAGATGAAGATCAATATCGTGAGGAAGAAGAATACACTGGACCTGATTTTAAGCCGATAATTCCACTTCCTGATGAAGTTGAAGTAAAAACTGGTGAAGAAGAGGAGAAGGTTCTCTTTCAGGAAAAAGCCAAGCTCTTCAGATTTGTTGATAAGGAGTGGAAAGAACGTGGTGTTGGATTTATTAAGTTACTCTGGAATGAGAAGACGAGCAAAGTGCGAGTGCTCATGAGGCGAGACCAGATCTTCAAGATTTGCGCCAACCACTACATCAACACGGACATGAAACTAGCGCCCATGAAGAACAACGAGGCCGCTTGGGTTTGGGCCGCTCAGGACTTTGCCGACGAGCAGGTGAGAGCCGAGCAGTTTTGCATCCGCTTCAAGACCCCCGAAATCGCAAAGGCTTTCAAAAAGGAATTTGAGAATGCGCAGCAACTGCTGTCGAACGCAGAGAAACTGCTGCGTAGTCAGGCGAAAGAGAATTCGCCGTGTGCGAACGCTGGCGTCGAGCCGTCACAAAACGTTGCACTGGTTTCCGTTCCTCGGCCGGGTTCGCAGAAATGCCAGTCTTGTTGGATAATGAACTTGGCCGGCGTGTCGCTCTGTGCTGCTTGTCAGGAAGCGGAAGTGAAGTCGGCGGCGTCGTCTAAAGACGAAACGTTGTTGTTATCTGAAAGCAAGTCGTCGTCATTGCACAGCGATAAATCGGTCAAAGGCTTTGGTAACAAGTTTCTGCCGAAGCCGGGGACTTGGAATTGTGGTACGTGTTTGGTGAACAACGACGGAAGCGCTAAGAAGTGCGTGGCGTGCGATTCTCCGAACCCGAGTGCGCCGGCGTCTGGCCCCGTGTTTGCGACGGACGGTTTCTCGGCGGTGCCCAAGTTTTCATTTGGGATTCCGCCGTCGAGTAGCGCCATAAAGTTTGGGTTCGCTCCGCCGACGAGTAATGCTTCTGTCGATCTGAAAAGCACGCAGAATGATACGAAGCCTGAAGCGAAGACTTCTGTTATGACGTCGTCGAATGGTTTTTCGTTCAGTTTACCTCTTCAACCACCGAGCGTCGACGGTGCGTCGAGCGACAAGTCTTTTGGTAGCGTTTCTGGGACTTCTGCGTCGACCACCAGTGCTGAGATACCTGCGACTAATTTTGTGTTTGGAGTTCAAAATCCGAATAACGTGTCGAAGCCGGGAAGCTTCGTGTTTGGCATGTCTCCGATCCAGAACGAGTCTAAGTCGACGATGCCGGATAAGAACCTCGGGTCTGCGTCTTATCTTCTGAATGCCATGGCTGCGAAGCATCAAGCCGATAACAACGCCCCAGAGAAAAGTCCGACTCAGCAGCCTCCGACTATAAGTTACGGCGGCTTTACGTTCACTACTCCGCCCAACATCAAACACCCGAGCGAGTCGGAGTCGGCTAAGCCGGTGAAGCCTGTTGCGTCGAAATCGAAAGTCGCCGAAGCTCTTCAAGCGGATTCGACGAGCAAGGCAAGTCCGTTTGCGAATTTTTCGTTTACTTCGAGTAAAGCGGAGTCGGACAACGCGTCGAGAAAGTTGGAAGCGGCAAAAGGCACGTCGACGACTGGCTTTGCGGGGATGTTTAATAACAAAGTAGTTGGAGACGACGCGTCGCTGTCTTTTTCAGCTCTGGCATCTTCGGATAAAGAAAATGCATTCAAGTCCGATCCGAGTTTCGGTGGGTTCTCTGGATCGGGCGACGTCGTGTTCAAGCGCTTTGATCAAACCAAGTCTAGTCCAGTGAGTCAGAGCGAGGACTACGAGCCGACTGTCGATTTCAAACCTGTGATTCCTCTGCCCGATTTGGTTGAGGTTAAGACGGGAGAAGAAGACGAGGAGAAGCTCTTCGGAGAAAGAGCGAAACTGTATCGTTACGATCCTCAACTGAATCAGTGGAAGGAGCGTGGGGTCGGTGAAATCAAGATACTTCAGCATAAGACTTCGGGATGTCGAGTGTTGATGAGGCGCGAGCAAGTGCTTAAAGTTTGTGCTAATCACAACATCACGCCGCACATGGAGTTGAAGGAGCTGCCGACGACAAATAACGCGTGGACGTGGTCGGCTAATGATTTCTCCGACGGGGAACTCAAATGGGAGACGTTAGCTGTGAAGTTTAAAACTCCCGAGCTTGCTCTCGATTTTAAGAATGTGTTTACGAAATGCGTCGAGGAAAGCTCGTCGTCGCCTGCCGAAGCGGAATCGCCGTCGCCTAAAGAAGCTTCGACTAAAATCGTTCCTCTTTCGGAGTTATTCAAAATCGAAGCTGGTTCGTGGGAATGCTCTGCTTGCTGTGTCCGGAACAAGGCTGGCGTAGCGGCATGCGTCGCTTGCGCTACGCCTAATCCAAGTGCTGCTGAAAGCAAACCGTCTTCGACAAATCCGCCCTCGCAGCCGGCTAAGATTGTTCCTCTTTCGGAGTTATTCAAGAAGGAAGCCGGTTCGTGGGAATGTTCTACTTGTTGCGTCTGGAACAACGCTGGTGCAGCGGCTTGCGTTGCTTGCGCCATGCCTAACGTAAGTGCTCCTGAAAACAAACTGTCGACGACGACGATGACGAATCCATCTTCGGAGTCGGTGAAATGTTCCGAAGCCGAAGCGAAGGATGCGGGTCTGATTAAAGTTCCGCAGTTTCCGTTCAGCACGCCGAGCGCGGGCTTCACTTTTCAGTTTGGTGCAAACTCCAATTCGGGTTTTAACTTTGGTTCGCCTTCCCTTTCCCTGCCGAAAGACACGGGCTTTGTTTTCGGATCGGATGCTGCGTTGTCGTCGACGAACAAAGACTTTTCGGATTCGAAGAAAGGGTTCCACTTAGAAACCGGGCCGTCGACACCCGAGAAGCCGTCCGAGGAAGATTCGGTGTCGGCGTCCGAGTTCAGATTTGGTAGTCCGCAGAAATTTACGTTCAGCTTCAGCGGTATCAGGCCAAAGAGCCCCGTGAAGACTCCGAAGTCCCCCGAAGACGTTAAAGATAAAAGCGTCACTGGCGAGGAGGAAGACGTTTTGAACGAATCTGAAGGGGATCACATTTATTTTCAACCGGTCATTCCGCTTCCGGATAAAATCGAAGTCAAAACGGGCGAAGAAGACGAGACTGCGTTGTACTGCCATCGTGCTAAACTGTTCCGCTTAGTCGACGCCGAGTGGAAGGAACGAGGCATCGGTGACATCAAGATTCTGCAGCACGCTCAGACCAAGAGGATCCGATTGCTCATGCGGAGAGACCAGATTTTGAAAGTTTGTCTGAATCATGCGTTGACCCCGGAAATGAAATTCATGCCGAAGGACGAGAAATCGTGGCTTTGGGTGACGACGGATTTTGCCGAGAACGAAGCGCGTCAAGAGAGGTTTGCGATCCGATTCAAAACAGTGGAGATTGCGAAACAGTTTATGGAAGCCGTCGACGACGCTAAAGCGCAATTAAAGAAGTTGGATAAAGTTGCTGTCGACGGCAAGAAGACGCAGTCGGAGGATTTGAGTAAAGAAGCAAGTAATGCTCCGACACCAGCCCCTGCCGTTTCCACGCCTAGTCAATCAGCACTGAGTTCTTTTTCGTTCAAAATGGACAATGGGTTCAATTCGACGCCTGGATCGACGTTTTCCTTTGGTAATAAGTTTGGAACGACGACTACTCCAGGCAAGAGGAAAACGATTTGTTTTAAATTCGTTGATGGCCGCATCCTCCGCCACGGATTAACTCGAATCGGCAGTCAGCGCTATTTTTCGTATTCACCATCACAAAATTTTTGGCACCCAGTCTCTGATTATCGTCTTAGACACCAGGTAGGAGCTTCCGCATTTCACTCGTGAGGGTGCAAGGTCTAGTGAGTATGGGGACATGCCAACACGATGAAGCGTCGCTATGAGGACGCGTTCATGGTGTTGGCTAAGAGCTGAGGAAATTTCTTTAAGTCCCACGTCCAGCACCTATCTCGGAAACCAACGTACGTGCGCGTGCTGAAATTGGAACGATTAACGGGCTGTGCGCTCGCAAAAGACCGTCCAAATTTCGAGGACATAGGCTTCATAGGAGCTGAGTTGCGAACAAAAGTTGTCTGTTTGCTCTTGAACGAAGATCGTTTGGAGCCATCAGTATATCCGATCGATGCGGGAACGATGCAGGCATATGTCGCTGGCTGCTGCCGACCCTCGGGCACGTTTTCTCTCTATTCGGACAACCCTCAATTTTCGTCCTTCTTACTGGGGGTGTGTCTAAAAAGTCCGACAGGTTGCGCAAAAGCCTGTCGCAAAGCTCGTTTTGGAGCCACGAGTGACCGTCTCGAAATTTTGACCGTGTCCGATCGACCCTCGATTCGTAAAGTAACGACCGGTCACGGCCGGCTGCCTCGGTGGGTAGAATCAAATGGCGGACGAAAGTAGAAAATTTGAGTGTTCGGTGTCCGATACGTTTTGGAGAAAGGAGATGGCGCAATACGATGAGCCTTGCTGCGACGCCATTTTGAAGCAAATCCTCACGACCGCGCTGTCATGAACGAACAGACGGAAGCAAACTGCCGCCGATCGTACCACGTAACCTGTTGGCGACTTGTCGGACTTTTTAGACGCACCCTAAGTTCCACGTCAATGTAGGCATACGTAGCTGGCTGTTGCCGACTTGCGGGCACGTTTTGCTCCTGATTTGTGATGTAAATGTTTACGGGCCTGGTGTCTTCCTTGCGAATATCCCGCTGCATGATCTGTCATTGATCGCTGACAGATGACATACTCGTCATACTACTCCTGACATCTACTGGCCTCATCCATCATGATTGTGACGATAGCCCGATAGGGAAATGAATGCATCAGAACACGTGCATACCATCATCACGCTGTAAAGAATCAGATCGAGTCTTATGCAGAGTCGCAAATTAGTCCGAGAATCATCAGGCCGTGATTGGTGAATACAAAATCTAAGCGATTCTAGTTTTAATCTTTGGTTGGCGAATGTGGTCGTTAGCGTTTTTTTGATCGTTTTAAACGAAAATCGTAATGAATTTAATGTCGTTCTCTTTGGTGTTAATAATTTTTAGGCCCGTCGTCACTTTTCGGAGGAGGATCGTCGAAGATCGCGACGTTGTCTCAAGCAAAAGTGAACCTTTTTGACAATCAAGCGTCGGAGAAATGCGAGGAACGTCGCCCCTCTTGTAGTAAGGAAGAAGACGACGAGGTGGTGATCACCTACGTGAAAGAGGCCACCCCGAGTCAAAAGGAGAAAGCGGCTGCTTTGCTCCTTCCTCCGAGCTTCTATCTTTACGAAGATTTGCCGCCCTGTCCTGGGTGTAGAGGTTGCGTCGACGACTTTGGAGACGGAGCTTTGACCGCTTCGAGTACAAGCACAGGTATTTGTAATGGTTAAGCTGAAATTGTTTAGAAGTAGAACGAAGTAAGTGGATGGGTAAGGTCCGAGTGAAGCGATACTGCAACAGACTATTTTGTGAAGCGATGTGTTTCGACTTGAGAATCGTTTTAGGTTCTGTGTTCTCTTTAAATCACGCTTTCATTTTAGGTTTGTAGCGCTCCAGTAATGGTAGAATGCGGTGTAATGATGATCTAGGCACTTCGGTGTAGGGGAGAGGTCTGGAGAGTACGGAGGGTGTGGTAGCACCTCGTAGCCCAGAGCCTGTAGCGCCTGCACGGTCGTTCGTGCAATGCATGGATGCACGTTGTCATGCAGCAGAAGGACACCTTTGCAATGCACAAGAGCAGGTTGTTGCTGACAGTTTTGTGTGCATACGATGCAGTTCACGACAGTAGGTCGCAGCGGTAATCATCTCCCCCTGCTGCAGGACCCATGGGACCCATTTGTCCTGCTTTTTCACCTTGCCGATGGTCCTAAGGTGTCTACTGACAGTCGATGATCCCCTGCAAGGTCCTGAACAGTTTTTGACGGGTCCTTTTCCACAGATCCGCGTCATTCAACACATTGGGCGGTGTGCCGCGTGGCTCGTTTGCCAGGTCCGTCACTCGCGCCCATAATTTTCGGAACTAACGTTGGATGGTACGTTTGTTTATGGTGCCTACATGAATGAATACCTTGTTGGTGTTTCGAGAGGCGTTGGATGCAGTGCTGTGAGTCAACGTGAACTCGTAGTGCGTTGTCACACGTCATGACTATGTTCGCTTGGGTTCAAGCGCTCTTGAATATCATCGCAGGCAGCTGGTCGCTGATAGGTTTATTTCTGGGAATGTACCACTTTGTTATGGGTACTTGCTGTCTGTGTTGGGACCTATGACGTCTTTTATTTCTAAAATTGTAAGGATCCGGTTGACCTGAAATAGGCGAGACATGCGTGCATGCCAAATGTCATGGGCTCGTGGCTCTTTCGTTTTAGACAAAGTCACTGAATTTCACAAGTAATCACGTGACCAGTTGAGAAATTCTTTGAGCTCCGCATATGAGGAGTGCTTATATGAGCCACTTTTCTTTTCCCCAAAATAACTGTCTTGTCTTCTGCGATTCCACTTATAAGAGCCTTTTTTCAATTTCCCCGACTGGGCTCTTATAACAGGAGTCGACTGTATCGAAGAAAATACCTCTTGAAGGTACCTAGTAGCGATTGGTGGTAATAGACTGTTTGCGCCATGCTGTTTTCTGTTACATTGGGCTGTCCGATATCGATAGATGCTTAACGAGAGGTGTAAGCCTGTCAAACTTACGATCGATGCAGAAATAACGGAGCCAATCAGAGTTAACCTGTTGGCGACGTCAATAGTCTTCTGCTCCCCTGCTGTGTTTGCGCTGCTTCGAAACTCACTCCTCCAGCTCCAAGTCACTTCTTGAGCGTTAAAACAAATTAAGAGATCCTATTTGTATTTTCTGATGACCTTGTCCTCCTTGGGTCTTGTCGCACGAACCTTCAGCATGCACTAGACTGGTTTGCAGTAGCCAAATGTGAAGATCAGTGTGGCTAAAGCTGAGGTTCTGGTCCTTTCAAGTCAGCCTGCTCAGTGCGCTCTCCGTGTTAGGGGAGCCTCATTGAGACATGTGGAGACATTGAAGTATCTCGGGATTGCATTCACGAGTGATGGACGGCAGGAGAAAGAATCGGAGTGTCGGACGCGAACTGTGGCGATCCGTGGTAACGAAACGCGAGCTGGATAACAAAGCCAAGCTCACCTATGGTCATGAGGCTTGGGTAATGACCGAAAGAGTGCGATCGCGGGTACAAGCGGTTGACTTGAGATTTGTGAGAGGTGTGGCAAGTGTTACCCTACTCGATAGAGTGCACAGCAGCATAATAGGGGAGTCTTTAGGTGTTGAGCCGCTACTTCTCCGCATCGAGAGATCTCGGTTGCGCTGGTATGGCCACGTGATACGGATGCCAATGCAAACTGGTCTTCCTAGGCAGTTGTTATTTTCCAAGCCGGTGGGTAAGAGACCAAGGGGTCGGTGGATACCAGGCGGGTAGACTACATGGAGAATCTGGGTTCGAGTCGCATGGGTATTACCAGGGAGGACATGCGCCTGATGGCGGAAGATCGCGATCGCTGGAGATCCCTAACGGATAAGCGGGTTTGAAAAGTAAGTAAGTAAGCAGCACAATGAGGGCGGTCTTGATTGCATTGGCACGGCCACGTCGTACAGGCGTATCTTGATCGTTGAATTATAGAAACACGTTGCCTCGTTAAATGTTCTGACTGTATCGTTGCTGCTTGAGTTGTGTGTGTTTAAAAAAAAAACATCATCTGAATGCTACCAAAGCATTGATGGCATCTTGAATTTGGTAGATTTGAATTAAGAAGGACGACGACAACGACTTGAGTCGAGGAGTCGTTAGGATGTTTGTGTTAAAATAGTTGAATTGAGTTATTTTAGTTTGCCGGAGACTATGTTACGATTGGACGTTTTTAACAACTCTGCAGATGTTGAAATTCTTACCGAAGAGGTTGCAGATGCAGAGAAAGTTGCGTTGGCTTTAAACTTGCAGCTTCCTCAAAATTTTTATCTGTACGAAAACAAACCGCCTTGTCCAGGATGCCGTGGATGCTCTGATGAAGTTGCGAAGACAGGTAATTGCAATGTGCATTTGTCTTTTGTTGTAGAAGTTGTCTTTACGATTTTATTTTTTTTTAATTTGTGAACCTCCCCCGAAATACACTGTCGTGTCACTGACTCATGACCGCGTGCTTCACAATCCAGGTGGAGACGTGTCTTGTGGCAGGGTGCATTGTCCTGCTGGAACGCATCATCGCATTGGGGGAACATCGTGAGCATGTGCAGGTGCAACTGGTTTGCTACGCATTGACGCATTCAAATTGCCTTCTACATGAATTAGTGGATCTAACTGCTCCCGAAGGCGACCTTAGCCCACTCGTCTGTCGTTGTCCAATGACGGTGCTCACGTGCAAGGTCTAGGCGTCGTCGTCGTCGACGACTGTTCAGGCCCATCCGTAACAGGGTGCCACTACGGTTAGTCGATGGACTATGGCTCTCCTGTCACCTTTTTACGAGTCGTTGTAGGTGCCGCTCACCCCGTCGGTTGATGGCTCGCGACCCTTTGCAGTGATGGCGTTGGAACGCAATTTCTGTCTCTGCTGTCCACTACAGCAGATCGTGAACAGTTGACATGTCGTGCAGTTTCGGAGATGGTGCCACCATTGCTGCAATAGCCTATTATCATCATCATCATCGTCCCCTTTTTGGATGTCTGTTAAATCCGGACGTTCACCCGTCTTGAGGCTCGTGCACCTGCCGTTTGATGCATCAGCTTTAAAGCTTTGTCAGCCTGTTATGCAATGTGTCATTGTTGTTGGGGCGAACCATGCGTGTGCCTTGAAGGGGTGCTGGTCGTAATTCATTGATATGACGGTGTATGTACAGGGCGTAAATATCTCCTTCAAAAAAGTACACTACGATATAAGACGCTTGGGGTCGCACGTCGCAAGCAATGTAGCTCTCCCAAAAGTTACGTTTTGATTGATTGTTGCTTTGAAATGATGTGTAATTGATTTTGCAATGGCAGTTCAAGTTGGAGGTAAGGTGCGTCTCAAAAGTTTAGGGAACGACGGAAGAAAACATTACATGAATTATACAACGACTTAAATTGAACGACCATTTGATTTGATTGTTTCAAATACTCCGTTTGGCATCGAGTTTATGAGGTTGAGCAACGTTTCTGGTCTTACACTGTACCATATCTTCAATTGCTCTTTTCAATTCATGAGTCGAAGAAAATTGACGTCAGCTGGCATAAACTGCACAAGACATGATCCCCCATAGATTCTCTATAGGGTTCGAGTCTGGGCTTCTTGGGGCCACGTCATAATGTAAATATTTTGTTTTCTGAACCACTTATAATGCGTTTGTCATCGCGAGTTGAGGTAACGTTGGCGCAGTGACCAGATCGTGGTTTTTGGTGGAACGATGAACTCCTCTTCTACTGTGGAACTTCCAGTAATTGTGACGATATCAGCAACGGACAGTCTGTTGGCTTTCAATCGCCAAATTTCAGTCGCTTCATCGGTTGTGGATTGAGATTGGCGAGGCTTTGTCGTAAGTCAATTGTGAGTGGAAGAAAGGCTTTCTTTGAAAAAAATGACTAATTGCGCAACAGATTAATGCCTTGTCGCTCGCAAATTTACATATTGGACGTCTCTATTCAGCATCTGAGGGTAGTACGAGGTTTTGTATCTGATACTCCCGTTTCTCCTCTATGTAGTGCACTATTCACTTTTCGACATAGTCCCCGTCCCTTTCCACGCATCGTACCGACGCCTGACTAGTCAGTGAACTCGTCGTCAGAACGCAACTCGTGCCCCTTAAGGTGCTCTTTCCTCGAAAGTCGCAAGGTGCAAAGTCTTTCGTTTTTGAAGTGCAGTTTTTCATCTTTGAAGTGTAGGCGCTGCAACCCCCTTTGATGTGGAGCGATCGTGTGCGGACGGGCGTTATCGTGCTGCGGAAGAGGTATCCAAAGGTGCAGTTCGATCGTCGTGTCGACGACAACCCTGGAATTACTTTTCAGCCCACCCTCGTACGTTAAACTTTTGAGGTGCGCCTTAGCTGGACGAGACTGTTATTTATCGGCATCGGGTTGGGGAGAGGGGAGGCCGTTTGAGTTGGTCTCTAATCTACGCGGAGGGTTGGTTTTGCGACTTCGTTTTTGGGGATAGAAAGAAGATTGCGTTAGGCCTATTGTGTTAGGCCTATTGCTAGAGCCAATGCGGTAGGCCTATTGCTCATGGCAGAAGTTGTGAGGAAGCGACGCTTTCGGACCGAATTCCCCTGGCTGAGGGAACGAGCTGAAGAAGGAATTGACGTGAACTTAACGTCGTTGCCAGGGCAGTAGTGCTAAAAGATGGTGCTCGTTATTCAGCACAAAGGGGAGGACATGTATAGCAAATAGCCTAAGCCTAATTCTTTGGGAGTCACTCGTAAAGACGATTTATGCTTGATCCTGCCTTATACTAAACGAGGCAGTGGGTCAAAATCAAACCGTTCGTTTTTTCTTTTCAGATGAGAAAAAGGAGAACATTGAAGGCGAACACGAACCTAAAGCAGCAGGTGAATAAAATGGAAGCGTCGAGTTATTCTTTAGCTAAAAGGAAATGTTTTTGCCGATAATGTAATTTTTTTTTTTTTTCTTTAATTTTAAGAATCTTCGCTCGAATGTTTTGGCTCCTCTGGCGGAATTGACTTTGCGAGCTTAGCCAAACAAGAAACGAGTTTTTTCAATCAAAGTAAGACGATTAAAATGTTACGTTGCTTCTTATAAATTTCCGATCCTAGGATCGTGCCAAGGTTGACCTAGATTTCCGCGCAGGTAGAACGGAGAAACGAGTCTAGCGTTGCGAGGGGCAGTCGTGAAGTTTTAATGGTCGCTTTGGAAAAATGAAGCTGTCGCCGTGAACCTTGGGTGGATGGTGTTAGTCATTCTCTGCATATTCACTCATCGATACGACACGTTTTTTCCAGCAACGGGTGACTTGGTGGAGACCTTGGTTGGAGCATTGCATATTTGACGCATGCGCAGCAAACGTTGTACAGGGTGGATATAGTTAAAGCGACACCATTTAGCGGCCATTCTGGTAGCCAGGTTTTGACGAAACTTGAGATTACACTGGTGGGCAAAAGTTTGGACCAACATCACAAACATGCAAATAATTTGCGTATTACAAGTCATCGTGTTGCGTGGCGAGCACTAAAACCATCGAATGTATTGTACAATGTTAACTGAAGGCCAACGAGAGCGAATTAGAAATTTTAACAAGCAATTTACAAACTTCGAAAACGTTGCTGAAATCTCCCGTGTGAGCTATAAATCTTTATCAGAATTGTTAAAAATGTTAATTGGGAAATAAGACGACGTTTCCACTTTTGCTTGGACTGCTCGAAATCGAGATCTCAGTATTATTGAGAATGTGTGGCATCTCGCGGAACAAAAAATTTAGCAAAACACTGAGTAGAAATCTCGAGAACAACAAATAGCAGCCGTTCATGTTTCTTCCCTGAATATTGTTTCATGTTTACGTAGAGTTGTGGGTGTAAAACAGTTTTCGTATAAATTCAGTTTTTCTTGACATTGAAAATGGCGCCATTTTTCAACGATTTTTTACCCATTTTGAGTTTTGTCGATTACAGCGCCATCTGTGATCGCGGGATACTCAAAAGAGGTTACGTAACGTTCTCTTAAAAATGTAATATGCTAGAGTTATTTCTCAACTTTATACGTGCGCAAGTCTAGGTCAACCTTGAACGACCCTTGTAATATGGAGGAAAAATCATTACTTTATGTTGTTGTTGTGGGGGGGTGGGGGGGGGGGGTATATTCCAAAATTACAATACGAGGCCTGTGAGAAAAGTATCCGACCTTATTTTTTTTTTTTTTGCGAAAACCTGATGGATTTGAATCGCGCGCGCTTGCATGAGCCGACCTTGAACCATGGCAATCAGCATTAGAGGGAGGTAGTGTGTTGTGCTCTCGTCGGTTTTTGATTTGAAGGAAAATGACGGAACGACTGGAGCAGCGTTACTGCATCAAATTTTGCTTTCAGAAACTGGGCGACAGCCAGGTGGTGGAAACCATCCGGAAGATTCAGACGGCTTTCGGTGACGATGCTATGGGCATCACGCAGATTAAGGACTGGTATAACCGGTCGGCCATGAGCATGCCGAAACGACCAGGTCGTTGCCAAAGCGTACGCTGTGGCGATGCGGGACTGTCGTGTGACTATCCAAGAAGTTGCGGAAGAGGTGGGCATCGGTACGTTTTCGGCACATTCCATTCTGACCGAAGATTTGGCCACGAAGAGAGTGGCGGTGAAATTCGTGCCGAAGCTGCTGACGGCGGAGCAAAAGCAACTTCGTGTCGACGTCTCACAGGACATGCCGGCCTCCGCAAACAGTGACCCCGACTTCACGAACACCATAATTACTGGTGACGAGTCCTGGGTGTACGGGTATGACCGTAGCATCGTCACCGAAAGCCTCCAAATCAAAAACCGACGAGAGCACAACACACTACCTTCCTCTAATGCTGATTGCCAGCAACTAACGCTATTGAGAGGCGGGAAAAAATTCATGCATACGCACAAAGGTTCAAGGTCTGCTCATGCAAGCGCGCACGATCCAAATCCATCAGGTTTTCGCAAAAAAAAATAAGGTTGGATACTTTTCTCACATGCCTCGTAGTTCATATAGAAGGAGTGTTCATAAAGTAATACAGTACAATATATTTCTACGACACGAGCAATGCCATGAGTCAGTCAGTATCAAGTAGGCAGTGCTCTGTTATTCGAAGTTGCAAATGAACCATCAGGTGGCAGCACGTTAGTGAAGGTTAAAAATGGCGGATATCAATGATGGGCGTTATAAGATGTTATTGTGTTGCCTCATCCACTCTTTAGTCCCTACTTGGTATCGTTGGACTTCCATGCATTCGGTCCTTTCGTAAAATGCACTCCAGTTCGAGTCTGATGACGATGTTGTATGCTCTGTGAAAAAGTGGTTGCACGAGCAGGAGTAAGGATGATACCAAGAGGAAATGCACGGTCTTCCGGAAAACTGGCCTAAAGCCAAAATAGTAGAACGGACAATTGTAGCAATGCAGTGCTCGGGTTGCAAAGTTGCATGCTCGTTGCTTTCAGAGAAATACAAGGGAGAATCAAATGAAAACCGCAATTTGTTTGGTAATCTGGCGAGTATGGCGGATGTGGCAGGCACTTGAAACGTAGGCCATTAGTTGTTTCCATTCTTGCACAAGCTGAATGAGGACGGGCGTTATCATGTTGAAGCAAAACGCCTGCACTCAGCAATCCCCTTTGCTTTGTGCGTATTGCTGTCGGAGTAGTTGGCACTGTGGTACTGGGGGCATGTAGTGCTCCAGAATAGCATCATGCTTATCCCAGAATAAAGTCAACATGACATTGTCGGTAGAGGGCTGTCTGCGAAACTTGTTTGGTTTTGGCGAAGAAGAATGTTGCCATTCTTTGCTTGCACGTTTCGTCTCCGGTTGAAAATGGTGCATCCAACTTTCATCCGTTTACTTTGTGTTCATTCTCCGATGAATATCAACCGGTTGCACACCTTCACTCCATAAAAATCGAATAAAGCCTGTTTCACAATTAAATCGCCCGCATTTGCCCCAGCGAATCTGCAAAGGATGCGAATACTAGCGAAGCGCAGGCGATTTTCTGTTTCCATTTCAAAATTAAATCCGCGGCTGCATTAACTATCTCCGGATTGGTTCATTCTCAAACGAGGCTACTGAACACGAGGCCGACGTTGTAGCTATTCAAGATGGCGTTTCCCAACAATCTTGACGTTATCTGTCGTTGCATTCAGAAACGAATACACTTGATGAAAGCAATATGCGTGTTCAAATTGCAATCCCAGGTCGATGGTGGGTTCGCCCAATATGGCGACAAAGATGCGCTGAAAGCGAATAGTACTTGCTCCCGCAATTTGGAAATCAGTATATTGTTCCGATGCTCTTTCGGTTTTGCGTTCCAAAACTGCTTGCAGGGGTGGTAGCCATGTTTTTGTTTTCTCTCTCCAACTTTTTCCCCCATACTTATGTGTGCACTTGAAGCTTCCTTGATTGGTTGAAGCTGTCGCGGATTCGCTAAATTTCAGAAGCCGTCTGAATTGAAAATTCCGCCCGCAAAGCAGTTGCGGAGAGCAGTGCGGGCGATTTCCGCGAATTGTGAAAAGGCATTGTGTGTGGAAAATCTTCGCCTCGTGTTGCGGTTTCCGCCCGCAAACGGTAATTGTGAAACAGGCTTAACTCCACGCTGTTCCTCCTTGTCGCAACTGCGTAGCGGTGCCGCCGTCTTGAATCTGCTTTTACTCGGCTGCAACCTCAACTACCGACATTGCTTCGTACTACAGCTCGGAAAGACGCCAAGGACTGTGTCAGCAAGTTTCCAAACATTTAAAAAGAATAAAAGATTTTTAATGGCGCTATTGCGGTTTTCATTTGATTCTCCCTCGTACGTTGTCGTGCATTGCTTTTTGAACGCTTCTTGTATGTTCACTCACTTTTTATCTATTTCACTTGCAGATGAATTTCAGAGCATAAAATTTTATATAAAATTGAATTTACGTCCATAGTTGTTTCAATGTAGCTCGTCGTTATTTTATATTTATCCATATCAGCACCTGTCAGTGGTTTTACGTTCAGTAATGCGGGAAGCAAGGTATTCGGATCGGATGAAGTTGAAGCTGACGATAACGATCCTCAGTGTAATAAAGATCCTCATTTTGAACCGTTGATACCCCTCCCCGATCTAATTGAAGTTAAAACTGGCGAAGAAGACGAGCTTAAAGGTACGTGGATTGTGTTTTGGTATTTTGACCATGGGGTCCTTAAAACGGATTTCTGAAACGTAGCCTGCTTTGTTATTTGTTTTTGATAGTGTACGGTCATAGGGCAAAATTGTATCGTTTTGACCCCATCAAGAAAGAATGGAAAGAAAGAGGCATCGGAGAGATGAAGATTCTGAAACACAAAGAAACTGGTATGGTCTCTTTTTATGTTATACGAATTTAATGTTATTTAATGTTTGGGAAAGGGGGTACCTCAATTCTTCACGATTCTCCTAAGTGGCTGGCAGAGGAGTTATGAATGCCTCCACCAGGAGCACAACAAAAGTTTTAACTTTCGCACAGCTAAGCGAAATGATGCTATTGCTTGCTTTGAAAATCGGGCACACTATGTGCAAGCAACGTCTAAAGCTAGAAATTCCCTAGAGCAGAGGAAAAGGACGAACTTCTTCAAAAAATAATGTACAGTCGAAACCCGTTAATACGAAATCGTTGGGACTATTTGAGATCGTCCATCACAGTAATCTTACGCTGTGATGACGGAGCAGGGTGCTGAATTTGCTCGGGATCATCATCACTTTCGACTCCGCCATCTTGGTTTCTATCTAGACAACGATCTCGTCATCGTTGAATGGTGTTCAATAATACATTACACAATGCACGTGTACAGTATAGAAAAAAGTAAACTTGTTGAAACCATTTCAGCAATGCCTCTTGAATTTCCTCATGTGTTGCTGTTCGCATCCGTTTCCTTTTAAGTGTCCCGCTTGTCTCTGCTTGCGGTCTTATTTTTTCAACGTTTTTTTATTAGCGTTGACAAAGTTGACGGAGGAATTTCAAATTCTTTAGCAATCTGCCCTTTTTTTGCATTTTTAATTTAACTTCTAGCAAAAGGTCCTTTCGTTTCTTTTTTCCTACGTCGGACATGGTGTAGCAGTACGTAGTGTAGTCTGTATCAAAGAAGACCATTTGATTACTGTTTAAAATTGCCACGTCATTCAATTTAGTTTGAAACAAGTGTGCTCTCATACAGAACCAATCAGATTCGAGTTAGTGAACACCACGTGAATTTTGCCGGCCAGATGGCCGAGAGGGCTAGGGCGTAGGCTTTCTAGTTCTCGAGTCCACCTGGTCGTGGGTTCGAATCCCGCCGTGGGCATGGATGTTTGTGTTTGTCCTGGGCTGCGTACAGATATAACTAATGTAAAAGGCGCAAAAATGACCTGAGTAGTCGACGCCAAAATTTCTAATAAACCAACCAACCACGTGAATTTACATGTAAATATCATTCATGGGGACGGGCCAGCAAAATTTTTCGTATTAACGGGTTTCGACTGTATTTATTCTAGCAGATGGTGGCTTGTTAATTAACTGATGCAGATGTTTAGGAAAATGTGATGCAGTCTCAAGATTTAAGTCTTGATTCTTTGTCTGATGATGAAAACGAAGGGACATTTGTTGTCGTTTCTAATAAACAGCTTTGAAAGAGTAATCAGTCGAAAAGTAATGTGCCTGATTCCATTTTAGGTAAAATTGACGACAATGAAGCACATATTGCAAAAATCGTACAGTTGTATTGTGATATTTTGGAAATAAATAAATTTTTTTTATCGGCTTTACTGTTATTTTTTTTATCCCACGTGAACTTAATTTTTTTTTTTGGTCCCTAGCTCTTCGTTATGAGGGTCCACCCTATTATACTTTTCAAGAAATAAGTACATTTAAATGACTGTCCATTATAGCTAAGGGCCTACGTTCACCATTGTTGACTTGATAAGACCGTTGGTATAAAAATGCATCACGAGACAGGGAAAACTGCCTAGTTGTTGCCACCCTTAAGGATGAAAATTACCTTTTTGATTCTCAAGTGCTACTGTGATTGAGTTTGCGTATAAAATATTCAACGCACGACATAAGGAAGGTTTGGAGGAGATATTACGAGAAAAAAATTTTCAAATTATTATTATTATAGTGTATATGAAAAGTAGATGTGAAAATAATAAACTAATAATGCCAGTTGTTGCCACAGTTTGCCCAGTACTTGCCACCTTCACTTATTTAGAAATAATTCTACGTACTCTATACGAGGTGCATTCAAGTTCTAAGGCCTCCGATTTTTTTTCTAATTAACTACTCACCCGAAATCGATGAAACTGGCGTTACTTCTCGACGTAATCGCCCTGCAGACGTACACATTTTTCACAACACTGACGCCATGATTCCATGGCAGCGGCGAAGGCTTCTTTAGGAGTCTGTTTTGACCACTGGAAAATCGCTGAGGCAATAGCAGCACGGCTGGTGAATGTGCGGCCACGGAGAGTGTCTTTCATTGTTGGAAAAAGCCAAAAGTCACTAGGAGCCAGAACAGGTGAGTAGGGAGCATGAGGAATCACTTGAAAGTTGTTATCACGAAGAAACTGTTGCGTAACATTAGCTCGATGTGCGGGTGCGTTGTCTTGGTGAAACAGCACACGCGCAGCCCTTCCCGGATGTTTTTGTTGCAGTGCAGGAAGGAATTTGTTCTTCAAAACATTTTCGTAGGATGCACCTGTTACCGTGGTGCCCTTTGGAACGCAATGGGTAAGGATTACGCCCTCGCTGTCCCGGAACGTGGACACCATCATTTTTTCAGCACTGGCAGTTACCCGAAATTTTTTTGGTGGCGGTGAATCTGTGTGCTTCCATTGAGCTGACTGGCGCTTTGTTTCTGGATTGAAAAATGGTATCCACGTCTCATCCATTGTCACAACCGACGAAAAGAAAGTCCCATTCATGCTGTCGTTGCTCATCAACATTGCTTGGCAACATGCCACACGGGCAGCCTTGTGGTCGTCCGTCAGCATTCGTGGCACCCACCTGGATGACACTTTTCGCATTTTCAGGTCGTCATGCAGGATTGTGTGCACAGAACCCACACAAATGCCAACTGTGGAGGCGATCTGTTCAACAGTCATTCGGCGATCCCCCAAAACAATTCTCTCCACTTTCTCGATCATGTCGTCAGACCGGCTTGTGCGAGCCCGAGGTTGTTTCGGTTTGTTGTCACACGATGTTCTGCCTTCATTAAACTGTCGCACCCAAGAACGCACTTTCGACACATCCATAACTCCATCACCACATGTCTCCTTCAACTGTCGATGAATTTCAATTGGTTTCACACCACGCAAATTCAGAAAACGAATGATTGCACGCTGTTCAAGTAAGGAAAACGTCGCCATTTTAAGTATCTAAAACAGTTCTCATTCTCGCCGCTGGCGGTAAAATTCCATCTGCCATACGGTGCTGCCATCTCTGGGATGTATTGACAATGAACGCGGCCTCATTTTAAAACAATGCGCATGTTTCTATCTCTTTCCAATCCGGAGAAAAAAAATCGGAGGCCTTAGAACTTGAATGCACCTCGTACTTTCATGATGTACAGGGTGATTATAATTAAAGTTACGATTTCAAAAATCGATAATTTGAAAACTACTCGTCAGAATGACCTGATAGTTTAGCACAACAATCGTGAGGCAATGGAACTTTGTTTGGTGAAGGGGGGAAAAAATAATTCCAAAATCTGCCGATTTAATTTCAGACTCTTTTAATTTCGAAATCTGTAAATTTCGGACTCTTTTAATGGCATAATTAGTACAATGCATTGAAACCACGAGCTGATCTATGAGATCATTAAAAGAAAGCTACGAATCCATAGGGATTCCGAGTATCTTAATCACAGCTGGATCGGATACACCTTTACCGACAATCATTATGTTGGTCTTTGTCTGATTAAGACACAAGCCGCTACTCTGGTACCATTTTGAGAGGTAGTCTAGGTCTTACTAATTAAAGGAACACTGAAAACACTAATCCACATGATAATTTTTATTGACTCAGATGTACATTTCGGAAACCAAATTTCCTTTGTACATCGGAGTCAGTAAAAATTATCATGTGGATTAGTGTTTTCAGTGTTCCGTTAATTAGTATACTGGTGTTCAATTTCTGGCTTTTATTGTTTAAAAAGTCGAGGTCTTGCCTAAGACATTCCATGATTTTATTTTGATCATGTAATTGGTAAGAGGCGAACGGATAATTATCATCATGACTCACTTAATGTCGGAACAACAAGGCGGTCGACACAGTGTACAAAGGAGGGCCCGATCCCGAGCCCTGAACAATTCCACGAATTGAATCTTTACTTATCAGAGGATCTTGACCAATGATGTTAGTACGAACATTAAAATAATCCCGTATCAAATCCAAGAAAATTTCAGTCACTGTATACCTCATCCGCACTAGCATTTCCAAACTAGTTTAGATTGCCGAACTGGTTCTGATTTTCAAGTGCGTATGCAGCTGGTTTAAATGAAACTGGTTTCAGGCGTTAGAAACTGTTTGAGATTAAGCGAGTTTCCCAAACCTTCTTGAGACAGTTTAACTAGCTTCGCGCGTGGAACTGTGGGATCCCAGGAGCGTCGTCAAATCTATGTTTGTCCCCATTCTCACCTATGGTCATGAGGCTTGGGTAATGACCGAAAGAGTGCGATCGCGGGTACAAGAAATGAGATTTCTGAGAGGTGTGGCAGGTGTTACCCTACTAGATAGTGTACAGCAGCACAATAAGGGAATCTTTAGGTGTTGAGCCGCTACTTCTCCGCATCGAGAGATCTCAGTTGCGCTGGTATGGCCACGTGATACAGATGCCAATGCAAACTGGTCTTCCTAGGCAGTTGTTATTTTCCAAGCCGGTGGGTAAGAGACCAAGGGGTCGGCCTAGAACCTACATGGAGAATCTGGGTTCGAGTCGCTTGGATATTACCAGGGAGGACATGCGCCTGATGGTGGAAGATCGCGATTGCTGGAGATCCTCCATAGGGCTGCTGCCCCTGTGACCCTAACGGATAAGCGGGTTTTAAAAGTAAGTAGTAAGTATTGTTGTAAATAATGTTTCAGAAAAATGCATGAAATATTAAATCAAATTTGTGAAAAAATTGTCTGATTCCATAGAAGATGGAACTAATGCAAACAAACGTTTTCGTTTCTATCGCATGGCAAATTTCATAGAAATGTAATGTTTTTGCTAAAAAGTGGCAGCAAGTGGGCAGCTTACCCTATCGATATCTTAAGAGGCTAATAATAGGCGCATTCTCCATCGTGCACGAAACTCACTATATGCACGTTGTGTCCGCACTGGCTGTTCCTCATCGCCAGTGCGTTTAGTTATCGTGCGTTTGGTGTATTTCGTGCGCGCACGAAACACACTAGCCAGAAGCTGGGGTTGCCTGATCATTCAATTGTTAACGCTCTGTTCTCCCTCAGGCTGCATGATTCGCACGATTCGCACTGATCACGTGACTCATTCTCACGATTGTGCGTTTTGTGCGCGATGGAGGATGCGCCTAATGTGTTAAATGGTGCTCTTAACTTTCAATTATGTTTAATGTAAAAGCGATTATTATTTTGTTTCAGGACGTGTAAGGTTATTATTGAGGCGTGAGCAAGTTCACAAAATAGCTTGCAACCATAACATCACGCAAGAAATGAGCCTGGCACCTTTGGCTACGTCGGAAACAGCGTGGTGCTGGCATGCCATGGATTTTGCCGAAGAAACGCCTAAACTGGAACAATTTGCTGTTAAATTTAAGGTGAAAAAGATTTTGCTAAATTTGTTATCATGTCCTTTTTGTTTTACCTGTCGTAGCCATTATAATGAAAGCAGAAGATGTTATGTAAATTTTTATTGTAAATTTCTTTGGCAATGTAATACAACTTTATTTCTGCTACGTCATTAAAGAATAGAAATGTATATAATCTTTATTTGAAATTAAGTGTTACACTTTTGTGTTACTACGTTTTAACTTTGCGTGTTTTGGTCGATGGTGATCTTCACTTCTTCATTTCTGTCCGTTTTAGCATTTGGGCTCGTTGCTGTTGAATTATCAGTCATCATCGACGACGAAGCTTGATTTAAAATTTCTGATTTGGTATATTTAAAGGTTTTCAAGTCGTTGATTTTAGTTGGAAATTTAGTGGTGCGACGCTCGTAGCCGTGATAATTAGCATCTAGAGATATTCCATCGACTTGAGTCTTTTTGTTCGATTTAATTTTGCGGTCCTCAAACCACACTTCCCACGAGTTCTCTTCGCTTGCAACGGAATCGTTGCTCGTTTCGGCCGATATCGCAATGGTCTCATGCGCGTAGTGGGGCGGGGTGACTTCCTGCCTAGCTTCGTAGCTGGTGACCGGTTCCGGTTTTGCCGAGGACTGCTCTTCGTTTGGTTCGTTCCGTTCGTTTTCTTCGCTGGTGGAGCTCGGTAGGAACCTCAGGTTGTTCCAGTTTATTAACGCCAATTCCCGTTGAAGCGCTGTAGCTTGGATTTCGGATCGAGTCAAGGAAATCTGGCTGAAAAGGTGGGGCCAGTAGGATTGGAGCATCTCTAAAGGGTTTTCGGTGTTATACTGATACTCTGACCTTATGGGCAGTCGAAGCGGGGCGACGGGGTTATAATTGAAGTTCGACGTTGCTAAATTGTTTAGTGCTATGCCTTGACTTCGAGCCGGATCGTACGGCAGCACTTCGGTGACGTGGTTGTAATGGTAAAAGTTGCTTAGAAACGGTTTGAGAATGAAGATGCTTTCGAATATGACGATGCCTAGCGATGCGATTGCAATTAAGCCGTAAAGACCGTAAATCAGTGGCGCTAGATGGGAATTAGAAAACGAAGCTTTTCAGATGGCGTTATAGTCTTGTTTAATGGGAGTTAGGATTTTTTTTAAAGATTAACTTACCGAGTTCGGATTCTCTGTACATAGACTCTTCTCCGAAAATGACGAGGCATAACCAAGTGATGGAACCTGCTAAAGTGAGCCATGCTACGAAGTAAATGATGAGAAAAAAGTGCTCTGCCGGTTGAAATGGAGGGCACTGCCACTGGAAATAAAAATATATTAAAAAAAATTTAGTGTGGTATTCGAAAAGTTTACTGCAAATTAGGAACGGGTCTTGGCGCTCTCGAGATCTGCGAGAGATCAAATCCCGCTGAAGACATGGATGGTTGTGTACGTGCATCTACTAACAGATTGCTCGAAGAAAGTAGGAACGTAGAAACAAAAAAGGAAAAAAAACACTTTTCCACGTTAAAGTATATGCATTTCAAATGACAGTATTGTCTTCATCAGCATAATATAACGAATGATTGACATGACCAGGAAGATGGTAAAAAACGGACAGTACGCATAAGGACAATTGTTTTTCCCCTTATGTTGAAAACCGTTCCAATAAACGTTACAATCATCCATCTAGGGCCAGTTTATCCATAGGCCGATGGGGTAGGTCTCTGAATGGGGAACAAGAGACAGGGTCAAACAGTATTGTAATACGAAGTTGGGCTGAAAAGTAATGCCTCCATGGCTGTAACTTCTCTATGTAATGCACTATTCACTTTTTGACATAGTACCAACACGTGACTAGTCGGGTGAACCCGTCGGATGGGAATTCCAGGGTTGTTGTCTACACAAAGACCGAACGGCAGTTTCACCTTGTCGTCAGAACGCAACTCGTGCCCCTTAAGGTGCTCTTTCCTCTTTGGGAAGTGGTGAAAGTTGCAAGGTGCAAAGTCTTGCAGTTTTTCTTCTTTGAACCGTAGGCGCTGCAACCCCCTCTGACGTGTGGCGGTCGTGTGCGGACGGGCGTTATCGTGCTGCAGAAGAGGATCTAAAGCTGCCATTCGATCCTCGTGTCGACGACAACCCGGAATTCCTCTCCGACGGGTTCACCCGACTAGTCACGCGTTGGTACAATGTGTGGAAAGGGATAGGGACTATGTCGAAAAGTGAATAGCGCATTACATAGAGGAGAAATGTGAGTGTCAGATACAAAATAGCGCATTACAGCCATGGAGGCATTACTTTTCAGCCCACCCTCGTATAAATTATGGGGTAAGGTGGGATGGGGATAGTTAGATAGGTGGGTGTGTTAAGAAATAATTCTTTATACTGGTTTTAAAGGTTGCGATATTCGGAGATCTGATGGTATAGAAGACCAAAGTCAGAGGTGCTTTTGAGTTCATAATTGTGCTTTATGCATGTTATTTGTAAGTGCCGAGTATGGTAAGGAGGTGCGTTATTGATTGTAAGTAAGGGTTGATGGAGGGAGATTAAATGTGATTGTTGAGTATCTTGTATACAGGGCGATTCAGGAAGGTAGATCAAGAATGAAATGCCATGTAGAGTTTGTAGCGGGAAACAATATTTTTCTTATCCGGAAATGCATTCTTACAGAGATAATGCAACTTGTATGAGGTAGGAATGGATGTGCATTACCCGGACGGCAATGATAGGGTCCATGTACACTACATGATCAAAGGAGTTGGGACACCCCTGTGAACACTCGGGGTGTTTCTCCTGGACTGGACTCGCTCACAAGGTGGACGGAAACCTCAATGCTGATGGCTACAGGACCATTCTGGATGACGGGGCACTTCCAGCGCTGTGGGAACACTTCGGCGATGGGCTGTTCCTCTTCCAGCATGACAAAGCAAGATCCATATCCGACTGGTTTGACGAGATGCAGGTTGAAGAACTGGATTGGCCCGCCCAGAGTCCTGATCTCAACCCCATCGAACATCTTTGGGACGAATTGGAACGACGTGTGAGATCCAGGATGTTCGCCCTACATCTGTCCAGGAACTGACCACGACACTCCTCGAGGAATGGAGGTCAATACCTGTGGGTACATACCGTAAACTTGTGGAGAGGCAGTGATAGCAGTGGAGGCAGTGGTCCTACACACTACTGATTGAAGCTTTTTGCGGCTTTACAGTAGAGCAACAGGTGTCCCGACTTCTTAGATCATGTAGTGTAAATTAGGATCTAAATTGTTTGTGTCCTCTCCTTTAAAAGAGAGGAAACGAAACATGTAACTCCATTGTCATACAATGGATCGCCTGACTAATGCGGAGCTGGCGGACATGCATTTACGGCGAGGCACAGGGTAATGCTACTGAAGCTCATCAGAGTTCGCGAGAATCTTGTCCGCAGACTAAACACCTGCAACGAGGCTCAAGGTCTGCATTTTGAACACCTACTGTAATGTCATTCCTACCTTGTACAAGTTGCGTTATCCCTGTAAGGATGCATTTCCGGACCCATGTTCTTGACCTACCTTTCTGAATCACCCTGTATAAAGATTGCTACGTATATAAAGCAGAGATGTTGAATGGGTGTGATAGCCACGGTGGTAAAAAGATTAGAGACACAGGCTGGTTTGCGTAGTTTTAATAAAATAAGAACGAATTGTTTTTGAAGTCTGAATAAGCGTAAAAGGTTATGATTAGTGGTCGAATCCCAGAATTGAAGGCCGTAAGTAAGTGAGGAGTGAATTAGAGTATTATACGAGGCCTGTGAGAAAAGTATCCGACCTTTTTTTTTTTTTTTTGCGAAAACCTGATGGATTTGGATCGCACGCGCTTGCACGAGCCGACCTTGAACCTTTGTGCGTATGCGTGAATTTTTTCCTGCCTCTCAATAGCGTCAGTTGCTGGCAATCAGCATTAGAGGGAGGTAGTGTGCCGTGCTCTCGTCGGTTTTTGATTTGAAGGAAAATGACGGAACGACTGGAGCAGCGTTACTGCATCAAATTTTGCCAGAAACTGGGCGACAGCCAGGTGGAAACCATCCAGAAGATTTAGACGGCTTTCGGTGACGATGCTATGGGTATCACACAGATTAAGGACTGGTACAACCGGTCGGCCATGAGCATGCCGAAACGACCAGGTCTTTGCCAAAGCGAACGCTGTGGCGATGCGGGACCGTCGCGTGACTATCCGAGAAGTTGCGGAAGAGGTAGGCATCGGTACGTTATCGGCACTTTCCATTCCGACCGAAGATTTGGCCATGAAGAGAGTGGCGGCGAAATTCGTGCTGGCCTCCACAAACAGTGACCCCGACTTCATGAACACCATAAGCACTGGTGACGAGTCCTGGGTGTACGGTTACGACCATAGCATCGTCACTAAAAGCCTCCAAATCAAAAACCGACGAGAGCACAACACACTACCTCCCTCTAATGCTGATTGCCAGCAACTGATGCTGTTGAGAGGTGGGAAAAAATTCACGCATACACACAAAGGTTCAAGGTCAGCTCATGCAAGCGCGCACGATCCAAATCCATCAGGTTTTCGCAAAAAAAAAATAAGGTCGGATACTTTTCTCACAGGCCTCGTGTAATAGTAAGAGGATTGATGTGGGTATCCCAGGAGAGGTTATGAGTTAAGTGAATGTAATTTGATGGTAATCTGATGCAAGTTGTAATATAGCGGAAATTCGTTCGTGTCAAATTTTTTATTGTGTTGGATGGAAGATGACATAAGTGGTCTTGCTAAGGTTGAGTGTCTGTGTATGTAGCGAGGCGTTGGCATAGGATATTGTTGCATCATCTGCATACAATATGAAGGGTAGGGGAGATAGTAGGAAAAGTGTTTCTTCTCTTTCGTTTCTAATCTTTTTTATCTACACTGTCTGCGATCTTTTATTAATGAAAGTAGGAACGTCGACTGGATGTAGCTGGAACAACGCTAGGTTGAGAATATTAGTAAAAATTGCCTTTTTAATATTCAGAATCAAGTAAGTGCATTGCTTTTTAAATGAAGGAGTTTTGTTTTTATTTTTAGAAATGAGCCTTGCTAAATTGCTGACTTTGCCTCTCAGTGCTCGGAATCGTTGTTTTAATTCAGAACGAGCATTAAGGTGCAGTCTACCTGGAGAGAACTTCTTTCACTCTTGATAAAAGCATGATTTTACTTTTAAGTGGTGTTGTAAACATTAACGACAAAGGTCTTTCTTCCATCCTCCCACCTTCTGTGTGATCGCCTCTGATGCCCGAGGATGCGGGTTCGACCACGGCCGTGGACAACGAGGATTTTTTCAGGGGGGAAATCCTGAGATCACGCACTTCCTTCGGAAGGGAAGTAAAGCCGTCGGTCCCGTGTAGTCGTTTGCCGGCTGCACGTTAAAGAACCCTTGCAAGGCAAAATCTGCGGCCCCTATAACGCCGTCCTGAAATGACCATGGCAGTTGAAAAGGACGTTAATACCAAACAAACCAAACCAACCCACCTTCTGTGGATTTTCAAGCGTTTGGGATAGCCAGTATTTAGGTTGGGGGGGGGGGGGGGGCGTCAAATATATATGAGGAAAATAAAGATTTTCAAAGTGCACCAAACATCAGCTATATCGTTGGAGGAGAAACCAGATGAAAATAGATCGGACACGCTAATTTCCCATCACGTATGAAGAGGGAAGTGTACAAATAAAATTTGATGCTGATACGTGAAAATGCGGAGGGTGAGGCCATGGATACCAAGATTGTGAGACCCATGGGTTGCTTATAATAGCCCCGGCATAAATATTAAAAAGTGAATGCACTTCGTATCGTTTCGGAACTCTTATCCAATTCACTTACTATATTGCAGTAACAGGGTCTCCCAATGTACCGTTTACTTACGAAGTAACCTTACATCCTAATTACTTACACTGCATATTCGCACGGGCCGGCGATTCAATTGATACGGGTATCCGCAAAGTTCGCACATGGTGACATTTCTCAGTTGAATCCAGCGTGCCAAGCAGTCGTGGTGGCAGTACTCGATTGTGCCGGCACAGTGGCAGAATTTGACGAGTTTGTTGGCTTCTTCTCCCGAAAAGCAGATGCGGCAAACGTTGTTGCTCGTGCTGGACGCCTGAGCAGAGGGGACCACAACTCTTTGGATGTTGGAGTCCAGTTGGGTCAACGGGTGCTTGAGCAGTGTTGTCACTGCACGGGGATTTCTGTAGGCTATCAAAGGCCTAAGGTTTGCCAGTTGGATGTTGAGCCTGTTGGCACCTTCATCGCCCATGTTTATAATTAATATTAATATTAATAATAATAATAAACTGTAATGGGCTTAGTACATTGTAATTTTTTTTTTATTTTATAAGATTAATAATAATAATAATAATAAACATTTAGAAATTTTTTACTTCAACTGAAGTCATGTCTAGAAAATTTTAAATTGAATTTCTATGTTGTTGTTATTGTTGTTGTTGATGTTGTCATGAATATTTGTCCCATCCTGTGCTGTGAAATAATAATAATAACAACCAGAGTATATTTCTTATCTCTGTTTATCATGTTTTTAAATGCCACTTGGATTTTCTTGTCAACATTCTTTTGGTAACAATGCAGAAGATTGTGAGCTGGATGTTGAGTGGCATGCCATTGTTGTTGCTGTAAGATTTATTTTGCTGTGGCTTTTCAAACAGCTTTCATTCTCTGATTGGGCATTTTTGCTTTTCCCCCCAATCCAAACTATTTGTTGATTCTAAAAATGCATGATTAAACAAAGTGAAATTAACTTTTTTATTTTTTTTTATTTTTGATGTAGACCATACAAGCAGCTCAAGAATTCAAAAACAAATTTGAAGAAGTTCAACAGGAAGTGAATATTGAGAAAATTGGAGAGGTACCTGGTAAGTTTTAAGGGTTTTTTTTTTTGTTTTTTTTTCCCCGCTGTGATTAGAGGTTGGCTATGTGTTTTCATAGATAAGAAACTTAGGATGTGGTATATGTATTGCTTCAGGTGTTTTAAATTTATTATTTTTGCAATATATGAATTAAGCTAGGGATTAAGATGGGTTTGGAGCATTTATGAAAATTTCATTCTGATCCTAGTTAGTGATTTATACCAGGTTCATTTGATATATATATATATGGTTTTGTAAAAGTATTGATTTTATTTTTGATTTGAGGGCTATACCAGGTTCACTTAAATTGGTTGAGCAAATTTCCATTAACTACCGTATACAAGTCTGCCCCCCCCCCCCCTTTTATTTTTTGAACCGAAGCAGATATGCCAATTTTGATGAATCCAATGAATAGGAAGTTGTGGATGCTCTTTTCATCATCCCAAATATGCAAATTAGGACCAAAAAAAAGTTATCCAAATTGGACCAACCAATCGCCCACAATCAGAAGATCATGTTGAGCATTTCCGGAACAGTGTAGCTTGTGCCGTTGGTCCCGTGTAGTCGTTTGCTGGCTGCACATTAAAGAACCCTTGCGAGGCAAAATTTGCGGCCCCTATAATGCCGTTCTGAAATGCCCATAGTAGTTGAAAGGGATGTTAATACCAACTAAACCAAACCAACCAACCAGCAGATTATCCACTACAAAATGTAAATCCCTTATTTGCATGTTTTATGATTTGAAACATTTCCGCATTTATGCCAATATCAACGTGAAAATATCATTAATAAAACCGTTATCAGCTCTCAAAGTGAATAAGTTTTTATTAGGCCACCCTTATCTCGTAACCAGAGGGGTGTAAATTTAAAAAACTACATTTTGAGAAAATAGAGGTTAAAGCTTAGATCCAGTGCTTCAAAAGACAAAAGATGTACGCTAGTTTGGACCTTATTAAACGCGTAATAAGTTTGATTTTCCTTTGTTATGACACCCGACAAAGAGAAAAAGGACTTGGATTTTCAATGATAAAAGCTAAATTAGCAATTTTGTCGCTTATGCCCTCTGATTCTGAGCTCTTCATGTCATTTCTTTCAAATTGGACTTGATTATACAGGGTGGTCCATAAGTCTGTCCCCTCCCCCCCCCTTTTATTTTTTGAACCGAAGCAGATATGTCAATTTTGATGA
>JAHWFO010071827.1:888990-914635 GCA_023313115.1 Rhysida immarginata | reverse complement strand
TCATCAAAATTGACATATCTGCTTCGGTTCAAAAAATAAAAGGGGGGTTCAGACTTTTGTATTCACCCTGTATGATTTAAGCTAGGGATTAAGATGGGTTTGGAGCATTTATGAAAATTTAATTGTGATCCTAGTTAAATAACAGTAAAGTTAGTGATTTATACCAGGTTCATTTGATAGACGATAGTTAAACATATGGTTTTGGAAAAGTATTGATTTATTTTTGTTTTGAGGGCTTTACACTCTGATTGGTTGAGCAAATTTCCAAATTTTCATCAACTACCGTATATACTCTCGTATAAGTCGAGGTCGGATTTTGGGTGGAAAATTTCACCCACAGATAAGTCGAGTGTGAAATTTCAGGTGCCTGTGAAATTGAATTGACTGAAGTTAGCATAGTTTACCCATGCCTCAATCGTGCTGTACTTGCATGGGTAATAATGTAAAGCTTGTTTAACAATTAAATATTACTCTAAACTTTATTAACATTTAATGGAAAAACTTTGCCATCTTTCCTTCACCGGAAGCCAGAAACATCTAAGCGATTACCTTGCCGTATGCTGGCGCCGCCTATTGTTGGTTTTCCTGCCGTCTGCTTTTACAACTGAATTGAACAAACGCGAGCAAGTCTGAAAGTAGTTCCCATGATGAACGACCTGCCGCGTGTTGAGAGAGGTTACCTAAGGAAAAAACTTAACTATCTGGTTAAATTGAACTATCTGACCACGGCGTAATACTAGCCGCCACTTCTACAATACTAGTACGTGGATGCTAACGCTTCGCTCACGGTGACCCCGAATTATAAACATGCCCCCAACCTATTTGTTTACAGGGGGCAGTTGGTTTTCCCTCGGCCGGTTACAGGAGGCTAATGATCCGTATATTCAAGAGCTGATAAGGGTATATTTCCCTTATCAGCTCTTGGTATATTTTAGTGGTCACAGAAATGGCTGCCAGAAAGTTACGGGACCTCATTTTATGGTTAAACCTAAGTTAACCTCAGTTAACCTAACCCAACACCAGAACGCTCAAAAAATGCTGGCTTACCTTTAAGGCATGGTTCCTTTCGACAATGGCTAATTATCCAGAAAGCAGAAAAAAAGAAAATCTGAAATCCACAAATAATTCGAAACGACCGCGACATGCCAATTGTGTGGTTGCTATGGCAACAGCTAGCGCACGACGGGAAGAGACAGCCAAAACACGCCCTCCAATGTCGGAATCCACATGCAGGGTTGGTGCCAACAGTACTCGGACTAAATATTTTTATTGGCCAAGAAATGGCTCCCAGAAAGTTCTGGGAGCTCATTTTATGGACCATCCTAAGTTAACCCAACCTCAGTTAGCCTAACCAGCATAAGAATGCACCCACACTTTTAGAATGAACCCCCGAAAAAACCAAGTCCCTGTTTTTCTCAATCCCCTAACAAAATAAGTCGCCCATTTTTAGAATCCTCTCTACAGATGGCGTCACTGTACATCATACAGATAATCGCTCAGACGTGTCTGGCTTCCGGTGAAGGGAAGATGGTAAAATCATGCCATTTTTTGAACCGAAGCAGATATGTCAATTTTGATGAATCCAATGAATAGGAGGTTGTGGAGGGCCTATCCTATCCCATGGTGCACTTTTCATCATCCCAAATATGCAAATTAGGACACATTCAAAATTTATCATCTCAAAAACCGTAAGGGATAGAGGAAAAAAAACCCAATTGCAAACTTGTTCAGCATAAAAAATAAAAGCAAAACAAAAAAAAAAGTCATCCAAATCGGACCAACCAATCACCCACAATCGGAAGATCATGTTGAGCATTTCTGGAACAGTGTAGCTTGCCGTCCTGGAATTGTTCTGTCTTCCGTGTGCTGAAACATGCCTTTTATTTGCTTTTCCGCATGAAAGTGAACGAGAGTATGGTAATTTACCGTAAATGCTCGAATATAAGTCGCAAAATTTTGTATCAAATTTTGAGTGAAAAAATAGGGGTACGACGTTTACTCGAGCCTAGCAAAAATTACCTGTCGATGGGCTACCTATCGATGTTGATATAGTTTGATTAACTTAAGAATAAAATAAAACTCTTTTTCCACAACGAAACAGGAATTGAACAAACATAAAAAGAAAAAGACCGAAAATAAAATGAAAAATTACAACCTGAGTCTGTAAGCGCTTTTCGAAAGCTTTGCTTTCATCATTCAGCAGCCAAGGAGCCCCTCGAGAGAACTGACTTGGAATAGAACATGCTGAGTATTTATAACGAACGGAAGCCAATCAAGACAAAAAGATCCAACTGAAAATTATTGATTGGGTAAGTGCGTTGCCCATTTGATCAATGGTGAATCGCTAATAGGGCCCCTATCTAAGTTGAGTAACAATTTTTTATCTGTTTTTGAATGGCTAAGCTTTTGAAGGCTTCCAGAAGGTGTTTCTTGTTTATTGACTCAATAAATTTTACATTGTTTATTAAGAATTCATGCCCGGTATCTAGAGAGTGTTTGGCTATGGATGACTGATTCCCTCTACCATATCTTGTGTGTCTCACGTGTTCTTCGAATCTTGTTTCAATATTACGGAAAGTCTGTCCTTTGTACATCATGGGGCATTGGGAACATCTGGTTTCGTATATTCCTGATTGCTGTAGTGGTGGAATCTGGTCCTTTGGGTTAGGTAATAAATGCCTGGTCTGGTTTGGATTGCTAAAAGATAATGAAATATTAAAAGATTTGAAAACAGAATTGAGACCTTTGATTAATGATTTATTGTAAGGTAAGGATATGACTCTCCCTCTATTTTTAGTCCGGTTGAGGGTAGTGATTTTGTCCATGAACTTCTTTAACTTCCTCTTCCTGACCAAATCGGTGATGGTACGTGTGCTATAGCAATTTTTAACTGCAATGTTCTGGATCAAGGAAATTTCTTGTTTTGGTGTAGCCTGCAATATTTTGCAATATTGTGATAGGAAATCGAGTGGGAAAAAAAGTGTGAATTAATGTATAATGTGCTGCAATGTATTGCATTTACACTAGTTTCATTTGAAGTTCTGACTACTGCTTTCAGTTTTGGCCGATCACAAACTGGGGTGACCCATAAAGTACATAAAACAGAAGCAATCGGTTGGGAATTGATGATGACTTGGGTTATGAGGCTTATGTGTGGTGAGCATCAGAAAAAGATGAATTAATAGTGACTGAAACTAACCCGACGGTGTGCTCATTCTTTGGGAATATCAAAGTACAATAATGCAGTGCCTCTGGTATATTGTAACGTATTGATAAGTGCTTTCCTAAATCTTATACTGGGCTATGGATTACTAACATGAACCCCTTTTTATTGTTCCAGAAATGACTTTTGGTGAAGGTGATTCCAAAAAATCGACTGCTTCTCCAGATAATAATGTTACAGAGAAGAAATCAAATCTTTTGTCTGAAGAGAACAAGGAAACAAAAGAAAATGCCTCGGCGCTTTCTCAAGATAACGCACTTAAAACCAATCCTGAACAGAAATCGCCTAAACGCAGCGAAGACGAGGAGGAAGAGGATGATGACGACGATGATGACGACGACGACGATGATGACGATGAAGAATCTGTGATGTTTGAAAAGCGAGTCAGTCTAGCTTATTTCGGTGATAATAAGTATGAGGTAAATTTCTCGGATTATTTTTTTCAGCGGATTTTGTTTGGAAGCGTCGCATGTTTTAACGTTAGATTTTCTGATTTTTAATTAGAATTTAGGAACTGGAAATTTGCAAGTCCTTTACGACGACGATATTTACGGTGCCCGAATCAGAGTTATAACGGATAATGAAGTGTTGATTTGTAATCATATCATTACCATGCAGACGACACTGCAGGTGGATGATAAAATGTGTTATTGGTCGTCTACCGATTTCTCTTCGGATGTTCCTATTCCTAGAAAATTCCGAGCGACTTTTAGTTCTGCTGCTGCTGCTAATGAATTTCAAACCATTTTCGCTGAGGTAAAAATAAAGAAGAAATGCAAAGGGTCTTTTAAGCAATATTTTTACACAAGTGAAATCGTTAACCATAAGTGGAAGAAAAAAAAAAAATGAAGTGTACATCAATATCGTATTCCGCTCGTACAATTTGTATTTCATGTGCATTAATGAATTAGTTGGTGCGTCTAATGAAAACGCTAAGTGGTATCTACTTATATCACCCTTGAGGATCTGCTGTGTGCTGATCTAATAACATCTGAATCGGGATTTGTTTTTAGACAACCTTTCTAGTCTAACTCTTGTTGCTTCTGGTCCCAACATTTGCTGTTGTCGACTTTCAAAGGCCTTTCCAATGTAAAACTAACATCGATAAGCAATCCATAAGGAGAGCAACATACACTATATGATCACAAAGAGCGAGAATCAGTTCAGTTACAGAAGTTGGCCGATGTGATCTGGCCCGCAAGCGTCTTTCCAATTCATCCCACAGACTCTCTATAGGATTGAGGTCGGGACTTTGTGCCGGCCAACCCATTTCTTTGACCCCTGAGTCTGCTAACCACTGCTGTACACGCCTCGCTTTGTGGCACGGAGCATTGTCGTGTCGGTAGAGAAATGGCCCGTTTCCAAAAAATTGCCACAACGTTGGAAGTGCATAGTTGTCCAAAACATTCAGATAACGGTCGGAGTTCATGATTCCTTGCACAGAAACGAGCTGGCCCAGTCCGTACCATGAAAATGAGCCCCACACCGTGACTCCTCCTCTCCGAACTTGACTGTGGGCTCTATGCACTCAGGTAAGAAGCGTTCTCCAGGTATGCGCCAAACCCAAACTCGTCCGTCGGATTGCCAGAGTGTGTAGCGAGATTCGTCTGTCCACATTACACATTTCCATTGGTCCATTGTCCAGTTTCTGTGGGCTTTGCACCACTCCAGACGTCGCTTGGCGTTGACCCTGCTGATGTGGGGCTTGTGGGCAGCAGCACGGCCATGGAATCCCATCGTGTGCAGAGGCGTTTCGAAACTCTGTGGCAGTTTTTTCCGCCGAGGACTTCCGGTTGCTGCGGGTGACACGACGAAGCATTCGACGGTCTCTGTCCGTTAGTTTCTTGGGTCTACCGGTTCGTTGTTGAACTGTTGTTGATCCCCGGGTCTTCCATTTCATAATGACATCGCCTACTGTTGACTTGGGTATCTGAAGAAGGCTGGAAATGTCACGCACGGACTTGTCGCATAGGTGACATCCAACGATGGTTCCACGTTGGAACTCGCTGAGCTCTGCCGAACGACCCATTCTTGCCAATGTCCAAGCAGAGTTGTGTCTGAAGGTGTGGGAAGCTATTTAAATGATGTGCAAGTCATTATCATGTGACATTGGGCCAATCGATGATCTGTGAGGGGTGTCCGGATATTTTTGATCATATAGTGTAGGTCAAGCCAAGAGCAAACAGAGTCTCGCAAATATCGATTGTTATCCTATCTAAAGAGACGCCTTATGACTTGTGGGTGGGAATCGTTTGTACGAGAATACGTGCTGCTATCCATCAATACCTTGATTGCCATGTATGGCAGCCGGACCCTCCATCTATGACTCTCGAAGCTCTGAGGACAGCGCTTCAAGCGGAATGGATTGCCATACCATTGGACACATACCGTGCACTTCTTGCATCCATGCCACGTTGCCTAGCAGCAGTTACAGTATGTAACAAAAGTATAAACTCTGTATAAATTCTTAGATAATATAAATAATAAACATAGAGTTTTAATTTGAAGACGGAACATTTAATTAGCGAACTTGAAATGTTCAAAACATTAAAGCACGGTACTTTGTGGTCATTGAGTTTTTAAAACAAATGAAAAAAAAACAAAACAATGATTTGCTGTAACAAAATATAAACTGAACATTGAATTGGGTCCTCTTTTATTTTCAATAACATCAATTACTCTGCTGTGCATCGAATTGACCAATTTCTGAAGTTCTTGTGTAAAAAGTTTGTCCCATGCATCACAAATTGCGACCTTCAACTCGTTGACCTGGTGATATTGTTTGTTACGGGCATACACCATTCTTGCAATCATCCCCCATACATTTTCGATCGGGTTCAGATCAGGAGAACGCGATGGCCAATCCATCACCGCGATCAGCTCCTTGTCGAACCATGTTCTTGTTGATTTGGATGCATGGATTGATGCGTTATCTTGCTGGAACTTCCAGTTATGTCCTCCGATAAGTGGCCCGAATGGAATTAAGTCGTCGTAGAGCTGTTGTTGGTATTTAGTGGAATTCATTTTACCGTCCCCAAATACAATGTCCGTTTTTCCATCAAACCTGAAAGCTGCCCAAACCATTGTTGACCTTGTTGCCTGCTGTATCTGTAATTGGGTTGTTTGCGCAAGTCGATCCAGTATGAAGAATACCCATCAGGACCATCCAAATTAAATTTTTTTTCATCCGAAAAAACAACTTCCTTCCATTCTTCCTGCCAACTGACGTGTTTTTTGGCCCAATTGGATCCTCTTCTGCAGCACGATAACGCCCGTCCGCACACGATCGCCACACATCAGAGGGGGTTGCAGCGCCTACAGTTCAAAGATGAAAAACTGCAGTTCAAAAACGAAAGACTTTGCACCTTGCGACTTTCACCACTTCCCAAAGAGGAAAGAGCACCTTAAGGGGCACGAGTTGCGTTCTGACGACGAGGTGAAACCTGCCGTTCGGTCTTGGTGTCGACAACAACCCCGGAATTCTTCTCCGACGGGTTTACCCGACTAGCCACGCGTCGGTACAATGCGTGGAAAGGGATGGGGACTATGTCGAAAAGTGAATAGTGCATTGCATAGAGGAGAAATGGGAGTATCAGACACGAAAAGAATTTTGAAAATCGATTAAAAAATAAAAAAGTTACAGCCATGGAGGCATTACTTTTCAGCCCACCCTCGTATATGGAAATTCGTGCAGAAATGGTAAAAGGAAAAACGTTACGTTCTGATGGAAGGAAGGTTGCTCTGAACGTCATTTCTTATAAAGCATTTGTTTCTTTCTCCAGCATAACCACTTCTACCCTATAGAAAAATGGATTGGCCAAAGCACCTAGTGCGCCATGTGAGAGATTTTGGAAACGCCAACCGCCTTCTTGTGGCGCAGGCACAGTACTGTGCTTTAACGTTTTGAACACTTCAGGTTTGCTAATTGAATGTTCGGTCTTCAGATTAAAATTTCTCCTATGTTTACTGTATAGTGGCGAAGGGTGGCTACTCCCATTACTAAGCGGGTGGTCATAATTCAGTGATCATAATGGCAGTGTACTGTATCAGGAAAAACAACTGTGTATGATAGCCTTAAAGTGCCCGACGGCTGTGGTGACGACCACATTTCTGGAGGAAATTAGAGCTTCCCTGCAACGCTCTCCACGGAAGTTACTTCAGTGGTTGTCTCAAGAGTTTGGGGCCTCATATTCAGTCTGCCAGAGGGCTACTTAACGTGAGTAGTGCAGGAGCTTCGTTGTTTATTTAGTATTGCTTAAAAGACCTTTGTGTTTATTATGTAAATGTGGTAGCATTTAAAAGGCCTATATGCAAATTCATCTTAAATTAAACGATCTTCAAATTATTTTTTTTAACGTGTTCGTTTTTTAATAGGGAAAAGATTATGCCAAACATTCTGAAATTTGGGAGAAACCTTATAATCCGAATTTAAGCGACGATCTTAGTGATAATGGAGTTGGTATGTTAAAATAATAAGTACGGTAATTCATATGTAACACATATGTCGTTTGCCTTTATCGTTGACCCACCCTTAAATAAATTTTTCAAAATGCTTTTTAACGAGCTCTTTTTATGTTTTGTTTATTCGTAATTTTAAGTTGGTATTTGAAATTGCAATCACGTTTGAGTGAAGTGTACAGCAAAGACATTGAAGAAAGAACTGATTGGTTTGCTTAATGTCTGATAATTTAGAATTTTGTATTTTTTTGCGACTTCTCAGATAAATGCACAGTCACCCCTAAGTTAGTGCCTGCATCTAACCAAGCCTCGCCAATTGTTCCTGATGTGAAAGCTTGCTCTCCTGAGCTGGCTCAGGCATTACGAGACTTAATGTCAGGTATAACAATGCATTGCAGGTTTTTTTTAATTTGTATTTTTTTTTTTATTACCGACTTTGTTGTTTTTATGACGTGTAAATGAGTAAGAAGATTGAAAGAAACGACAGTTTAGGTTTGATATAAAGACCAAGTGCTTGTAAGTCTGTGTATGATGTTTGTTCGGTGTGAAAGGTAAGTAGGACCGTAATCATAATCCTGTTCTCGCAGAGCTGCTCGGCTGGTATTGTTTCTTGCCCCAGGGAGTAGCCTGGCTCCTGGTCGTCTGCAAAACCAAAATTGCTTTCTCGGAGGCTAAAATTAGCAATGAGTGGATAGGTCTTCATCTGACAGTTTGTTCAATGGAGAAGACGAAGTTTTGGCTTTTTTGCCGTTTCGAATTGGCGAAAAAATTAGTCTAAAGATCGAGAGTTTTGTTGACATTGCCAGTACGTTGTTCAGGCAGGTTGTATTCGGCCAAGTCTCTGCTGTACATGGGGTGAGCGTTTTGCCCTGCTGGGAAATCAGTGGGATAAACTTTCCACATAATTGGATGGATTTGGTGGTCTGCTGTTTAAATGGATCGCTTTGATCGTTCAGACGCTGTTGCTATACACGAATCAAAACAAAAGACCCGAAAGATACAGGGTGTCCATATTTAAAGGACCCTGTGAGGCGAAACCACTCATAAGAAATGTGTGGAGGACGTAATGAAGGGATGGAAATTTGTTTCAGCGAAAACGGAAGAAAAAAATAGTTACGAATTTTGCCACCAGAAGGCATTTTAATAGTTTATTACATAGTGCACTATAATAGAGAGTACGGACATTCTTTTCCCCGAACGTATGCCGCCAGGAATCAAAGTTCTTTGGCTGGTCGGTCGCACGTGACCCTTCGATTGCCATTTTGTTGCCTTTCGTGTGTTAATTTTCTATGTGCCTCTGTACGAATGCATACTTGGTAAACGCTGTTAACTTTCAATTTCTTCCGAAATACCGTGCTACCGTGCAGTAAACTGCAGTAACAAATCACGAATAAATCCTACTAAATCACTGATAGAAAAAGTCCTTTTTCATTGGGTCAGCTTTCAGTAAATAGAAGAAAGGCAACAAAATGGCCGCTGCAGTCCAATTGTCAGTACTCTCTATTATAGTGCTCTATTATTACACACTTAACCACACGTGTGCAGGGTGGGTCAAAAGTCATAGTACACCCTGTTTTTTTTTTTTTTTGAAAACCTTGCAGGAATTTGGAAATCTGATTATTCGAGTAAGGTATGGGTTAGGTGGTCTATCTTTTGCAGTATGTACCTAACATGGCTGCCATCTTGAATTTAAGTCAATTTTTTTTAAATGGAAAGGGGGTCGTGTGATATATCAAGTAACATGAGCGTTTTCTGACAATTTCATTCCTGTAAACAGATTTGAAGTAGCAGTTATGGTTCAAAAGTTACAACACGTTTTGTTTGGAAGTAAGGCTGGACTGTTCTCCGTAAAGGTTTACAGTCGTTTAATGTGTTCAACATGGTGCCCCTCTTAGTCGCTGAATCCAATCGTCATGCACTCGCAGAAGGATTTCCGCAGAAATGCTGGCACACGCTTCTTCAATGCGTGTCTTACTTCTGATTTTCTCTGCATATACGAGTTGCTTTAAATGACCCCACAGATAAAATTCAAGTGGTGTGAGATCAGGTGATCTGGGTGCTGGAGTATCTGAATCTTCAATGGATGCCATTGATGAGCACGAAGGATTCGTACGATCGATGACTGGCTGATTCCACAATCTGCTGACAAATGTCGTGTGCTGCGTTGTGGGCTCTTGACGAAGGAGTGGTAACTTTTGAACCATAACTGCTACTTCATATCTGTTTACAGGAATGAAAGTGTCAGAAAATGCTCATGTTATTTGATATATCACACAACCCCCTTTCCATTTAAAAAAAAAAAAAAAAAAATTGACTTAGATTCAAGATGGCGGCCATGTTCAGTACATAGCATAGAAGGGCCTGGGGAGAACTTTGCAACATGTTCCATACTAATCTGAAATTGCAAGATAGCATCTTTCACAGCTGACGAAAGCGTGTACGGTTAAATGTTACGCACGTGGTGTGAAATGCTGTCTTTAAGATCGGGTAAAGTTATTGCATTTTTACGACTCAAATGCCAGATGTTTCAAATGTGTCCCCAAAGCCAAAAGTCTCATGGAGTGAGAGCAAGAAACTGAAATGAAAACTGGAGTCGATTGTCACAATCTTGTGGAAGCACCTAATTCACAAGTGAAAGTTTGTATAGGCATCATCGCATGATCGTATGGACAGTTGAACTTGGCCTATCCAACACCTATGCTGCACCATGGGAATTTGCAGCTCTGTCCTCTTTCACCTGAGCAGAACCTCCTCAATGCGTCTGTAGACACTCGTTCTCTTCCTCTGCAAGGATAAACTGACAATGATCCAGTTTCTTCAAATTTCGTTACCACAGTGTTCTACCAAGAAAATTTTATCAACTGGATGGAAAGATAAAATAGCAGTGTTGTGAAGTTTTTCATGTATTCAGCCGGGCGGTGTGCTCGATCAAAAGGCCCTGGGGAGAACCCTGTACCTTTTTCGCTTTATGGGGCCTTTTCGCATGCTCCTCTTTAAAGTCCAAAATTTCCATAGAGCAGCTACTGCGAAATTACTGTTTTGGTAAAACAATTTCACTAATAATGCGTGAATCGGCCTCGGTGGTTGCGTGATCGCCTCGAATGTCTGAGGACGCGGGTTCGACCCCAGCCGAGGACAATGAGGGGGGAAATCTTGAGATCACGCACTTCATTCGGAAGGGAAGTAAAGCCGTTGGTCCCGTGTAGTCGTTTGCCGGCTGCATGTTTAAGAACCCTTGCGAGGCAGAATTTGCAGCCCCTATAACGCCGTCCTGAAATGACCATGGCAGTTGCAAAGGACGTTAATACCAAAACAAAATAATAATGCGTGATCTCGTAAACTTAATGTCATTGTGAGCAGCGTACGCATTGAACACGTGATCTCTGCGAATGTTCTTCGGTTTTTTACAATAGGTCACCCCTCTTGTGTGACGCCACGTAAATTTACACTTTTACTATAGGTATTCAGCGTAAAACGCCCTCTAAGGGCAAAATTCAAATTTTTTTTTTTTTGCTGAATCAAATTCCCATCCGTTCATTATGTCGTCCACAAATACTCGTCGGTGGTCGTTATAGACAGGCTTCACTGTAAATAAATAAAATTAGAGGCTTTAATAACTTTAATATTGATTGTCAAAAATTTTACTGTAAACTTGAGCAGTAGTAGTTGCATTGCTTATTGCAGTCAACGACGAAAATATGGCCCGTTGAAGTGCTAGCAGAGAACAGTGGGTGCTAGAGACCTGTACGAAGAGGAAAAATCCAGAACAATAATGAACAGAGCACACCAACCCTTCAGTATTGCAATGTGTAAAGCTAAGTTCATAGTAACGATTTCATCAGACACCCCTCTAAACACCAGTGACAAAAATATAGCTCGGTGCTGCTTTTATTTGAATAACAGGAAAAGATACATTTTTCTGTACACTAATAACCACTTGGCCTTCCATGTGCACCATGCACTGCAATGAGCTGGTTTCGAATTGAGTGGTACAACTTCCGCACGTATGTTTGTTGGATTGTCCCAGCACTCGTGGATTGTTTCAGTAAGCGCTTCCACTGTATCAAATTGTCTCCCATCGTCGTACACCAAGCGAACCAGCTCTGCCCGTAGGTTCACTGTAACCTGGGGAGCACATTTTCCAAGATAACCAATTGTTCTCCACACCATCACCGTGACGTTGCTTCTTGACACGTTGAAGTGCACTGGAGTCCACCCATTCCCAGTCACGTCCATTTGGACCATCAAGGTTGAACTGCTTCTCATCGGAGAACACAGCCTTGGTCCAATCTAGGTCCAAATTTGCATTTGCAAAGTTCAGTCTCCGTTTGCGATGTTGCGGTTTCAATGCTGGTACTCGTTTGATCTTTCTCCGCCCAACATATTCACTGTTATGGAAGATTCGCTGCACGGTACGAAGATGCCCGAGGTCGATATGATTGTCTTGGCATATTTTCTTGCAAGAGGTGCGATTCCCCGGATTCGGAGATCGGATGATCGGTCTCTCACCTCTGACGTCAAACGGGTGAGGTCGACCCGGTGAATGCTTCTTACCGTATTGGTGTGGATTTTTCAAGAAATCGCGTACCACATCACGGCTTCTGTTTAACCGTTTACCGATTTCATTGAAATTGTGTCGTTGGTGTAGAGACCACCCACTGTTCTCTGCTAGAATCTCAACGAGCCATATTTATGTAGTTGACTGTATTATTATTATTACTACATAATTTAGCACTCCATTAGAGTAAATATACAGGTGATTTTTAAGTTCAACGCCCTCGAGTTCGAGGAAGAAATTTATGTGAGGAATCAATAGTGGCTATCCCGTTTTCTGGAAATGCTAGAATGAGCACACTGAGGTTTACCAAAAAACTTGAAATGTGAACATGGGTCGAGTAGGGTATCGTTGATCACATCTTTCCCCTTAAAGTAGATTGGTAGCTGGACTGACAGCATGGCCCCCTTGGTCTCTAAACCTCAGTCCCCTTAATTTTTTTTTTTTTTCCCCATCAAGGTTAAAGGAAATTGTGTACCAAGAACATGTGACAATGCAGGACCAAATAAGGAGGAAGAAGTCCTTTTGGCTTGTAATGACTTCAGGAGAGGACTGTGCAAATGCCAGCAGCAAATGGATGGCAGTTTAAACGTACGGGGTGCTTCCATAAATTCTGCCGGTCACACCCGTTTGAGGGCGGGGGGAGGAAATCTTGTATAAAAAAAGTCTGTTCGCTTTGCTTATTGTGCACTCGGTTGCATACACCAGACTCTCTGAAGTTGGGCTCTGCCTGGTCGAGTGGAATTAAAATGGCGGACGAAGTTCTAAGTTTTAGCTGGCTGGTGCAGTTTGCCTCTGATGATGGTGCAATATTGAAATGCGTAAGGCTTAATAGCTTAATGTATCATCACTCTACCTGATCGTTGTTTTCCCTTATTTATACTTTCCTGTGATACTGAACAGATGGACATCATGAAAATGTTTTTAATCTTAATCTTACTTGCTCAGTTCTAAAGGGGTAGTGTTTATTGCTTAACGCGTTTCGATGTTACCTCATCTTAGGAGACTACCCTGATACAAGTTTGAGCCAGGAGACTGTCGCTTTTATAATGATGAGATTGGCGAACCGAGTTGAACGCTCTTATTAAAGCACCAACCTATTCGGGAACTCTTCTGTTCTTCTTCTAATCCGATCAAATAGTCGATAGGAAAAACCTTTACCTATATAGTACTTGTTGCAGAATCCACAATTCAAACGATATACCCCGGAACGGGAAAAGATTTCTGTGTTCGCACGACCTTGAGTCCATAGTCTTTCTTTAGGTCTGTGTTTCAGTATATGACACCCTGCTTCCGCTTCTTGTTCCCAATCATGTTGCTTACTTTGTACGATATTTCTGTATATAAGGGCATGTAGCCTCTAGTGTGTTATCCTTGACAAAGCCGGGAATAAATGGCGAAACTAGTCAGTAACTCTGTTCTCCCTTGATTGTCAGGTCTCTACCAATTTTATTGATAGAAACAGCACTAAGGACCCTTCACGCAGTCTTTGCGCTGACTCCAGGTGTACCCTTTTCCAGCCATTTCCAGAAAATGGGATAGTCACCATTAAATTCTTCATAATCTTGCGTCATGTAAATTTTTTTCCCAAAGCTCTAGGATGTCGAACTCGAGAGAAAAAAGCCTGGTAGAATCCACAGCAAGAAAAAAATGTGACGATTCAGGTTAGGATTTGTTGGTATTTATTTCAAAGAACTTCACTGCATCCGGACATCAAAATTGAGCAATCGATCTGATTTTATACAGACCCAGTTCTTAGGATTTATTTTTTAATGAGAAAATTTAACAAATTGGCACGTCGGTGCTCTGTGCAAATAGAAAATGATAATTCTAACCACGTTATTACTAAGGCATGCCTTCATTAGTAAAGTTACGTTTAGTTTTAAACTGACGCACATATTGATTGGCTATTTGAATCATAGGTGGTACAGAGAATCCATTGGAAAATACAAGTGAAATTTGGCAGCCTTCTTATTCGTCGGCTACTTCTACTATATCGTTAGGAAGCGATTGCCTAGGCTGCAACTCCAGTACCGATCGGATTCACGACGTAAATTCCTGTTGTTTCTGTTCGCCAAAGACAGTGTCCTAGTATTGGGTGTATTTTCGGAAACTCTAAAAACTGCACTGATTGTACAAGATGTGTAATGTTGTGAACTGTTTGCATTGTTTGACGTTTTGACAAGTGATCCAGTCTTTGTAATTATTATAAATGACGGAATAAAAAAAGAAAAAGAAAAAGATTTTGAACTGTTAACCCTAGATTCAACAAAATTTACGAATCCCGCAGTTGTTGGTAGAAGTGTTTTATCTTCAAACATTTTTCTCGCAGCTTAGGCCTTGCGTCCTGGTTTTATCTTTAAGACGAGAGTTGGGCCATAAGTCAGGTTTCATGTTCCAGAATAAGTAACGGAAATCCAAATGAATGACTATTTTGAAATACGAGCATTGTTCAACCATCCTGCATAGCGTTTGACTAACAAGGAGAGGGTATGATGTTGGTAAAACTGATTCTAGTGGGTAGTGGGTTGACTGAGGGACTCGCCATCAGTTGATAGGAAGGGCCAATGACTATCGACGACAATATAGATATATTTGGGTGGGCCAACTTGGCTTCGGGTACCCAACTTTTCGGTCAATTATCTCGTGAACAGGTGAATAGTGCGCACTATGGTTGTGCAGACAAATACTGGAAAGGACCCACTACCTGTACGCCAAGTCCCATTCAAATCCGTTTCACCAACGTCATAGCCTCTCCTTGCAAGAACCAATTTAACATTGCTCTCTGTGCAACAAGAAGAAATCACAGAGCTATCTGGTGTTGTGGAGACATACTATGAATGCATGGCTTCCTTTGAGACATATGAGGTGTTACTCAAAATTTCCCGAAATGTACCTCTATAAATACGGAACTATTTTCCACCGTCGCCATCAAAAGTAGTCTCTTTGGGCATCTATATATTGGTTCCAGGGATGTTCCCACTGTGATTCCGCTTGGATCATATCAATGGAGTCATATTGCCGCCCTTTTAACTGCATTTTCAGTTTTCGGAAGCAGTAGAAATCGCAGGGTGCAAGGGGACAGCGGTCATGTTGTTTTTGTTGAGGAAGCCCCTCACAACGAGCAATTGTGTGTGCCGGAGCATTGTCGCGATGGAGCAGCCAGTCTTTCTTTTTCGACGTCTCTGGCCTTTTGTGCCTCACGTTTTTTCTCGATCGTCTCAAAACATCCTGTATGACGGTCCAAGGCGATCACAAACATCGTGAATGTTCTGACCTCGGTCCTCTCGGATCACGTCATGCACTTTCGTGATCATTTCCAGAGTTGTGCTTGTTGACGGTCGACCAGAATGCTTGTCGTCTTCCTGAGACTCGGGCCATCTTTGAAACGCTTAAATGTTTGGGTTTGGCTTAAATCTTGCTCACCAAAAGCCTGTGGGTTTCAGCTGCAGTTTTCTTCAGCTTTAATACCAAGAATCGCAACACGACCAATACAAGAGTGATAAAAACAGCACAAACTCAAAATCACGTGGACATAGGATGACACTGCTTGGCACAATTACAGCCAAGACGTACCCCTAACACCATCTATCGGCAGAACTTCGTACCTCTTATGGGTCTGTCAAAATAAAACAATTTCAGGAAATTTTGGGTAGCACCTCGCATGGCACGTTGTGATACCATTTCTTGCTTTGAGAGTAAAAGTAGTTGCCACGACTTATGCCCCAACCCTCGTATTTACAGAGTAGATTGTTTTTGGAATTGAATATTAAACTTTTATCTTGAACATGTAATAGGCGCATTCGTTTATTCGTTCAATGTGATTTTTTTTTTTTTTTTTTTGCACTGAATGCACGCACTAACAGTTCGAAATAGCCCTCGTGCGGGCCATGAGAGGTTTTCAGAGATTTCCGTGCACTTCGTTCTCGTGTGCTTTGTGTATTCCGTGAGGGTTGTTTCGTGCATTTTAGGCCTCTTTCACACGGTCCAGGCATTTGCCCATCACCCAGACAAATAGCAATACAAGGGAAAGACAAGATTCTTTCACATTATCCGGGCAAGGGCAAACTCCCGTTTGGGTGAAAGAAACCCCCGAATCTCCGTGCTACAAATCTCTGGGTCTCGGATGGGTGTTTGCCCGGACTGCACTCTAGTCTACCACATGGAAGCGAGTGCCTTCACATGATTCGGGTGTTTTTTGTCCGAGTGTTGCTTTGTATAAAGAAATGCAGAGAAGCCTCAACAATGTGGACTGAAGGGGCAGCAGGGAAGCTCCGGACCCGTGCACTCGCCCGTGTGAAGACAGCATCCGGGTGCTACCCGGACGGGCAAACGTGAAAGAGGCCTTACAATTGCAAATGGCGGCCTTCAATCCAGTGAAGATCCAGCTTTTGTTTACTGTCGACGATGGTCGAAATTTTGCATTCATGTGGATGAAGAGAGTTTATACAGATTTAAAAAAAAAAAAAAGTTCGAAAGTGGAAAAGACTCTTGGGGTGATTAAAAAGGAGTCTTGAGGCATCGCCTTGTTGTTGGTTTGGCTCGAAACGCACGGACCGTTCGATGAAAGATCGTGCACAAACACAGAGACTGCAGTGAATGAACTAAACGGTAATTGCATGGGCCGCACCGAATGCAGATGATGTTAAAGATTTGTTTCTGTATTGCACTTTAATTGGAGGCAAAACGGCTGCAATCATCCGTTAAATGTTTTGCCTCCAATGATGTTGAATACCGAAACGTGTTAAAACCCACTGCTTGCAGAACGAAGGGAAATCGTGGTTATAAACCTTAGTCAGTTGCTTAGGGTTATCGAAACGCACTGTATTTGTCCTTTTGAAAATTATTCAAGATTGTTTAATCGTCATATTCCAAAACTTCACAGCGCTCAATATAAAGTGTTAACAAATGAATATACCAAATTTGAAAAGCTTTATCTCTGCAAAGAAACTGCTCATAGTGCCATGCTACTTATCTTTGTGAAGAGATGTTCTGAAGTTTTGTTTGGTTGCAGAGGGATGTTGCATTACCATGCTAAGACTGGTTATTTGGTTTTTTAGTTTGTGTCGCAATGCAACTAACAACAGAATTTGGTTTGTGTTACTGAATTTGATGACATTTGGTCAATGTGCATTTAGTACCATATATGGAACTTGTCCTTGCAATAGGTAGAATGTCTTATGTTGGTTTCGTCGGTTCACGAGAAAGGTTGCCTGGAAGGCTACAAGTGTTGGTTGGTAGAGAATGTCCAACACGTTCAGATGCCGATTTGTTGGGGAATTCTAAATGCTTCATGTGGCTGTGTGGAACACAGGGTGAATACTAAAGTCTGAACCTCCCTTTTTATTTTTTGAACCGAAGCAGGTATGTCAATTTTGATGAATCCAATGAATAGGAAGTTGTGGGTGGCCTATCCCATGGTGCACTTTTCATCATCCCAAATATGCAAATTAGGACACGTTCAAAATTTATCTCAAAAACCGTAAGGGATAGAGAAAAAAACCCAATTGCAAACTTGTTGAGCATAAAAAAACAAACAAAACAAAAAAAAGATCATCCAAATCGGACCGACCTATCACCCACAATCACATGGTGAACTGCACAAGGAAAACTGAATGTTGATATTTCCACCGTGTAAAGCATGCAGATCAAAAAATTAATATAAATTACCATACTCACATTCACTTCCATGCAGAGAAGCAAATAAAAAGCGTGTTTTGGCGTCAGTCAGGTTCCGTGCCCAATTGTTTTATGGTGATTGTGGGTGATTGGTTGGTCTGATTTGGATGATTTGTTTGTTTTGTTTGTTTTTTATGCTGAAGAAGTTTGCAATTGGGTTTTTTTCTGTATTCCTCATGGTTTTAGAGATAAATTTTGAATGTATCTTAATTTGCATATTTGGGATGATGAAAAGTGCACCATGGGATAGGCCACCCACAACTTCCTATTCATCGGATTCATCACAATTGACATATCTGCTTCGGTTCAAAAAATAAAAGGGGGGTTCAGACTTTTGTATTCACCCTGTAGAATATAAGTTATTAAAAATAAATAATTTGTTGCCTTGTTCAAATGAAATATAGTTTGTTTAAAAAAATTTAATTGAATTGAAATTGGGAAAAGAGCAGGACTTTAACCCAAGACATTTAGCATTGGAATCTATCAACTTACCCACATGACCACATTGAGTACTTGTATGTCATACTCTTGGAAATTTGTAATATACATCAATAACTTTCATAACTAACTTTAAATGATTATATCTCGTAAACTAATGCCCATTAGCATAAGTTATAATAGTGGGAGGGTGCGTAACAAGTTATTTAAATTTCAGTTAAATCCAAGCTTAACAGACCTGGGGGTCTAGGCTGAACTCATCGACAAGCTGTCGATCTCGACAAAATGTAACAGTCGTTACGTGGCATATTACACATTTCTACACAAGTTTACACACGCAAGGCTAGATGATATACACTGATATACACAAGTTTACACACATTTATCCGTGTATCCACATAAATACGTACGTAGACACACTATATTATTATTTTCACAGTTCAAGTTTCTTAGCACAAGAGAGCACTTCATGTATGAAAATATTTTAAAACAAGATTTTGCTAATATTTTTAGAAAATGTGTATTTATGAGTATTCCTGCAGGCCGGAAACGAAGGAAAAAAGATTTTAATAAGAAATCTGTTGCTAAATTCTGAAATAACGATCGCCAAGTGCATAGTCGACTGCTCTTGAATTGTAGACAAAAATAAGGCAGTTGTCGATGGTCAAAGTCTACACTAGAAAATCGACGGTGTAGACTCTACACAGTAGACAAGTTGACAATCTACACTGTAGACTCTGTAGAACTGTAGAAAAGTCGTGTTCATGCTAGCTCGAATCGACAAATGCGTCATTAACCATGTGACCATCGAAACTTGTCGACAGTCGACTGCTTGTCGATGAGCTCAGCCTAGACCCCCTGGTCCTCCTCTTGTTAGTTATCAGTCTTAACAGAGCTGTAAACACGGTTAGATGACCGAGGCAGGCTGTATAGTTCTGCTTGATCGTGATCAAAAGTTAACTATGCTATGTTCGCTGTATGCCTTTATCATGAATAAAGTAGATTTCAGATTGTATCTGTCAGAATGGTGCATTGATCAAATCTGAATTGCGTAAAGTCTTTCAAAGTTGGTATATTCTTTTGAGAACATCCTGTTTTATTACCATTTAAATGTTATTTTTTCTCAATACAATGTCTGAACGTTATTTAAAAAATATAAAGTTGGATTTATTGTTCAAATGTAAGTTAAATCCAGATTTATATTTTGTATATTTGTCATATATTTGTTTAATGGCTTGTTTTTTTTTTTGTTTTTTTTTTTTTTTCCTCCTATGCCTCCCTGCCATAAACCTGTCACTTTTTTATTCCTCGTCCTTACATCATCATCATCATCAAACCAACCAATTCTAGGGATCCACTGAAGGAATGGTAGAGCTTTCCAGAAATCCGCACTTAAAATGATCTGAGCTTCGTACCAGCAATACTCTCCAAGAGTAAACGTAGAAGAGTTGTTGGCATTTGTTTTCAGTTTTTACGATAAGGTTACAAAAAAGGATTGTAAGTAGATTTGTTTTGTTTTATTCGTGGATAAAGTTTAACTAATGGACATGCCGGACTTTCATTCCAAAACTCCTCCTCTCCACTGTTAATATTTAATCCTCCCTTAACTAGACCATTTTAAATTTTAATGGACTCGTAATATTTGCAATTAAGTTTGCTACTTGATAGAGGTGGAACTAAATCCCATTCAGGAATCATTGTTTTAAAAACCATGTTGCGCATAGAGAACTCCACAGAAATTGTCATCCTCATTTGTTATTTATGTATAAAAATCGTTTCTTTTTAAATATTATGTAAAATAAAGTTAATTTATATTAAAAGTACACAGTTTCTTTTGCGTAATTCGTCTTGAGTTTTTTTAACGTTAAGTACACATTCCATCAAAATTAGTGAGCCAAGCGTTAAGAATCCAGCTTCGGTCTTGATGTAGATGATGGTCGAGTACACAAACAACTTCAAGACACATTTGACTCGACACAGCAACTTTTGGACTGCTCTAGTGTTCATAGTGGGTAATTGAAATGCAGATGAGAGCCATTGCGTCATCCTCTTCATTGCTACTATTCCATAAAGTTAATGCATAGCATAATTGAACAAATGAAAATGCTGCATTTAACATAAAGCAAAAGCTGAGGGTTCCTTCTCAGTGGCGCAGTTTAAAAGTACAGTCAGTCTCAAACTACAGAATAGATAGAGACTGTAAGTCGAGAATGATATACACTATATGATCACAAATATCCGGACACATGCACGTTTGCGCTCTAGCCACGATTTCATGGAAATCAATAGGGCGTTGCACATCCCTTTGCCCGAATCACAGCTTCCACCCTTCGGGGAAGACTTTCCACCAAATGTTGGTAGGTACTTTCCGGAATGTTCCTCCATTCCTCCCGAAGAGCGAGAATCGGTTCGGGTACAGAAGTTGGCCGATGTGATCTGGCCCGCAAGCGTCTTTTCTTCGACCCCCGAGTCCGCAAACCACTGCTGTACACGCCTCGCTTTGTGGCACGGAGCATTGTCGTGTCGGTAGAGAAATGGCCCGTTTCCGAAAAATTGCCACAACGTTGGAAGTGCACAGTTGTCCAAAACATTCAGATAACGGTCGGAGTTCATGATTCCTTGCACAGGAACGAGCTGGCCCAGTCCGTACCATGGAAATGAGCCCCACACCATGACTCCTCCTCCGAACTTGACTGTGGGCTCTGTGCACTCGGGTAAGAAGAGTTCTCCAGGTATGCACCAAACCCAAACTCGTCCGTCGGATTGCCAGAGTGTGTAGCGAGATTCGTCTGTCCACATTACACGTTTCCATTGGTCCATTGTCCCAGTTTCTGTGGGCTTTGCACCACTCCAGACGTCGCTTGGCTTTGACCCTGCTGATGTGGGGCTTGTGGGCAGCAGCACGGCCATGGAATCCCATCGTGTGCAGTTCCCGACGAATTGTCATGGTACTGGCATCGTTTGCAGAGGCGTTTCGAAACTCTGTGGCAATTTTTTCCGCCGAGGACTTCCGGTTGCTGCGGGTGACACGACTAAGCACTCGACGGTCTCTGTCCGTTAGTTTCTTGGGTCTACTGGTTCGTTGTTGAACTGTTGTTGATCCCCGGGTCTTCCATTTCATAATGACATCGCCTACTGTTGACTTGGGTATCTGAAGAAGGCTGGAAATGTCACGCACGGACTTGCCACATAGGTGACATCCAACGATGGTTCCACGTTGGAACTCGCTGAGCTCTGCCGAACGACCCATTCTTGCCAATGTCCAAGCAGAGTTGTGTCTGAAGGTGTGGAAAGCTATATAAATGATGTACAAGTCATTATCATGTGACATTGGGCCAATCGATGATCTGTGAGGGGTGTCCGGATATTTTTGATCATATAGTGTACATAAGAAATGAATAAGGGTGTGTCTAAAAAGTCCGACCGGTCAAAATCCGCTGCAAAGCTTGTTTTGGAGCCACCAGTGACTTTTAAATTTTAAATTTTCGCCCGATTCGGAAGACCCTCGATTCATAAAGTAACGACCGATCGCGATGAGCGTTTTTATAATGCTATCGGAATCGAACACCAGGAATAATTAGCGCGATCGCAGTCCAACGCCGATCACGGTCGGCTGCCTCGGTGAGTAGATTCAAAATGGCGGATGAAAGTAGAAAATTCAAGTGTTCGAGTGCCCAATACGTAATAAATGTATTATGGTGAAATGTGATGAGGAACCTTGCTGCGACGCCATTTTGAAGCAAAATGCTCACGACTGCACTGTCCATGAACGAACAAACGGCTGCCAATCGTACCATGTAACTAACCTGTTGGTGACCGGTCGGGACTTCTTAAGCACACCCTGAGTTTACTGTATTTTTGGGCATACAAATGCTGGTAATTGTTGTACTGTACATTGAGTACTATTAGGGGTCTGACGATCTTGCTGGAGGATCACCAACTCCCTCTTCTTCTAAACCCACGTGAATCGGGTGCTTTGAATCATGGTGTTTCCTGAGGTTCTTTCCTCTGCTTCTTTTCTCCATCAGCAAGAGAAGTGCTACTTTAGCGTTTTTCGCCATGGTAATAAAACAACACAAGACACGAGATCACTCTGAACACGTCTTATAGCAAGTCACGCAATAGAGCCTTCAGTACCCACAATGCATAGCTGTGTGCCCTCCTCCCTGCTGTGTGCTGATTTTGAAAGTTTTCCTGGATAAATTTTGATTTTCGTTGATTTTTGGAGTTTGAATCTCTGAAAATTTTCCTAAGTCGCAGGCTGACTGTCATAGAAAGAGCCTCTTGAGGCCTCAATGATTTTGACCAAGGCCTCCTAAAATGTAAATGTAGCTTGAATAAAATTCTAATAGCTATGGCCTTTACAGAAATGCGTACATAAGATTATGTATAATTGAACAATGAAATGGAGAGTTCTCTGTACTGTCCCTCTCGATGCTGTTGGAGGTTTTGCAATACATAGCGGGAAAGAAAACACAATTCCAGTCGTTTTCACCTTTTATTCATCAAGGATCTTATCACAGATTAGGGACTGATGGTTTCTTCTTGATGCAGTATATCACTCCCTTATTGAGGAGAGTGCTTTCATCAGGTTGACAACATACGAGAGGAAGGCAAATGTATGATGAGCGGTAATTATCATGGTGGGCTTTGAAAGCTGGTGTAAGACGTTGAGTATCTGGCTTATAGTTGCGTACTTGTGCTCTTTGAAAGATTGGAATCGCACTTCGTCTTTGTCAGTCAGAGGATGTTTGATGGGATGATGGCACGCAACTTTTAGATATTGTCCAACAAAGATGAAATTGGTTGGAATTTTGTTTTTTCTTTCCCGCTATGTACTGCAAGATCTCGTCAACTTCATAATTTGATGAATTGTCTTATAAATCGGTGGACGAATTTACCAATACCCTCTTCATAGAAGTTTGCTGCTAGCATGTTGAAATGGGTCTCCATGGCATCTTCTTGAAAGAAGAGGCATGCTGTCTTCTGGAGTTGTTTTGATTCATGACAATGCACGACCGCATACTGCAGTGGTAACCCAACAGCTTCTCGAGCAATTTCAATGGGAAGTGTTTGATCACCTTGCTTACAGCCTAGACCTGGTGCCGAGTAGCTTTCATCTTTTTCGACAGCTGAAGAAAGGTCTGGCAGGACAGCACTTCCGCACCAATAATGAGCTTCAATATGCCATGGAGACGTATCTCAACATGCTGGCGGCAAACGTCTATGAAGAAGGTACGGGAGAACTCCTCCATCAGTATGACAAATGTCTCAATCTCTACAGTGGCTCTGTCTTAATGTAATTTTGCTATTCGCACTTGTCCTTATTTTATGCTCGATCGGAGGTTGAAAAGAAATAGCCCTCGTATTATGTAAGCTCACGCAACTGAATCATAGCTCCAGATCATTTGAGATCTCTCCCCTCCCCCCCTTTGTTACTTAATGCCCCTTCTAATGAACTTGCCCCTTAGGGGAACACTGTACTAGGAGACAGGCAGCTTGGACTCTAGCAAGCAGTATTGCATCAGATTCTACCGCGGATTAATACACCAAGGACTTGATGTGCCTTCAATAGGAAAAAAATCCAGAGGAGCAAGATTGTGAATACACCCGTAGAATTTTGACACTTAAGTTTGAGCCATCCCCTCTAATTAGAATTCACTAACGGGCTTCTAGCATGAGCCAAAGTGAATCAACATCCCCTGTGATTCATTTTACTAAGATGACTGAGTCAAAGTGAAGTAATGTTCCTGCTTTATTACACTACATAATTGGTACTCCAAAAGAAAAATATTATGGCTTTATGGCGGATGAGGGGGGGGGGGGGGGGGTAAAAGACCAATTAATAAATAACCAGCCAATTGGCACTGCACCATAATGAATAAGGCAAACATTTGTAGCTTGTCAGTTGTGTGCACCTGGTTTATAATGGAAACATCTGCATAAGGGAATGGTCCCAATGCAATTCATTGGCTAATGATTCGGGTATACGGTTCTTACATCCTTAGATTTAAGCAAAAAGGCAAAGAGAGACACAACAGTCTGGACATCCACAGAATGCATCACTCTTAGAGATGGTGAAAAAGACTGTACACAAGACCTTATGCTGACAAGTAGACAGATAACGATCCATCAAATTACAGCTGATGTGGAACTGAGTGTAGGCGCTGTATGGATAACAGTGCACAGTCGATACATACTCTTAACAAACCAAACTCCGCAAGGGTTTGTCTTTGGAGCATCTGGCACTATAGGTGAAAAATGAAAAACCTTCAATAACTGTGTAAAGCGACATAATAACAATTAAGGAAAACCTCCTGTCCACAAAAATAATTTTAATTAGACATATACGTACGAGTTCTGTTCAAAGAAATACGTAGACTGTTTGAATTGCGCGGGCCCTGTTGGTCCCAATCAAAATCGCTTGGTGTCGCCATCTTCTGACAGATCCGCTGATTACAAGGCAGTTTTTTGATTGCAAATATCAGTATTGGTTGATTAGCTACGCGGTTGTTTGTGAAGTGTGTTTTTTTCGTTTGGCGGATTTTTAGAATGAGTGACTTGAACGAGCAAAGAGTTGCTGTGAAATTTTGTGGGAAATTTGAGTCTGTGGGATGCTATCCGGTGGAAAAGGCCAGAAATGTGGACGAGTGGTGACTGGTTGTTTCATCACAACAACGCTCCAGCCCATTCAGCCCTCAGAACTCGAGAGTTTTTGGCCAAACACTCAATCACTGTTCTTCCTCACCCACCCTACTCACCTGACCTCGCTCCTTGTGACTTCTTCTTGTTTCCCAAACTCAAAAGACCTTTGAAAGGAAGGAGATTTGAGACGATTCCCGACATAAAGGCAAATGCGACGAAGGCGCTGAAGGACATCACAAAAGAAGCGTTCCAGGACTGTTTCCAAAAGTGGAAACGCCGTTGGGATAAGTGTGTGCGTCGGGGAGGAGAGTACTTTGAAGGGGACCCAGATGTGTAACTTCTGAATAAAGTATATTTTGTTTTATGACGTCAGTCTACGTATTTTTTGAACAGACCTCGTATTTCGAACCCTTTAGGTTCATTTTTCAATGCCATATGAGTAAATTTGGTACATAGCGCAAGTCCTATACAGGGTGTTTTTAAATTGAGTACAGATTTTTTGGGAGATGATAGAAGAAGTCCTTAGAAGTATTTTTTGTCATATAAACATGGGGTCCCCGCAGCTCTGTTTACTTCCAATACTGCATTGAACAATCAAATGACACCGGGACGCAGTGTGCGTTGGTAGGCCTACATTATTTTATTTT
>JAHWFO010071827.1:837389-878990 GCA_023313115.1 Rhysida immarginata | reverse complement strand
TTCGGACTACAGGGTGATTATAATTAAAGTTTAAGTTTCAAAATGCTATTTAAAAAAAAAAACCACTTAGTAGAATGACGTCCAATTGGAACGGAATGTTATTGAAGAAGGGGGAAAAGCTTATGGCATAAGGAAAAAAAAAAGTAGGTCCAAATTTTAGCAACAGATGGCGCTGTAAGCATCAGAATTTCGATTACAAATGACAAATGAATCGTAAAACAAAGGCTAAGGTGTAAGTTACACGTTAAACCAACTGTACTGTTCAGTGTGCAAAGCATCCATCAAATCGGTTTTTTAAATTGCGGGAGACTGGTGCAAAACATGTTCAATATGCTGTCCAGCGTTGTGTGCAACAAGTTGAAATCGAGAAACAGCATGTTCCACAACTGTCTCTGGCGTCACGTTCAGAATGAGGAAAAGCCGTGTATCCGGCGTTTTTATAACAAATTAAATGACGGGTATTTTCATTTACATATTCTGACACTTACAGCATCATCTGTTGCTAAAATTTGGACCTACTTTTTTTGCTTATGCCTTAAGCTTTCCCCCCTTCTTCAATAACATTCTGTTCCAATTGGACGTCATTCTACTAAGTGGTTCTTTTTTTATAGCGTTTTTAAACTTAAATTATAATTATAATCACCCTGTTGTTATTTTTCGGAATTATCCCATTTGTTAATTATTTTAATCATTGTTATGAATGGGAGGGGTGACTACAAAGGTCTTTTAATTGAACTTTAACATTTTGTGTTGACATCATTATAATTAAACACATGAAAAATAACATATCACGTAGCCTTAGCCTGATAATCTCGAAATGCAAGAAAAGTGCTGTATTGCATTTATTTGTTAAGTTGATACAAGGAAAAATAGTTATTGCTATTTCAACTTGTTCCTCTTTAAGAGTTGATAAATAATTATTAAATAATATCATTCTCATAACAGGAAGTTTGGGCAGTAAATTCTTCAAAATTAAATTTGTTTTTTTATTTCATTTTAATCATTTTATGCGTTTGTCAGGATTCATGATTATCCAGGCACGCCCTTTCCTGACTAACCCCCATAATTGGTGGTTGCTGCATTCATGAATTCTTGTGATAAATTGCGTAACTGCAAGCTTAAATGTTTACATGATAGATTGTATTATCAAACTGTGTAATTACCGTAACTGTGTCATCATTTTTTTCCCGCTGAAAGTGTGTCAGAAATAGAAAATGAAATGAGTGATACCTCCATATCTTCATGCATTTTATTATCAAAATGGTTTTGAATAAAAAATTTCACTTACGTTTTTCATGCTAAATTATTATTTGTATAGATTTTGAAATGACAACTGCTTCAGTCAAACTATTTTTATTAGTTCTTTTAAATCAAAGCAAAAGTAAATACACTTCACATTTCACAGAGGCTTTGATTGTTCCAGTATTCTTTACTGTCCATTGGCATAGGATATTCCTTGTTCTGATTATTCACCAAAAATATAGGGTGGTCCATAAGTCTGTCCCCCCCCCCCCCTTTTATTTTTTGAACCGAAGCAGATATGTGAATTTTGATGAATCCAATGAATAGGAAGTTGTGGTGGCCTATCCCATGGTGCACTTTTCGTCATCCCAAATATGTAAATTAGGACACATTCAAAATTTATCTCAAAAACCATAAGGGATAGAGAAAAAACCCAATTGCAAACTTGTTCAGCATAAAAAAACAAACAAAACAAAAAAAAAATCATCCAAATCGGACCAACCAATCGCCCACAATCACGTAGCTTACAAACAGTCAGACTGCACAAGGAAAACTGAATGTTGATATTTCCACCATGTAAAGCATGCAAATCAAAAAATTAACATAAATTACCATACTCACATTCACTCTCATGCGGAAAAGCAAATAAAAGGCATGTTTCAGCACACAGAAGACAGAACAATTCCAGGATGGCAAGCTACAATGTTCTGGAAATGGTCAACATGATCTTCTGATTGTGGGTGATTGGTTCGTCCGATTTGGATGATTTTTTTTTTTTTTTTGTTTTGTTTGTTTTTTTATGCTGAACAAGTTTGCAATTGGTTTTTTTTCCTCTCTCCCTTACGGTTTTTGAGATAAATTTTGAATGTGTCCTAATTTGCATATTTGGGATGATGAAAAGTGCACCATGGGATAGGCCACCCACAACTTCCTATTCATTGGATTCATCAAAATTGACATATCTGCTTCGGTTCAAAAAATAAAAGGGGGGGGACAGACTTAAGGACCACCCTGTAGTAGTGTGCATTAAACATCCTCCTGAGCCGCTGAAAAATCAGACCAACGAACATCCTGCGCCAATGGACAGTAAAGAATATAGAATTTTGAGCAATCAAAGATTGTCTAAAAATTCTGACTGACATCAAGCAGTCAAAAACTAATTGCAAGATACACTCATAATCGTATCCAGCATTCTTGATTTTCTGTGCTACCAGGAAGTACTGTTTTTTTTTAAATAAAAACTTGAATATCAGGTAAACCAGCACAGAAAAATTTACAGTCGAACCTCGATATCTCGAAAATTTTTTATTTCCCTACATTTTCACGATTAATTTAAGGGGTCATTCAAGTATAAGGTCACGCTGATTTTTACCATGTTCATACCCCCTCCTACCCCCATCACATTCCGTCACACTTGCCTTGACTCCTCTTAACGTGACATCATAAAATTTTTAGCCCTCTCCCCATCCTGGTATGGTATTTCATTAAATTAACAAAGGATGGATTTTCTTTTAACAAAATGCTACTTATAAAAACAGATAAAGATGTTTCCATTATCTTCTGCTATGTTGAGTCCTGGGTCATTCTAGAAAATGGGCACTGGAGGAGGTAGAAAGCGATTTGGCATTTTTCTCAATGAGCTTCGAAACTGTGAACAACATTGCTGATCTGTCAAGAAAGGTCACGACTTATTTGCAGGGGCTTTATTGGGACTTGGGGTAATAAAAAAAAAACATACGGACTCCCCATTCTTGTCTCTGAGGTGACCGTGACGTGACGCAGTGTTTGATCCCCCTCGTCACAAATCGTCACAGAATGACAACCTCCTCCCTCCCTCCCCTAGCAACGTAACGTAATACTTGAATGACCCCTAATGTAATTTTCCCTCGTTATCTCAAACACTTTGTCGGAAACTTTCTAATTTTGACTTCATGTGCCAGCGAAATGCAAGGAAATTTAAAAGCATTAGAGTTGTTTGTTTGTTTTTTTTCATAAAGAGAAATTTTTCGTATGGGGGGAAAAAAAAAAAAGATTTGACATCACTTCCATTGTGAAAAAAGTTTGACAATTCTCGTGTGTTAAGAAATATATTCAAGAAAAAATTCTTTGATCTTGTTGGTAAGTCTTGGTTTTATGAGAGTATGGAGCATGCACAGTTTGTACGTGGCATAACGTTTTATACAGTTGCCATTTTATCTCCTATTGTTCTCCATATTCTCACAATACCTTTAATAACCTACAACTCTTGATTTAAAACTAATCCTCCGTATCTCAAAACCGCTTTATCTCGAATTTTTTTCTGTTACCATGAAATTCGAAATATTGAAGTTCGACTGTATTAGATTAAGTTAGAATATCAAATAAAGCGGGCATTTTTCTTTGACAGCCAAGATTTTCTGGTGTGCTCAAGATAGCCTACCCAATGTCCTCTCATGTTAGATTGATACAGGTGGAGAAGTTCAAGTATCTTGGGACTGCATTTACGAGTAATGGGCAGCAGGACAGAATTGGATGCTCGGATCGATGCAGCTAGCTGTAATGCAAACTGTGGGAATCTGTGGTAACAAAGCCAAGCTCTACATTTGCAAATCTTTGTCTCCATTCTTACATATGGTCATGAATATGGGTAATAACCGAAAGATTGCGATCTTTGGTGCAAGCTGCCGAAATGAGATTCCTAAGAAGTGTTACTCTGCTAGGTAGAGTTTACAGTAGCACAATAAGGGATGCTGCAAACTGGTCTTCCAAGCCTTTCCTGGGGGATCAGCCTAGAACCAGGTGGCTACACTACATATTTCAAATCATTACAGTTCACCTTTCACAGCCTTTGGAAATCTTAAAGTCTGACCAATGCAGACCACTTGAAAGCAAATCACCGACAGTTATTTCCCAAACCCACTCATCCATTACGGTCGTGGAGGCAGCAGCCCTATGGATGATCTCCAGTGCTCGCGGTCTTCTGCCATTAGTTACAAGTCCTCAGTAGTAATATCCAAGCAATTTGAACACAGATTCTCCAAAAAATGTTTTAGCTGTTGCTCATATCTACGGGATTTTTATTTCTTTTTGGCTATGAAACTATTTTGATGATTAAATATTGCTACTATTCATTCCAGGTGAATGTGGGATGTGTTCCGAAGAAGATTATGTATTCTGCAGCTCTTCATTCAGAATATATTCTTGACCACAAAGATTATGGTTTTGACGTAGAATTGAAAAGCTTTGATTGGAGGTATAATACACAAGAAATTTATGTTTAATTATTCGACATTTTACTTTCCTAGAATTAACTTTTTTTTATTCCTTGATGGACCATAGGCACCTTAAAAATAGAAGAGATGACTACATTCATAAATTGAATAGAATTTATGAACAAAACTTAGAAAAGGTGAGATTTAATTATCTTTTAATTACAATGTTAATGTATTCCAAATACACAACCCTAAGTTAATGGAATTGACACCAGCAAAAGAAACGAGATTTGCACATTGTGTGGAACCACATATCAACAGCTGATGTGATTTTCTAACTTGCTCGTGCAGCGTTGTCGTAGGTGGACAATGGCTAACGAAGGGAGCTTAGTGACTTTAAGAGTGGTGTATTGTCTGTTTGTGAAATTTCGGAGAAATTATCACTCTTAGGCTCAACTGTGATATCATGAAAAAATGGAACCCTACAGGCATCAGCAAGACACATGCCTCACATAGGATGATCCCCAAAACTGACCGAACATGACTGATGGGTGTTGAATTGCGAGATTCTTGAAAACACAAAATACACTCCGCATCATCATCAACAGAGATCTGTGTGGAACAAAGCAGCACACGAGCCAAACCTGAGAGTGTTTGGAATGCCAACACAGGACTGTCGAAAAGTGGTAAAACATTTTGTGGTGTGATGATTCACTACTGTACACAATTCCAGTTGAATTGGCTATGGAATGTGTTCATCGTTCCAACTGTGAAGTTTGGTGATGGTGGATTCATGGTATGGTCTCTTGCTTGTAGTGGAAGGCAATTTGAGCTCTGAAGCCTACAAGACTATTTTGGAATTGATACAAGGTAGGATCAAAAAGTAAGGTAACAAGTGCCCTAAAAATAAACCACTATATGCTAGTAACTTTTTGTTTTTGTGTGTTGTAGGTATTGATGGGTAGTATCCCTAGTGACCTGCTAGAGAGCACGGTGACGCAGTTGCAGATAATCGCAGTTCGAAGATGGCAGGGCTACTGGAAACAACATGCTTGGTGAGCAATACTGTGAGCGGAACCATACGAAATATTCAGTATCTCTGCAATGAGTGACAGCGTGATTCGCCTATCCTCCCTAATCATTCCCTCCACCTGACAAATGTTCTGGTCGCTAGCAGACGTTGACGGTTGTGCCATACACTTCCACAAGTTCCCGATGGATCTCTGCTGGTTTCTTCCCCTTCGCATGCAGAAACCTTATCACACTTCGCACTTCAACATTTGACCATGTTTCCAGTAGCCCCGCCATCTTCGAACTGCGATTATCTGCAACTGCGTCACTGTGCTGCTCTCTAGTGGTCACCAGGGATACTATCCATCAATACCTACAACACACAAAAACAAAAAGTTATTAGCATATAGTGGTTCATTTTTAGGGCACTTGTTACCTTACTTTTTGCTCCTACCTTGTACATTCAGAACAATAATGCACTGTCATGTTTTGGCTTCCGTTATGTAGGAGTACATAGACATGAATGTCAGTCGCCTTTTGTGGCTTGCACAGGACCCAGTCGAACTTTTAAGGGATGAGTTGGAGCATTGAGTGAAGACCAGGGAGCCACATCCAGAATGTACCGCTAGCATGGTTGGATTGTCGCAGCAAGAATGGATGCAAATACCGGAGGCTATTTATCGTAACCTTATAGAAAAGTATGCCCAGAGGGGTGGTTGACCTAATTTCAGCACATGGAACCCAATAAGATATTAAATAAAATATGCCACCTCCTGTAGCTGTGCACTGTCCGTTCCATTATTGTAAGGTTGTGTATACATGAAACGAATAAAGAAGAAAATGCTAAATGTTGATTACTTTTTCGTTAACTTCTAGAGTGATGTTAGAATAGTCAACGGGTATGCAAAGTTTACTTCAGATGGCCTTGTGAAAGTTAATGGTCACGTTTTCAGTGCTGACCATATCCTGATTGCTACTGGAGGACATCCTCAGTGTCCTGATGTTCCAGGAGCGGATTTTGGAATTACTAGCGATGGATTTTTTGATTTGAAAGATTTGCCAAAGTAACGTACCGACTATTTTGACCTGAAACATAGTATATGTAAATTAATAATTTAGTTAGCAAAACTCATGGGATAGTTACTTAATATCTGGTCGGGCCACCTCTGGCCCTGTGGAGTGCAGCAATACGGCGTGGTAGTGAGTCTGCAAGTCCCTGGTACACTTCTGGAGGCAGTTGACACCAGATAGTCTGCAGAGCCGAAGATAGTTGCTGCCTGTTCGTGGGCAGATGATCCAGTGCCCGGAGCCTGACTTCAACAGCATCCCAGATATGCTCGATGGGATTCGTGTCAGGGCTCCGGGCAGGCCAGCTCAGTCGTTGGACCTCTCCTGCATGCTCCTCGAATCATTCATTCGCGGACGACATTGGAGCGATGTGGTGGAGCATTGTCATCTTGAAAGACTGCTACGTCGTCAGGGTGTTGAAATGTCAAAAACAGGTGCAGATGGTCTCCGACGAGTTGATGATACCGTGGACCATTCAACGTTTGGTCCAGGATAACCAGAGGGCCCATTCCAAACCAGGAAAATGCACCCCAGACCATCACTGATACCCCACCACCCTGCACCACCACCTGTTGGCATGCGGGATCCATCGTTTCGTGAGGTCTGTGCCACACAAGGTGCCTCCCATCAGTGTGGTACAGTTGATATCCTGACTCATCTGACCATATTACGTTACGTCACTGTTGCAGAGTCCAGCCAAGATGGTTGGTGGCAAATGCACGCCGGAGTGTCCGATGACGCTGGGTAAGCATTGGCACCCGTGTAGGGCGACGGCTGCCAAACCCGAGGGCATGCAGATTCCGACGGATTGTCCACCGAGAGACGTTTTTAGTGCGGCCAGTATTGAACTGGTCTGTGATTTGCTGCACTGTTGCGCTCCTGTCTCTCTGAATCATTCGTACCAGGTGTCGCCGGTCACGATCATTCAGGGCAGCTGGACGCCCAGTATGGTGCCTGTTGTGGACTGTGATGCCTTCATCCAGCCATTCCCGATACACCCTGGAGACAGTTGAGTGGGAAAAGCCAAATTTCTGCACCACTGCCGAAACGGAACATCCCATGCATCGGGCACCTACTATCATACCCCATTCAAAAGACGTCAACTCGCGACGACGTGCCATTTCTGATTAATCACTTATCCAAGCTCTTTCCACAACGTCTAATGGTCCATTCCCAGAATCCGTTACCCCTGTGAATTCGTGAGCCATGCCCATCAATCAATGTGCTTGCTATCCCATGAGTTTTGCTAACTCGGTGTATATGTTATCGTCATTAATGTTAATATTAAAAATTTAACGAAAATCATCTTTTTCCAGAAAGGTATTAATCGTAGGTGCTGGTTATATTGCTGTTGAACTTTCACAGATTTTGAATGCGTTGGGCTCTGAAGTCACTCTGGTTATTCGAGGAGATAAGGTAACAATTGACCAGTAAATAAAATTAGAAATTGAAGTTTCTGCTCGTCTTAAATGTATAATTGGAAGAGCATTTGTCTGTGTAGGTTTTACGTAACTTTGACTCCTTGATTAGCTCGGTAATTACTCAAGAACTTGAAGATAACGGAATTAAAATCGTTAAAAGAAGTCAGGTATTCCTTATGCTTTTGCAGCGTTAAAATGTAACTGTGAATTCGTTAGCAGTGTTGTTTAACAATTTTCTATGTAGGTGAAGGAGGTATCTAAAGATGAAATTGCGTATTTGTCGATCAAGACCAATTCCGGTGAAAATCTTTCTGGTTTCAATTCTCTCATCTGGGCTATTGGCCGCTCGCCAAATGTGGATTTAAATTTAAAAGATGTGGTGAGAAATTCAACTTAAGTCCCATTAACGTTATTTGTAATTTCTTCGTATTTGTGCATTTGGGTTGCCATTTTGATTTAAGTTGCATACGTTAACGAAGACTTTTCGTTTTATATATCGGAATAAACTATTACGATATTTTCCGCATGTTAAGATGCTTTGCTTTATTATACACAAGATTTGTTGTCCTTTTGAATTTCAGGGGATTCAGTTAGATGAGAATGGTTTCATTAAAGTTGACGCGATGCAAAATACAACTCGCAAAAACGTATACGCTCTTGGTGATGTATGTGGTAAAGCCTTATTGACACCTGGTAAGAGAATAAAGAAAATAAATAATAAGCCCGTCTTGATGTTTTCTCCCGCCCAAAATTTGAAATTCGGTTACCAAAACTCTTTATAATTTGACATATTGGTATGTCAGTTGTTCTAAAGTAGTATGTATGCTTGAAATAAGCAATTTTTAGCAGTCCTGTGCTTGTAAATACATAAACGTGTATATGAAGTGCATATGTAACCGTATTTTTCTTCAGGTGATGGAATGGAGAGAAATTGGTATGTTGGATTATACACTGAGTGAGCATATTATTATGACCACCCTGTCAGTATTTCGTTTGGCCACCTTTTGCCTTTAATACTGCGGTGATTCTTCATGGCATTGATTCCACGAGATGCTGGAAGGAATCTGACACCATGCCTGATAGATAGCACTGTCTAGTTGTGCTAGATTGGACGATGGTGGATTCAGCCATCTGATGGTTCGTTCGACTTCGTCCCACAAATGCTCAATTGGAGTGAGATCTGGGGGTTTGGGGACCATTGAAGTAAGGTAACGTCCCCCTCGTGTTCCTGGAACCACTCCTGCACAATACGAGCTCTGTGGCATGGCGCATTGTCTTGCTGGAAGTAGCCATCTCCATTGGGGTATGCCATCGACATAACAGGGTGGACTTGATCGGCGACAATACAGAAGTATCGTGTGCCATCCAGACGTTGTTCAACATGTATTTATGGACCCGACGCATGCCAGGAAAACATTCCCCAGATCATAACACTGCCCGCACCGGCTTGAAGGGTTGTACTCATGCATGTGGGGTCCATACTTTCGTGCTGTTTCCACCAGATTCTCACGCGGTCGTCTGCATGATATAACTGGAATCATGACTCGTCAGACCACACGATTTGTTTCCACTGCTCGATAGTCTAGTCCTTGTGCTCCTGAGCGAATCGGAGTCGTTTCCACTTGTTGGCTGCAGACAGCAAAGGTGTGCGGGACAAGTCTTCGGCTTCCGTGTCCCATGTGATGTTGTGTGCGGCGAACAGTGCATTCAGAGAACCCCTGATTAAGGTCAGCAGTGATTTGATGCACAGTTATCCTTCTGTTATCCTATACCAGTCGTGCCAATCTCAGTTTTGTCCGATCAGACGTTCAGACCAGTCTTCCGGCTAACCGTCCAGTCTTTAAATACTTTAACGACGGCTGCTCTCGAGCACCCTATGAATGCTGCTGTTTCGCTGATACTCGCTCCATAGCTCCGAGCACCTACAATCATTCCGCGTTCGAAGGCTGTTAAATCACGTCGTTTACCCATAGTTGAAGAATGGAACACGTCTATTGTTGTCGACGACACTCAGCTTCCCTTTTTATATTGGTCCGTGCACGCATTTGCATAAACATGTCAGGTGGTCATAATAATATGCTCACTCGGTGTACAGTAATCCATTAAACAGGGTGCTCGGAAAATATCTGGCAAAAGTATTAATGGGTGGTAGAAGGTACCAAAATAAGCATTTTCCGTCTTATTGATGTGTGTCCGGAAATGACTCGTTTAAGCGCGGCAGTCGATGACGTCTGGGAGTAAAGGCTAGGATTTACAACAACATGCATCGCTTTATAAATGCAGAGCTTGCAAATATCTCTGACATATGGGTCAGCAAAGAGAAATGGATAAGACGCTAGATATTTTGGTCCCTTTTACTACCTTTTACAATTTTGCTAGATATTTTCTAGCACACTGTATAGTCCAAAAAACTGAATGTATGAAAGAGGACTGGAGAGAACACTGCCATTACAAGTTTTGATTGTACAGTCATCCCTCCACGAGTCGGCAACCTCAGTTCCAGGGCCTTGCCGTCTTGTGGATTTTCCTGACTTACAGAATTCCAAGATGGCAGACCATTTTCATTGCACAGTTCCATTTGTAATGCGTATTCTTCAGTAAATTACCAGCTTTCGAAGAAGAAAATTGCAAGGAAAAATTAAACAAGATAAGACAACCTTAATCCAAGTCACCATTTTAATTTTTAAGGGAAAATGTAGCCTCTTATGCGTGGAGAGGGGACGAGGTGCCTCCATAATTCGATGCCATTTCGAATTTCATGGAAAATAACCAGCTCGACGAAAGCTGGCTTATATTAATTGTTGTACAGTAAAATCCCGTTACAACGTACCTCACATTAACGTACATTTCAGAATAACGTACAAATTTCAAATCCCCGTCCCAAACGTAGGTATTTTAATGCTAAAAAGTTTCAGAATAACGTACCTCACATTAACGTACATTTCAGAATAACTTACTAATTTTGCATTCCCTTGGTTAAATTATCCCTTCAGTACAACGTACATCGTTCACATGTCTTGCTCTGATTGGTCAATGCAGCCCATGCGAAAGTTGCAACTGGGCTAATGGGCTAATGGGCATACGAGGTGCACCTTGGAGCGGAGAATAGTTACGGTAGTATCACTGAAACAGAAGTCAGATGGGCAATTAAGTCCCTGAAGACTGGCAAAGCTGCAGGTGATGATGAAATCCGGTCCGAGATGTTAAAGGCCTTAAATCAGGATGGTATCCTGTGGCTGACTCGAGTGTGTCAGGTTGCTTGGATATCTGGACAGGCCCCTAAGCAATGGCAGACAGGAATTGTGATCCCTATCTTCAAAAAGGGAGATCAGAGAGATTGCAACAACTATCGAGGCATCTCTTTGCTCAGCATTCCTGGGAAAGTGTACGCTAAGTGTCTGGAGAAGAGAAGTCAGGAAATAGTAGACTCCAAACTGTCGGGGGAGCAGTGTGGTTTCCGACCTGGCCGAAGCACGACAGATCACATCTTTGCTCTAAGGCAAATCTTTGAGAAATCCTGGGAGTATGCAAAAGAGGTCTACGCTTGCTTTGTGGACCTCGAAAAAGCATATGACAGGGTTCCTCGGGAGAAGCTCTGGCAAGTGTTGCAAGAGTATGGAGTGGATGGGCAATTACTGGTTGCTATCATGTCTCTGTACGAAAGCTCTGAGATGTGTGTCCGGATAAATGGCATTAAGTCAAGACCGTTCACCGTGGGTGTTGGACTCCGCCAAGGGTGCGTACTGTCGCCCATCTTGTTCATTATCTTTATGGACTGGATAGACAGGGGCAGCCGAGGCGGTGAGCGTGTTTGTGTGGGCGACTGCCTGGTGGAGAGGTTGCTCTTTGCGGACGACCTTGTCCTGCTTGGGTCTTCTCGCACGAACCTTCAGCATGCACTAGACCGGTTTGCAGCCAAATGTGAAGAAGCTGGGATGAAGATCAGTGTGGCTAAAACCGAAGTTCTGGTTCTTTCAAGACAGCCTGCTCAGTGCGCTCTCCATGTTAGGGGAGCCTCATTGAGACAGGTGGAGAAGTTCAAGTATCTCGGGATTGCATTCACAAGTGATGGACGGCAGGAGAAAGAATTGGATGCTCGGATCGGTGCAGCAAGCTGTGTCAGACGTGAACTGTGGCGATCCGTGGTAACGAAACGAGAGCTGGGTAACAAAGCCAAGCTCTCCGTCTTCAAATCTATCTTTGTCCCCATTCTCACCTATGGTCATGAGGCTTGGGTAATGACCGAAAGAGTGCGATCGCGGGTACAAGCGGCCGAAATGAGATTCCTGAGAGGTGTGGCAGGTGTTACCCTACTAGATAGAGTGTACAGCAGCACAATAAGGGAATCTTTAGGTGTTGAGCCGCTACTTCTCCGCATCGAGAGATCTCAGTTGCGCTGGTATGGCCACGTGATACGGATGCCAATGCAAACTGGTCTTCCTAGGCAGTTGTTATTTTCCAAGCCGGTGGGTAAGAGACCAAGGGGTCGGTGGATACCAGGTGGCTAGAATACATGGAGAATCTGGGTTCGAGTCGCTTGGAATATACCAGGGAGGACATGCGCCTGATGGCGGAAGATCGCGATCGCTGAAGATCCTCCATAGGGCTGCTGCCCCCGCGATCCTAATGGATAAGCGGGTTTGAAAAGTAAGTAAGTAAGATTCTGAAACAGAAATATTCTTACAAAATTGTACATGACGAACGCACGTTGGTCATTGGTTTGCCAGATAGTACATAAATTCTGGTCCTGGGAGGTATCCTTCAAAATTTAGGCTGGTCGTGAAGAAGTTAAATTGATTGCATCATTCGTTGGTATCGATCAGAGCCATTTTGAAGACGACAAAATAATTAAAGCAATATTTGTGTTTTATTGAAAAATTCCCAGTACTTGACTGAAGGTATAGCCCTTTCACCCTGGAAAACTATTTTGTGTAGAAAATTGCTCTTGTCACTACATAGCACTGCTACATACTCTAAAGAAACCTTTTTCTAGGATTTTCTTTTGTTTTATGTTGATGCTTAAGAATGGAGTTTTATTTATTTTTTCTTTTCTCATAGATGAAGCTATTAACTTGTACGGGGAAGAAAATCTAAAAATATATAAATCAGAATTCACACCTCTTTACTATGCTGTAACAGAACGTAAAGTGAAGTGCCACATAAAACTGGTGTGTTCTGGGAAAGAGGAAAAGGTAAATAATAGAGCTTGTTGATTTTAAAAGTTTTTTTATTGTTATCCTGACGCATCCCAATTTTGATATACGAATTATAACTTAGCTCTCATATATAAGACGTTTTAGATAACATGTTAGTTAAGACCCCTCACACAGTAAGCACACCTAGCTCATAGATTAAAATAGACGAGCATTTAAGCTTCCTGCAAGTGCTTTGTATAGCATGGTTCCCACATTTGTAAAAACAATGGCAGAAACCACAGACGTTATTTCCGGTTTTCGTCTTTCTACCCAACAGAAAACTCTTATCTTTGTAGGCTATCGCTCAACCCAAATCGAAAAAATAAATACGACCTGGTTCCTACAAGCAGAAACCAGGGCATATTTTTTTCCTGCCCCTTTTACTTTCTGTTCCTGGAGGTGTCCCACATGGCAAAAAATCGAGAGGATGAGACAGCAGAATTTGGCATTTTTGCAATGAAGCTGTCGATAGATTTAAATGGTTGGCTTCGACTGCACACAATCATCTCATCAATCATCATATTGAATTTTTGTATTCAATTTAATTTGATTAATTCAAATATTTCATAAATATATATTTCACAACTCTTCTATTAGCACTTCCACGTCAGTTTTCTTTCTCAGCCTCTTCATTTTCGTCAGCCTACCGCCTGACATCTTTATTTCGTGTGTGCATGATTGTGTGTGTGTGGGAGATAGAGAGAGAAAATGTCATTGTGACGTCACTGCACAGATATTTTTTATTGGCTGAGCAACTAGTTTCTGCCATGCTTCTGCCATAAAAGTTGAACTCAACCCAACTCCAAAAAGCAAAAATTTTCAGTCTGGCAGAAGAGAAGGAGGAAGTGACATCATAAAAATTTTCTGCTATATGTGGTTTCTGCCTTTGTTTTTACGTAGGCTTAATTGATAGCCATGCATAAAAATGGTGACTTTAGCAAGCGAGATTGTGGACATCGTAAGTAAACCCCTGGCTCAATGGCTCAGATCGCAGAGGCACGGATTTTAACGCTCTTGGGAGAAACTGGTCACTGGTTTGAATCCCACGGAGCCATGGATACTTGCGTTTGTCCTTTACTAGCAGTTTGGATTACCAAGCTAAGCCACACTAGGCCAATCCTCTGCTAGGCTGATTATGAAGGAATTTTGAAATAAATTCAGGCCAGGGACTATCTAAGTCTGTAGCGTCAAACAAAGAAGAAGATTGTAATTAAACTAAAAATGGACATCCATCCAGCGAGCAAATGACTGCCATCCATGTGTCATCAGATTGTTGGCTAATACAATCAGCTGGATTGTTAGAATCTCAAGTAGGGACAACAAGCAAATACAGTCAAACCTTGCTTTCTCGAACCTCGATGTCTCAAAAAATATTTTATTTCCCTACATTTCATTATTAATTTAATGTAATTTTCTCTCATTATCTCAAAACATTTTGTCGGAAAACCTTGCTATGTCAAATTTTGACTTCATGGGCCAGCGAAATGCAAAGTTGTTTTGTTTTTGTTTTTTTTGTAATGAGAAATTTTTTACATGAAAAAAAAATATTTGATGCTACGAAGAAAATTCAAGAAAAAAAATTTTTGACATCGTTGGTAAGTCTTGGTTGTGTATGGGATGATTTAGCATGCACTGTTTGTGTATTTCTGACGCTAGTGGCTCGACTTATACATGGCCATTTTATCTCCGTGTTCTCACTGTACTGTTAATAACCCTCCACATCTTGAAGTTTTTTCCGTTCCCGAGGTTTGGCTGTATTACAATGAATGATTGTCTAAGGGTCGTACAAATGAAAACTAAAATTATTTATTTTATCCAAAGTGTATACAAATGCGTTAAGGCATTTATCCCACTGTGTAACAAGGCATGTAATTCCTTTATGGAAGAAGTCTTTCGGTTGCGTGTGGAACCATTCCAAAACCTCTTCCTTCACTTCATCGTCCGACTGAAACCTGCGGCCTTTCAGATGTTTCTTGTGATCCCCAAACACATGAAAGTCACGGCTGTAAAAAAGATGCTGCATTGCGTCCCAGTTGAACTTTTTGATTAGGTCTGCCGCTGCTTTCGAGGTGTGAGGATGCACGTTGTCATGGAGAAGAAGCACTTCTTCTGTAAGAAGTCCAGTACGTTTGCTTTTGATGGGCACGCGCAGTGCCTTCAATGTTTCCCCATATCATGCTGTGTTAACTGTGGTGCCTTTTTCAAGAAAGTCCAGTAAAATCGTGCCTTTGCGATCACAAAACACTGTCAACATCACCTTCCCCGTGCTGTTTGCGATTGTTGTTGATTTTTTCGCGATTTGACTTTGCTTTGTTTGGACGAAGCGATCACTTGCAGAGCTTCGAAGCGCGAGCTATAGTTCTTTCTCATGTGATGCAACACTTGCAACCTATGGTTCAGTTTGCACGTGGAGTTTCCCAATTGTTGAAAACAAAAACTTACGATCCTACATGTCGTCTTTTTTTCCCCCACACAAATTTTAGTTTTCATTTGTACGACCCTTATATATTGGTGATGTGTACTGCCCCACTATTGATTGTCTATCATTAAACATTGTGCTTTACCTGGTACTGAGGACATGGAAATTGACCACTGCAGCCTGGCACCAAATTGTATAGTTGTCATGCAGGAGGCTGTAGATCCATTCTGTAAGTTGGCTCTGTGATGCTTTTAGGATGCCTTTTCATAGGCCACAATAGTTGACTATATTAGGAACAATTTTTAACAGGTTTGTGCTAGTTAATAACTCATGCTGATATGTCGGGATACTGTATATTTGATAATTTATCTTTAAATAATAGTTATTAAATAAAAATGAAAAATAAAATAGTAAATAACAAATAATAATAAATCAAATAAAAAGCTGACGTTTCGGATAGAGACTATCCTTTATCAAAGCAAAAAGGATATCTTTCTATGTTCATTTTGTGTCCGTCCCTTTACTCTTTTTCATAGGCTCTCTGTACTCTTTTATTTTAGTGACGTTTTTATTATGCGATACTATTTTACAGGGTGACTAGCGACCAGGCTTTGTCAAAAAAATTGTGTAACCGGGAACGGTCAGGGATAATTTTTTTTTTCCAGGGAATTTTACGAAACCGTTTTGCTAGACACCCTATCATTCCTAAACTTTTTTATAATTTTAATTTTGTACGTGTTATCCTATTGCATTATTTTTCGTCGCCCTCTTATTATTATTATTATTATTATTATTATTTGTGGAGCACTCACTTAGAGTAACAAAGAAATAAAAGCCGAACCTAACAAAGAGGGGCCACGTCAAACATCCAAGACCAAAGTTAACCACGAAGAACTGAATATATTGCAATTAAAAACTTAACCAAGGGACAAGACTACGGCCAAACATAAACTAGAGCCCTAAGCTTGAGTTTCGATAAAATAGTTGCGTACACGACGATTAAAATGAAAGCAACTAACGGTGCAATCCACAGCCTGACACATAAATACAGAAGACCGGATATCATATGGTAATTCATTCCAAACCAAAAGCTTTTTTCCTTAAATGAAGAAATTATATTTGGTATAACAAAACGGTAACGTCGAGTTTTCCGTATGTTGTCTCCCAAGCTGAACCACTCACTAATGAAACTAGCAGGATGGATATTATTCCTCAGAGCTTCTATCAATTCAATAATAATAGCAATCTTGCCTATAGTCGGTAGAGTAGGAAGTTCATGTCTCGAACACATCAACGTAACCGATTCCAATCTATTCATTTTGAATGCAGTCCTAATTACTCGGTTATAGGCTACAGACAGCCGATTTAGATTAATACTCGTAGACGAAGCCCAAAAAATGGCGCCATACTCAAGTTTTTTCACAATAACAGCTTTTAGAAACTGCACAAGTTGTTTCTTATTCAAGATTGTTCGTAACCTTTTTAGTCAAATATATTTTGCGATGTAACATAATAATCAACTGATCGACAAATTCATTAAACCTAAGGCTGGAATCAAACAAAATACCGAGGATCTTAATAGTTGTACAATCACTTAGAATACTCGGACCGAACATAATCTTTGTTTTCTGAACATTAAGACTGAGTCCTGTCATATTATACCAATTAGACAGGAACTCCAAATCCTGATTTAGAAGTTACCTCCTATTTGTCCTCCTTCCTGGCCTATCCCAACACGTCTTCAAATTCCTCTTCTGCTTTTTCAGCCAATACAGTCTTACTGTTCCCTATGCCAACTACGGTATATATAAAGGCGTCCTTTAATACTTTTTTCATAACTTCAGGATAATTCTCTAATATTCTAATTGTCTTTAGAGAATTATCCTTTTTGCTTTGATAAAGGATAGTCTCTATCCGAAACGTCAGCTTTTTATTTGATTTTATAGTTTTATTTTACTTATTTTGTTAAATTGTTATTTACTATTTTATTTTTCATTTGTATTTAATAACTATTATTTATCGTATTCCAGGGTTTTTGTGTCTCGTCCTTTTCTCTTATAAATATCCGTTCATAATTTATCTTTACTTTGTTCTGTTTGTTTGTTTGTTAATAGCAAACATTTTACTGATCACCATGAATTTTTTTCCCTCCCCAATAGATAGTTGGTTTACATATTATCGGGCAAGCAGCCGATGAAATACTTCAAGGATTTGCAGTGGCGATTAAAATGGGTGCAACAAAGAAGCAGTTTGACGAATGTGTTGCAATTCATCCGACTGTTGCTGAGGAGCTTGTAACAATGCGTTAAACTCTAATGCATCTCTAACTTGTGTGTATGGCATTCCATTATTGAGCTATTTTGAATCAAAGAATATCTTGTTTGCCTATAAAAAAATTTTATAGTCTGTATTTAAATTGACTTTTTATATGAATAAGAACTGTTGTAAACTGATATTGATGATGTAAAAAAAAAAAGAAATTGTATTATTGCTTTAACTGAAAAATATTCCAATAATTATATTTTTATATATAAATTTTTAAAATAAGTGCAATCGATTGTGTTAAGAGCAACTGATGGCATCATTTATCTGCATCTTTAATTTTTTTACCTTTGGTGAAAACATTAAGGCAACAGATATATGAAGTCATTGTATGATTGATATGACGGTGTAATTATTTATTTTAAAAAAACGTACTTGCATTCATTCATAAGAAATATTTATTGTGTAAAATATTTTCTTAATTTTTCTTGTAATTGAAAAACTGGTTAATAAATTATTAAAAAAGCATAAACAAGGCTGGAATTCTTTTAGAAGATCGCATTATACTTTTGTTTATTCCTCAATTATTACAGAAATTACATATTTCAAAATATTGTCCAACAACTCTAAAGTAGCCCCTAGACGATCAAAATTCGCTTCAATATTGATGGAAGACCATGTTGATGCAAATTTTGAACGTCTAGCAGGTTTTTGTCAAAATTTCCTTCAATATCAAGCTTATTTGTGAGACGGCGAAGTGAGAACATGGCTGACTCACCAAGCTCCCCTTCTAGTGATCGGGATTTCACAACCCTGCTAATAGCTGCATATCGTGATTATCCGGAATTGTGGTGTGTGAAGTCAAAAGATTATTATAATAAAAACAATTGCAATGCAAAAAAAAAAAAGCGGCTTCTCAGCTTGTACCACTCATTGGACCAGCGTCTATTTCTCTTTGATTTTTTTTGTTCGCACAGTGCAAGAGTCAATGCTAGAAATCCCAAATCCGAATTGGAAAACATTTCGAAATTTACAACAACAACCACGACCAAGCAGTACGAATATTTTTTGCTGAATGAGTATTGGTGATGCGTTTTGGAAAATATGATCCTCCATCAATATTGAAGCATATTGATGCGTGCTTCAATATAAAGTGAATTTTGATCAAAATTTTGATTGTCTAGGGGCTACTTAATTAAAGTAGATTAAAGGAAAATTCCACGAATGTCTAGAACGCAGATTTTTCCGTCCATTTTTCATGGTAACCCTTTCCTTGCTTGAAAACTGCTAAATAACATGTGCTAATGATCTTCTTTCACTAGGACCTGCTTCCTCTTGATTAGGAGATGACCTATCCCTATTAGAAACCAATAAAGTTAACGAGCATTAAGCAATTGGACAAGCCTTGAGAGAGGGAGCAAGTAGCCTCGGAAGTAGGTTAGATTTGGCCAGGGAGTGATACATTACATTATTTATTTTGAATGCATAAAGATCAATCTGCAAAACACAAGGAAATGTACCAAACAAATTCCTGATTCCACACGCAAATCTCCTGCAAGAACAACTTTAATAAATGTCACTGCTACTCTGTTTTAAAAACCATCAGTCCTTTTTAGGATGTTCTGCATTTTCAAAAGTTATCAAGAAATTGTTAAGTCAACAGGCTGAATAGAAGCAGTTTCTAGCCATGGGGTCTCGAAGAAATTTATTTGACGACCTGTATAAACATCTGCAACATGCTCATTAAACATAAGGAAAAACGATCCTTTTCTTAAGCAACTGATAACTAGCGATAAGAAGTACAGGGCGATTCAGTCAATTTCTGACCATTTCAGTGCTATGATTTATTGGCCCCATTAATGTTTACAAACTTAGCATTTCAGTATGATATTTTAGGCAGTTCGGAGTTTTTATTCCTGTGGAAAAGTCTTGATGATATGCTCAATGTGGCCACCACAAACGTTTTGAACTGCTCGCAGCCGAATGGTGAAGTTGTTCATAACTCTATCCAGGATTTCTGCATCCACAAGGATGCAGCAGTCGACGATGCTTTGTCGTAGCTGGTCTAGGTTCTTGGTGCTGTAGTGAACACACTGTCTTTAAGGAGGGGGGGGGGGGGGGGCGCGGCCGAGATAAAAATCACATGGGTTTAGGTCAGGACTCGTATGGGGCCAAAGAAAGCCACCCTCGAATCGATCTGGAAACCTGTTTGAAATGACACGATTTCCGAATTTCTGATTGAGAAAGTCTAGCACTTCTTTAGTGGTGTGAGGCCTAGCCCCATCCTGTTGACACCACTGATGTCGAAGCAGTATACACCTCATTTGCAGCTCAGGGATGAAGAAGGTTTCCAACAAGTTAAGGTAAGCCTGTGACGTTACGGTGCCCTCAAAAAAGAACGGATCAATGATGCCTCTTTTGGAAATCATAACCTTTCGTGGGTAAAGAGGTAACTTATGGATCTCATGAGGGTGCTGGGAACCCCAAAAACGAACATTGTGTTTATTAGCGTCACCTGACAGATGGAAGAAGGCCTCATCTGACACCCACAGGTTGTCCACAATTGGCTTCCATTTCTGCTCCAAACTCCATCGCAAATTGTTGTCGCTTCTGTCTTCCAGTGTCTGTTGACTCCTGATAAACATGGATCTTATATGGAAACAGGTGGAAATCCTTTCTCAAAATTCGCAACGTCGTGGTATATGACAGCCCTTCTTCAATGGATAGGCGGCGAACAGATTTTTTGGTACGGGAATCGGCCGTTCGAACACGAGCTTCGCTCCCACCTTTTTTCTTGCCTTTAACACATCCAGTGGCACGAAATTGCTTGACAAAATCCATGATTGCTTGCCTGCCTGGTGCGTCTCGACACTTATACTCCTTCCGGAACTTTCTTTGCCTGGTTACAGGTGATTTTGTCTCGAAATACCATTCGACAAGCTTGCATTTCTGCTCTGTTGATAAAACGGGCGCCATTTTGCAACAATACGATTTTCATGCAGCGCCGTTGCAACAATATAAACTCCAACTATTTAGAAATATGATATGGCGCTCATATTCTTTCAGTTGTTTATCCCTAATGCACGTCATTCGAGTGAAATGGTCAGAAATTGACTGAATCACCCTGTAGATTGTTTACAACAATGTGCTGCCCAAACTGCATCGAAAGCAGATATTCATCAGATGAAAGTTACAGTCTGTTCCAAAAATATAGCTGGTGTAGCTTTTTTTGAAAATAGCAAAGAAAATATCAACAGAATCACATTTTATTTTACGAATGGTTTAACAATCTTAAAATAAAGTAATTTATTATGTTTTGAAGAAGATTCCATTTTCTGGAAAGAGGAAATAAAAAGAAAACTAAAAACGGACTGTCCTAAAATGATAGCTGGTTAAACAAAAAGTGCAATAAAATAAATTTTAATATTTAATCTTTCCTCCTTTGACTTCGATAAGATGAATGCAGCGATTGTGCATTGGTTCTAGCAATTTATGATTAACATCAATTGGTATTTTTTTCCCATACGTCAATTATTGCATTTTTGAGAGATGCTGTACAACTGTACTGCCTGCCATCTTTATAAACCTCTCTAATCATAATCCATCAACCATTTCAATCGGATTGAGATCTGGAGATAGAGCAGGTCGTGCCACAACGTCCAGTTTGTTTAACGCAAACCATTTTCTATTAGCATTTGCAACATGTACAGGGGCGTTATCTTGCTGGAACACCGGTGTTTCACCTGATATCTTCAGTACAGGAAGAAGAGCATCTGCCAACATCTTTCTGTAACTTTCAGCATTCATTCGTCCACCTACAATTATGAGCTCTGTTTTGCCCAGTCCGCCAAATGCCCCCTATGTCATCACGGAACCACCACCTTATTGCCTTTTTTGAAGTGTTGTTCATGGCGAATGTCATGCCAATAACTGTGAAATCCATCAGGATCGTCTAAATTCCACTTCTTTTCATCAGAAAAGATAACATTGAACCATTCGTGCGTCCAGGTTACGTGATCTACAACAAAATTTTCTGTTGCTTGCAAGTGGTGCATCTTCCACGCAGGTTGCGCTTGACCTGTTTAATACAGGATATGTAGGAAACAACGTATTTATAAACATTAACCCATTACATATGCTATTGTATATGCTATACCTTTAGTGTACTCAACATTGGGCATTGATTTTAGGACTCTCCAAACTGTCATTCTTGAGGGTTGCAATGGCACAGAAGCAGCTAATTTTCTTACAGACGTTGGGTTTTTAACCATTTCACGCATCAGAACCCTTTTATCTCGTCCAGTAAGGGGAGGAGGTCTTCCAGTCGTTTTCTTTTGGCCATAGTAACTATTTTTTCAAGCAATTATAAATAACTTTTTCGGCAATTTCTTTTACAGAGGCATGTCTTTGCCGAAGACCATCAATTTCTCCTTTGCCGAAGAATATTTTACCACAACCCATAACTAATAATGATAAATCATTCTTCAGCTAAAATCATTTTATGGAAATTCATATTCCCTCCCACTGGCTATCATTTTGAGACATTCCGTTTTTAGTTTTCTTTTTATTTCCCCTTACCAGACAATGGAATCTTCTTCAAAACATAATACAAGGTGGGCCATAAGTCGCGCACCAAAGCATTTAAAACAATTCTGATAATAATAAACGTTATTTTATTAAAACCAAGCTTAACTAATGAACTAAGAAACAAGTTGCTGGTAAAATCACAAATGCTCAAAATGCTCACCATTTGCTGATTTTACATTGTTTCACATCACACTTCACGTAATTCTTTGGTGCGCGACTTACGGCCCACCCTGCGTATTATTTTATTTTAAGATTGTTTAACCATTCGTAAAATGTGATTCTGTTAGTATTTTCTTTGCTATTTTCTAAAAAAGCTACACCAGCTATCTTTTTGGGACAGACTGTATGCCCTCAGTGTCGGGGGATTTTAAAGGTATAGTGTTTTAAGAGTTCCTACCAAGGAACCAAATATTCAATTCGAATGCACACTGTCAGCAATTGGACAGTTTGAACGAATCTATCCTCCAGAAACATCCAGAGTTCATCAATCATGAAGGAGTTGTGTACGAGCCTAATACAGGGCGATTACAAAAGAACCTCACACTTTTAAAAATTTATTACATCAAAGCTATTCAGAATACAGGCACACCACACATGGACTCTTAAAGAAAAACTCTTGAAGTTTATTGTGACACAGTTAAAGATGCTCAATATGCCCCCCTGTCGTGACAGTCCCGCATCAAGAGGTGCGGGAATTTCTTGATGCCACTCTCCCACAGCGGTGGATTGGTCAAGCAAACAATAATCTGAAACTTGCGAAGTGGCCACTGTGGAGCCTTGACCTCACACCTTGTGATTTCTTTTTATGGGGGTGTGTAAAGGACAAGGTCTTCACCCTACCCATTCCCCGTGACCTAGACGAGCTGAAAGAACGCATTACGGTAGCGATACGTGGGATTGATGGAGACATGTTAATGCGGGATTGTCACGACAGGGGGGAATATTGAACATCTTTAACTGTGTCACAATAAACTTCAAGAGTTTTTCTTTAAGAATCCGTGTGTGGTGTGTCTATATTCTGAATAGCTTTGATGTAATAAATTTTTAAAAGTGTGAAGTTCTTTTGTAATCACCCTGTACATTGGTATCCAAGATAGGAAGGGGTCTAATGACTTTTGACTCGCCCTGTATTTATAGGGACATCCTTTCTTGTTTTAATCCCAGGGATCACCCCAAAGTTTGGTACAAATGTATAGATCAATCCGGTAAAAGTTCAGAGTAGCGTCCCCTAATAATCATGAAAGACATCGGCCAGCCCAGTCGCGTTTATGCTCTGAATTTATTATTTTAACATATCTACTTAATAAATGAATGGTTTATCATGTTATAAGGTTAATCTTTACTATCCGCACAATCGCAAACGCAAGTCCCACGCTTGGCCCTGCGGGCCTCGCTGGTCACTGTTTTCCGTTACTAGTACGCCAGTCCCACTCTCGGCCTTGCAGGCCTCGCGGGTCACTGTTTTCAGTTACTCGAACGCCTTCGGCGTTCTGTCTACGACGTCCCCCTCCGGGAGCAAATTACTGATATACGGAGGGTTGTTTGCAATCTATGGTAACGATTTGCATGGCGCGTGACGTCTCAACCAATCAGCGTAGGTATGCAAATTTATGTAAAAGTACAGGTGAGTACTTAAACATTTGTGTGGCAGGTGGCGGGTTAGTTTGCTCGGAGAAATGCCGCCGAAAGTGTCACAGTTTTGGGAAGGGTACATGACAGCCCTTTCCGATGCGAAATTCAGTTGTTCCGCAATAATTACAGCATGTAGGAAAAGAGGTTTCACCATTTCGAAGAAAGGAGTTCATACGTGTTGACTGTTGTTGGTTTGGCCCGTACAGGACAGATTTTCGGGACTGCAAAGCAAGCAAATCCAAGGACACCTACAAGTTGCACAAAGGCTGTCATTCGGAAAGTCAAGAAAATGGTGACGGGGAACAATCTAGCGACCCAAAGGACCATTGCTGCTAAGTTAGGAACATCTCTTCGTAACGTAAACAAGATTATCCATAAAGATATGGGACTGCAAAAGAGACATAAGAGCAAGATTCACAAGCTCTTGCCAAGGCACATTTCATAACGTAAGACCAATTGCAGAAAACTGTTTGAATGTCATCTCGCTGGGGATAAATGGAAGTATGTGGCCACATTAGACGAAGCATATGTTTATCTTTCGGACTGCAATAAACCAAGGGCGATGTTTTATCGCCCACTGGGAGCCAAATCGTTTCCAAATTGGTACAGAGAATGTCGTGAAAGTTTTTCGAAGGGATTCATGATCGTCGCGGGTTATTCCTATAAATGCAAGCTACAGATACGGAGAGTGGCTCAAAACGTAAAGGTGAATTCTGCGTACTATCAGGAACACGCTCTGACACCAATTTATACAGAGGAACTACCTGCTCTTTACAGAAACGACGTTGACAAGGTCCGTCTCCATCAAGACAAAGCGTCCAGCCAAACGTCCAAATCGACACAGAATTTTCTGACACGAATGGAACAGCAAACAGGAATCCAGGCTATACCGTTTACCGAGATACCAGTGAAGTCTCCAGACGCGTCGCCCATGGATTTTTGCGCATTTGGACTATTAAAACGAGCCTTGGGAAGCCGACGTCCTCGTTCATTGGATGGACTATGGAAATGTTGTCAGCAGGAGTGGCAACGTATAAGTCTTACCGTTCTTCGGAGTAGTCTACTGCAATGGAAACTGCGCTGCAGAGCGATAGTAGTATCCCATGGCCATCAAATAGAGCATGATCGTTGATGGAGAAAGGGAATTTCGGGGAAATAAGACCGAATTCGAATCGTTACCATAGATTGTAAACAACCCTCCGTATACCCCAACCTACACTACTGTTTATAAAAATCGCAACACCCTGATGGAATGGTCTAATCCATATGCAATTTGCAATATTTGCATACAATGGGTCAGAGTATAAATGATTAGATTTTCAGAGTAATTGCTTGAAAGAACACCATGCCTCGACGACGACGAAGGGTACCATATCAACAGCTGACAGACTTTGAAAGAGGACGCATAATTGGTCTGCGTGAAGCGGGATGGTCGTATCGTGACATTGCTGCTCGTGTAGGATGTAATGCAACGACAATTATGCGTGCATGGAGGCAGTGGAGCGAAAAGAACAGGGCACACCGAAGACCAGGCTCAGGAAGACCCAGCACGACGACACCGCGAGATGACAGACACCTCTATCGCATGTGTGTAGCAGATCGTACAGCCACTTCCACAGTGTTAGCACAACAGTGGGGTGCTACAGTAGGCAGGACAATGTCTGCTAGCACTGTACGACGCCGTTTGATTTCCAGAGGATTGATGGCACGAGTACCGTTGTTGCAGATTCCTTTGACTCAAAACCACCGGCGCCTCAGTTTGCAATGGGCCCATCGACACCAACAGTGGCAAGCTGAATGGCAACAAGTTGTGTTTTCGGATGAGTCAAGGTTTAACTTGCAGCACCATGACGGCAGGATACGAGTCAGAAGACATCGTGGCGAGCGCGACCTTCCAGAATGCATCCTGCAGCGTCATTCGGGACAAACACCAGGGGTGATGGTGTGGGGTGCAATCAGTTACCATGGCCGTTCCCGTCCGATCAGAATCCATGGCAATCTGAACAGTGACCGGTACATCAGGGAAGTTGTGCAACCCGAGGTCATCCCCTTCCTGCAGAACCTTCCAGGCGCTGTATTCCAACAGGACAATGCCCGACCGCACGTGGCCAGAAATGTCCTCGCCTTTTTCCAAGCACATCAGACGCCCTTGTTCCCCTGGCCTGCTCGTTCACCAGACATGTTCCCAATCGAACATGTGTGGGACAGGGTTGCTCATCGATTGGCTCGTCAGACTCCTGCAGCAGCAACTGTGGATGAACTGTATACCCGCGTAGACAGAGCATGGCAGGACATTCCCCAGGCCCTTATTCAGAGCTTGTTTGACTCAATGCCACGACGTTTAGAGGCTGTAATTGCATCCCACGGTGGTTTCACCCGATACTAATGTGACAATAAAACGCATTGTATTGACCTGAAAATCTAATGGTTTCTTTTCTGACCCATGATATGCAAATGCTCCAAATTTAATGCAGATTGGGCTATTCCATCAGGGTGTTGCGATTTTTATAAACAGTAGTGTATTTGGTTACAGGGGGCAGTTGGTTTCCCCCCGGCCGATTACAGGAGATTAATGGTCAGTACTTTTTTTATTTGTCACAGAAATTGGCGTGATTATTAGGGGACGCTACTCTGAACTTTTACCGATAAATCCTATACAAATAAATGACTTTTGAATACATTGGAAAAAAAAATTTCATCATGACATTTCAGACAATCCCATATTACAAACTGATTAAAAACACAAATCATTTGAAATTTGTAGGCATTCTCTGCTCTTTTGTGTTTAAATCATACAACTCATTAAATATTTATAGGAATCATAAATTGAATAAATGAGGAAGCTATTTCAATTGGAAAAGTTGTAAATGCCATATAAAATATCTTTAACAGTTTCTTAGAATCTTACAATTGGCAGTTTCAGATGAAATTTCATTGAATTTTTTTTTTTAAATACTTAAAATGTTTTTACCAATTCCGTAGTAATGAAGCTAAACGGTGCGCTCGCTATCAGATGCTTGCTTTTAAATTATTATTAGGTACGAAGAAATAGCGTTTCGTTATTGACCCAAACTGATACATCAAGAAGAAAAAAAGAAGAAAAAAATAAATAAAAATTTCAATAAATCGAGTAGAAAGAAAGCGTAGTAAAATCGTTACTCCTTCCGTCTTCTGCTTCTTCTGTCCTCTGTCAGGCCATCTGACGCCGACTTCAAGAAAGAACATCGATCTTTTTTTAAAAATCCCCTTTCATTTAATTTGGATTCAGAAACGGCCGATCGTTGCAGGATATTAAAATATACAAAAATATTCCCGAGTTTCTCTATGAATCCCAGGAAACATACCCGACCCAAGCGCGCAAGCCAGTTCGCAATAATAAAATTGAACGAAGGCCGTCTTATGTAATTGAGAAGTTACAATGGGAGATCCAATTCGGCGAAGGTTCTCCACTCGTCGCTCTCTTCAAAAATCCCAATGAAATCATCGTAGCTTTACATGAATGAAATGTAAAAACAGAGGCTATGTTGTAAGATTATTATCTTATTATTGTATTATTACTATCATTTTATTTTGTTATAACCTGTATGTCCTCCGTTACAACAAATTCTTTGCTTTTTCATGTTGTTCAAAGTCATGTTTTCACCATTGATCATCCCATTCATTCCAATCAGTTATTCAGTTGTTTTACATCTGATCAGATAGAGAAACGTGCAGCAGACTATGTCATTCGAACACATTTCTTACAGATGCTGAGCAACGAGATAAGCGTACATAAGGGAAGCAGCCGATTGCTAGAGATTTCGTTATTATTATGTTGATGCTTAATATTTCTAAAAAAAAAAAAATTTCATCGCACTTAGAGCTATCATTGTTATCAATTTTTTTTTTTTTTACCAAACGATCGTTGCTCATAACTGAATACCAAACAATATAAGATCTGAGTAAAATGATTAAAAGTTAAAAATATCTTCTCAAGCTTCCGTAAGCTTATCTCTCAGTAATCATCTAAATGGAAAAAAAAAAAAAAAAAGCTTAAAATAACTTCACTCCAACTATTTTTATGCTATTTTTCTAAATATCATCACATATTTTCCTGTTTCTATGAAAAATTTATTTTAATCAAATCTTTTGAATAGTTTAGAAAGAACTATGTACGTATGTGCAACATGTTGGTTCGTTTTGATGATTTAATCCACCTTCCTTTCATATTGGAACAGTGAAGTTAACCTGTTCATGACCAGCTTAAATTTTGAAGGATACTCCCAGGACCAGATTTTATGTACTATCTGCCAAACCAATGATGAACGTGCGTTCGTCATGTACAATTTTGTAAGAATATTTCTGTTTCAGAATCAGTATTTATTTATTTCAAAATCAGGATCTTCAGCATCAGTACTTGCATCGACATAGTCATACTCAATCATTTTTTACAAAAAAGGAGTAAAAACAATGTAAAAACGGTGCAAATACGATGGACAACAGTGTTGAAATAAGCAATCAAAAAATAAATGCAATGGTTCCATCTATCGACAGGAAAATGGAACCATAAAAGAATAAACTGTTCCAAATGATTTTATTGCTTCATTCCTGAAACACCACATTTTCATTTGGTTAACACATGTTCGTCATGGTATTGAATGGAGGGTCACTGGTCGTGAAGAGGTTAATTATTCTAAGCCTTATCAAGTAATGCTAATAACAAAATTGGAAGAAAAAAAAAAGGGGGCTTTGGTAAAGCAGTACAAAATTATTTATTCTGATCGACATATTTCGACAGGTTCACATTACAAATGAAGATTTGAAAAATGAGCTTACATCCGACTCTTCATTAATCGTTGATGTCTGCTTCCATCTTCAAAACTCATGATTGGTGTAGGGTGGCCAGGTTTTTGACCGGACAGTCCGTTTTTTGAGTCATCTATTCGGTTTTTATCCCTCTGTCCGTTTTTTCCCCAAATGTTCAGTTTTTGGGGTCAAACCTCAAATGTGGCAGGTTTTTTTCCAAAAAAAAGTCACGACCGAAATGAAAGGTTCAACGTTAAGATGTCACTGATTGGACGCCATTGGAATTGATTATCATGATGTCACACCCTAGTCACACGAGGCCAGTGAGAGATAGGCCAGGGTACTCAAAAGTCACCTGATCATCGGCGTCCAAGCAACAATCTGTCTTTCATTGTTTCCAACAAACGAAAAAACACTGATTGTTAAAAACCAAGATGGAGACAATGAAGGATGGATTGTTGCTCGGACCCCGATGGTCAGATGACATTTGAGTGCCCAGGCCTGTCTCTCGTTGGCCTCGCTAGTCACTTGGCACAAATTGATACGAACGAATTATTGTTTTATTTTATTTAGTATTCAGTATTTTACCCTTCCAGAAGGACAATGTTTTAGACTTTTATGTTAACCATTTTGAAGACTCCTAGCCCATTAAAGATGAACTATGTCGTGTCATTAATGAAAGGAAACTCAAGTTTGTCCGGTTTTGTCCTCTATCTGTCCGTTTTTTTCAATGGGATCACCTGGCCACCCTAAATTGGTGGATTAACAATGGAGGTTTCAGACCATTGTGTTCTAGACCTTGCTTGAAATTAAAATCTAATAATAATGTTTTCTAATCCGTCAACAGAATGGTTCATAACGGTCATCTGTTCATTAATAAAACTGTTATCAGCTCTCAAAGTGAATAAGTTTTTATTAGGCTACCCTTATCTCGTAACCAGAGGGGTGTAAATTTTTTGAGAAAATAGAGGTTAAAGTTTAGATCCAGTGCTTCAAAAGACAAAGATGTACGCTAGTTTGGACTTATTAAACATGTAATAAGTTTGATTTTTCTTTGTTATGACATCCAACAAAGAGAAAAAGGACTTGGATTTTCAATAATAAAAGCTAAATTGGCAACTTTGTCGCTTATGCCCTCTGATTCTCAGCTCTTCATGTCATTTCTTTCAAATTGGACTTGATTATATATTAGTGAAGAAGCTATGATATATTATTTTGAGCAAGCTTACCTCGTAAACTTTTAAAGTCTACGTGAACAAACACTTATTTGCCTTATGAACTTCAGGGGCCTATAGAACCATTCTGATAAGTGCTATCACCCCCTATGGCATGGTTATTTGTGTGTTTGTTTTTCATCATGCATGCACCCCAGTAAAATAAATAAATTAAAGTAGCTCTAAAGTATACAAATCTTGTTGATATTTCAAACATAAATATTGATTACTTGACTGTTGTTTACCCTCCTCCTTAAGGAAGTTTGGTTCCATCTGGGAAAGTATGCCTAGGCAAATAAGTTCTTTCAGTTCTTATTAAAAAAATAAATTCCTCGAACAATAGACAGTTTGCGATTTTCCGTATGAAAATGAAAAATTAATTAAATGCTTTTGTACTCGTTAAATTAATATCTTGCAAGCAAATTTTGTTTTTTTTTAATCTTTTTATAAGAAATAACCTTTTTTAGATCAATTATTCAATTAACTGGATATTCGATTATCTGGATCATTTCTGGTCCCAATTAATCCGGATAATTGGAGTTCTGCTGTATTTTTTATGGTGAGAGTTTGCCTTTAAGAAGTAATAATAATTTATTTTTTATTAATAGAAATTTCTGAGGAATTTTTAATAAATATTTTGCATTTTAAAAAATGCTTATGCTCATAAAAATTTAGGTTGGAATGCATTTGCTATATTCAATAAGCTTTAACGATCAAGTTATATAAGAGTAGGAGTAGTAATAATGATAATTAATTAAAAAATATGAACTCTAATTTAATTAAAATAAATAAAAATAAAAATAAATAATAAAAGTCACCCGATGTGGAGAAATACGAAGTTGATGTGGACAAAACACTGATGAAATGAAGGTCTTGTGGAGGAATGTTACACAAAAACACAGGAGAAGAAATCTATGATGAACGACCGATGATCGCAAGATTAGAAAGAATTATAAAAAAACGTTTTCGGGATTTTTATCCCATTTCAGTTTGTAAAATTTATTGAATGAAATTTCCATTAAAAACATAATAATAAAACAATGAAATCCAAAACAATGTACGATGATATTAAAATAGAGGAGTTATTGTTTAATTGTTGTATTGCATTGTTGAGAGCAAGGGAAGTGTATGGTCTGTTATAGCATAGCATTATTAGGCTATGGTTATAGTTTTAGTAGTAATTTCCGTTTATTATTAATTTCTATTGATGGTTTGGCTAAATTGTTTTCATTCGAAATAATGTTGATGGTTTCCTTTATTAGTCTTTTTTTTAATTTATTTCTTTACCAATGATTTTGACTTTGTTCCAATCTGAATTATGACTGACTAATAGAGTGGTTAACAAGATGAGAAATGATGACGTTCGGAAATGATGACATTCGGAAATGATGAGAAAGGAAAGAAAATACGAGCTTTTTCCTATTTTCTACATATGTTCGAAAAAATTAATTTTTTGATTAAAAAACTGGGGAGAGGTAAAAAGTGCAGATAAAGGGTAAAAATAGATGACTGCAGGATCTGCTACTTGTCTTACCCTACTCGAGAGTGGGGGGACAGGGAGGAGGGATTTATTTCCTTTTAATATATGTATAAATGTATTTCTGCTTCACTGCTAAAGCTCCTCCTTGGAATGTTTACAAGATTTTATTATTTTGGCAAATGTTCTTGTTTTGATCTTTTGTTATTTCTATATTGGTGGTTGTTATTAATGTCTTAGTTATAGATCTTCTTCTCCTGTTACTGTGGTTCTTCCTGTGTTTTTGTGTAACATTCCTCCACAAGATTTTCTTTTCATCTGTGTTTTGTCTACATAGGCTCCACAAGACCTTCGTTTCATCAGTGTTTCATCCACATCAACTTTGTATTTCTCCACATCGGGTGACCTTTATTCAAGTGTTTTTATTATTTATTTTTATTTATTCTAATTAAATTGGAGTTCATAGAATAAATAATTAATTATCTTTAATGATCAAGAATTAGCAAATCGGAGGCAAAATGTTTTTCAATAATTACAGCTTGTTCCATTGGAAACAGAATCGCCATAATTTTTGGAATATAATACTTTGCAAAATAAAAGTTAAAAAATTATCACTGCATATTATAAAAAAATGCATATAATAATCCAACTTTGTGACAATTTTCGCACAGTGGCGTGGGGAGGTGATTTCAAACGAAGCTATTGTACGAGGCCTATGAGAAAAGTATCCGACCTAATTTTTTTTTGCGAAAACCTGATGGATTTGGATCGCGCGTGCTTGCATGAGCCGACCTTGAACCTTTGTGCGTATGCGTGAATTTATTCTCGCCTCTCAATAGCGTCAGTTGCTGGCAATCAGCATTAGAGGGAGGTAATGTGTTGTGCTCTCGTCGGTTTTTGATTTGAAGGAAAATGACAGAACGACTGGAGCAGCGTTACTGCATCAAATTTTGCCAGAAACTGGGCGACAGCCAGGTGGAAACCATCAGTCGTCACAGTGGAAGCATTCCTCGTCACCACGACCAAAGAAAGCCCAACAAGTGTGCAGCAATGTGAAAGTGATGCTGACTGCTTTCTTTGACTCTCTGACTACTTTCTTGTATGCACCACAGGGTCAAACAATCACCAAAGAGTACTACAGGGATGTCGTCCGTTGCCTATGTAATGCAGTATGGCGCAAGAGACCGCAGTTGTGGTCAACAGGCAATTGGCGCCTCAAAAACCAAACTTGATTCAGACTTTTTTGGCGAAAAACCAGACTCCCGTGGTACAACAGGCTCCTTACTCTCCTGACCTGGCCCCCTGCGAATTTTGGCTATTCCCCAAACTCAAGAGGCCATCGAAAGGAACGTGATTTCAGACAAGAGAGCACATTATGGCTGCAACGACAGCCGAGCTAAACTCCATCCCTAAAGACGCTTTCCAGGAATGCTTCCAACAATGGCGGCACTGCTGGGAGCAGTGTGTGGAGTCCCAAGGAGACTACTTTGAGGGTGATTAGGTTTCCAATGCGCCAGGTGTGTAATTTTTTTTTTCCCGGCCAAAGGCTGGATACTTTTCTCACAGGCCTCGTATATGTAATATATTAGTACATTTCAGCACATTATACAGTCTAAACAACAATACATTATGCAGCACTTTAATTTATCCCATTCCCTTCAATTTCCTATTGCAAAAGTGAATTCTTAAAAACAAAGAAAATTCAGTCTGGCGAACTTAAACAAAACTAGCATATAATATATGAAACAGTCTATACAAAAAAAAAAAAAAAAAAAAAAAAAAAAAGACACAGTGCTTTAATTCACTGGGTTTTTATATATAGGGTGATTCAGAAAGGTAGGTCAAGAATGAAATACCATGTGCAGTTTGTAGCAGGGAACAATATTATTCCTATAAACATGGGTCAGGAACATCCTTACATAGATAATGCAACTTGTACGAGGTAGGAATGGATGTGTGTTTCCCGGACGGCAATGGTAGGATCCATGTAAATTAGGATCTAAACATGTAAATTGTTCGTGTTCTCTCCTTTAAAAGAGAGGAAACGAAACATGTAACTCCATTGTCGTACAATGGATCGCTTGACTAATGCAGAGCTGGCGGACATGCATCTCGTTTATGGCCAGGCACAGGGTAATGCTACTGAAACGGAAAGGATTCACCAACAGCGTTTTCCAGACCGTGATCATCCACATCGCTGGGAGTTTCAAATGCTAATCTCGTCCACAGACAAAATACCTGCATTTTGAACACCTAATGTAATGTCATTCCTACCTCATACAAGTTGCATTATCTCTGTAAGGATCCATGTTTATAGGAGAAATTTTGTTCCCCGCTATAAACTGTACATGGTATTTCATTTTTGACCTACCTTTCTGAATCACCATGTATATGTAGGCTCCCCCAAACCTTAAATCTAAATAATAGAACATAGTTTACCAACCTTTATCAAACCACTGCCCTTTGGTTCCAGAAACTTATACCAAATTGGTCTGCATCATCTCCTGCTCCAGAACGAACCCCACATTTTATGTTCTTACTTTACCTTACTCTCTACATCTGGAAACATTAAATGCAGTGCAAAGTTGTGTTTATTTCGCTGCCCTCACCCTCAATTGAACCGATTTGTCCATGTTGGGAACCTATGATACAGAACAGTATTATATGAAAATAGTACAAATAATACTGTACATCATCATCATTCTATGGCACTTCAGCCCTTTTTCGAGTCATAGCATCCCCATTAGTTTCCTCCATCTCTACCTGCTGCTGTCAGTTCCTCAAATGAAAAAGGTTGTTGCATCCTGCCAGACCAGTTTTCCCCACTGATCTGACCAGATCAGGTCTCCCAACTGATCTTTCCAGTATGTCCTCTGAAGACCCTTCCTTTAGGGCAACTCCATTAGATATTCCTTAAATCCCCCCGCACTGTATCCCTCATAATGATTTCAATGCCAGCAGAATATACAGTCTTCAGTGTAAAGTTTGTGACCGCTTTTATATGAGCATGACTTCAAGATGATCCATAAGGAACATATGTTATGGGCCCACCACGGAACAAGAGATATTACAATACTCCAACTCCAACAATCCAATGAAAATAGCCATACTCATAAGTAATGAAATATTCAAGGCCCAATCAGATCACTGACAGATATCCTCAACACGCAGCTGTTGTTCAACATTTATCCAATATTAACTGCCGTTCATGATATATTGTAAAACAGTACTCCATCAATAGTCTTTTTATATACACTATGTTATATTGAAAATGCAACACCATGGAAGAATGGGCAGAGAAAAATGCAAATTGCAGGTTGACCCAGCTCACAAAGCTATGGAAATGATGCGAATTGCACAGTTTTCCCATGCATTTTGAAGGGAAGGAATTTGCATAATTAACAATACTTCCGCTACTCTGTCTTCTACAGAAATCGTCTTCCATTTTTTTTTTCCAGTTGCTGATGAAATGCTTAATTGCAGAGAATGCCATGACGTCATCAGTCAAGGCAGTTCCAGCAGACAAACGGTTTCACAAAGGGTATGGTGATCCGACCTAGAAGGACAGGTTTGTCCTTTCATCGAATCACAGCATACTGCAACCTACACACGTCTATGGCTGTGGCGAAGATGGATGGAATGAAGGAATGTGGCATGTTTGAGAGGTTCTGGTGCAGCCTCGGCGATGTCAGCACGTGTGGACAGATTCATTTGCCGTCATACTTTGTCAAACACACAGGCCACTTCCGTCAAGCAGCATTTTCAGGACACCTGCTCTAAGGCCTTAGAGGATCCCATATCATCCATTAAGAAGACTGCCATTGATCTCACGTCATAGACGCAATGGTGTCGGGAAAGAGCCACGTGGACAGTGGAATGGCGCAGAGTGGTGTTTTCAGATGAGTCACGCTCTGTGTCAGCAATGACAGTCGCCATGTAAGAGTTTGGCACTAACCTGATGACAGGTCCAATCCAATTGCAACTGTGGAACACATCTTTATGGTTTGGGGTGCAATCTCCTACAATAGCAGGTCACCTCTGGTCCGTATTGATAGTATCTTGACGTCCCAACGATACATGGATGAGGTGCTGCATCCAGTGACACTACCCTACCTTCAGTGAGTGCCCGGCAGGATAACGCTCGATTGCACATGGCACGCATCAGCCAGCATGCCCTGCAAGGTACCCAGGTGCTTCCCTGGCCAGCAATCTCCTCCGATCTGACACCAATCGAACACGTCAGAGATGTGATTGAACGTCGCTTGCATTGAACACGCCAATCGGTGCGTTTAGAAGACGAACTTTGGCAAACGGTTGACAGGGAATGGACATCCAGTGGATACGTAATAAACATCATGTATTGTTCATTGCTGTCTCTTTCTGTTTGCTGATTATTACCACTTTCTATGCACGCATTCATGGTGTTGCGTTTTCAATGTCGCATAATGTAACTGTAAAATTCCATCCAATCACAGCAATTGTTATTCTGTATAATAGTGTTGTAATTTCCTATTCTAGTCGGTTTCTCCATCTCTCACATAATAAAATAACCCTGGACAAATAAATTTTTAATGTTTTTTTTTTTTTTTTCTTGTTCCAATTAGAAACCAGATGTGTGCACATAATTTCCATTACGTGAAATGTTCATCATTCCAGTTCCTCAGTGTAAGAATACCATCTTTTTATAAGGGTCGTACAAATGAAAACGAAAATTATTTATTTTATCCAAAGTGTATACGAGGTCTGTTCAAAAAATACGTAGACTGTTTGAATTGTGCGGGCCCTGTTGGTCCCAATCAAAATCGCTTGGTGTCGCCATCTTCTGACAGATCCGCTGATTACAAGGCAGTTTTTTGATTGCAAATATCAGTATTGGTTGATTAGCTACGCGGTTGTTTGTGAAGTGTGTTTTTTTTCGTTTGGCGCATTTTTAGAATGAGTGACTTGAACGAGCAAAGAGTTGCTGTGAAATTTTGTGTTAAACTCGGAAAAACTGCCACTGGACGAGTGGAAAAGGCCAGAAATGTAGACGAGAGGTGACTGGTTGTTTCGTCACGACAACGCTCCAGCCCATTCAGCCCTCAGAACTCGAGAGTTTTTGGCCAAACACTGGATCACTGTTCTTCCTCACCCACCCTACTCACCTGACCTCGCTCCTTGTGACTTCTTCTCGTTTCCCAAACTCAAAAGACCTTTGAAAGGAAGGAGATTTGAGACGATTCCCGACATAAAGGCAAATGCGACGAAGGCGCTGAAGGACATCACAAAAGAAGCGTTCCAGGACTGTTTCCAAAAGTGGAAACACCGTTGGGATAAGTGTGTGCGTCGGGGAGGAGAGTACTTTGAAGGGGACCCAGATGTGTAACTTCTGAATAAAGTATATTTTGTTTTATGACGTCAGTCTACGTATTTTTTGAACACACCTCGTACAAGGAAGGAATTTAAAACTACTCTCCAAATGCTAAGTATATTTATCGTTGAAGAATATGATTATATAAAGATCATCAGGCAACGAACAAGATTTAATATAAACAAAAATAAGAATAGATTATAAAACTGACTACATATCCTATCGTAAAACTGTTTAAATACAGGAAATTTGAAACTCAAATAATTGAGCCATTATCAACAATTATAAAAACCTTCCATCCCCTAAATATAAAAATCCTATATCCAATATTTACATTTAAAAAGAAAACCATCCCATTATTTAAAAACCCTTGAGCAGCACTTTAAAATATACACGGTCAGGACACATTAATAATGGAGCTACTTATTGGTTTTATAATGTCTTAACTGTGTACCCCTTGATAATGTCTACATTTTTTGGGTAGGAGGTTGAAATTCAGAATGTAGCTTCCTACGAGCATGTCCATCTGCACTATTTAGTTTGGTTTTGATTGGTACACTGGGGTCGGAATTACGGCGGTGGGATTCAGAGAGGACAACATATTTGTGCTATTTAGGTACGTAAAGGCGTGAAATTCAGTATCCAGATTCCTCTAGGCAAGATCTACATTACTATGAAGTTTAGGCGCAGGTGTTCCATTGGGGTCGGATTTGTGGGGGTGGTAGTCACGTGGTCTATAGAACTATGCCAACATATGGCTTGTGATATATCATATGTTCGGAAATGATGAGAAAGGAAAGGAAATACGAGCTTTTTTATATTTGCTACATATTACGTTCGAGAAAATTAATTTTTGATTAAAAAAAACTTGGGGAGAGGTAAAAAGTATAGATAAAGGGGTAAAAATGTAAAAAACATAAAAGCATCTGCTACTTGCCTTACCCTACTCGGGAAGAGGGGGAGGGGGGATTAATTTTTTTAATAAATGTATAAATGTATTTCTACTTCACTGCTAAAGCTCCTCCTTGGAATGTTTACAAGATTTTATTTTATATACGAGGCTCGTCCAGAAAGTAAGTTCCATTCGGTAATAAAAACAAAACTACTACATATATATTCAAAATTTTTTCTTTACCAGATTCTATGTACCTTTAACTATTTTTCCACATAGTTTCCAAGTTTATTTAAGCACTTGTCATAGCGCTCAATGTACTTCCCCACGATCACTTCGTAGAAGCTGCCGTCGGTGAAGAAAGTCACGTGGTCAAGTTGTTCCCAAACAAAAGATCTGATTAGTTGGGAACAACTTGACCATCTGCCTTACAGTCCGGACCTCGCGTCCAGTTACTACCACCTGTTTCGGGAGCTAAAGGAGTTCATCGGCAGCATGCATTTCAGCGACGAAGAACAGTGAAAAATGCGTGACTTTCTTCACCGGCGGCAGCTTCTACGAAATGATCATGGGGAAGTAGATTGAGCGCTATGACAAGTGCTTAAATAAACTTGGAAACTATGTGGAAAAATAGTTAAAGGTACATAGAATCTGGTAAAGAAAAAATTTTGAATATATATGTAGTAGTTTTGTTTTTATTACCGAACGGAACTTACTTTCTGGACGAGCCTCGTATTATATCATATGCTTCATTATTTTCTTTTTCATTTTGATTTGTTTGTCTATCCATTTTTATTAATTTGTTCTTAATAGTATTTTTAACCCTTTCTCTACCAAATTAATTTCTAATCAAGTAAAAATGTTGAAATTCTTAGATCTGTATAAACTAGATTCAAATAGTTTAAGGAAAAAAAATTAAAACCATAGCTACTTCCTGAAGGATTAAATTTGATGATGCATGCCTGTGTACTTTAGTACAGTGCTCGACAGAATTATAAACTCACATGAATTCTGAACCAAACTTTACTAAAAATAAAATGATCTACATCAGCTTTTTAAATATCATTTATCAAACATAAATTTACCACTTTGCTGATTTCATTCGTATATTTTAAAAATTTTGTGAACAACGACAATAAACTCATAATTTCACTTGGACAAAATTATAAACTCACCCTTAAAAATGTGTTTGCCCGTCTATTTTTATCATATGCAAATTGCAAAAAAGGTTGTATTTGCAATCACTTCTTGTAAGAAAGTGTCTCTGCTGCAGATTTATACTGTGTAAAACATTGCCACGACGAACAGAGCTTAGTGAGACAAACATTAGGACAGTATTGATGTTGCATGGATGTGGAATGTCCCAAATGAAAATTGCAGCTCATCTTAACCGATCCCAGTGTGCAGTCAGAAATTTATTACAACGGGAAGTTGATGGGAAAGCGAAGAAACGAACAGGAAGGAAAAAAATCTAAAGCTCTCGAGACGAATCTCATTCGACGACCGGCAACTGGAAGCAATCTTTCTGCTGGACACCTTGTAGATGTACTTTCACTTAACTGCTCTCGGCGCACTGTTGCACAGGTTCTGCAACAACTCCCATCATTGTCTACAAAAAATTTCTACGAAAACCACCTCTAAACCAAGCTCACAAAAATGCAAGATTGGAGTTTTGTAGAGAAAAAATGGCATGGACTCACGAGTAGTACACAGTGGCGTTCTCTGATGAAAAGAAATTCAACCTCGATGGTCCTGATGGATGGGACTATTATTGGCATAACATCAGACAAGATGAATAGCTTAAACTGAGTCGTCAAATAGGGGGTGGCTCAGTAATGGTTTGGGGGACGTTTTCTGCTCAGAGTAAAAGTGATATGGTATGATCAATGGATGCATGGACTCTGCAAGATACAAAGTGCTGCTGGAAACTCAACTTTCAAGCTGTGGTGAAATTCTTAGTGGAGATAACTGGTCTTTCCAGCAAGGTAATGCTCCATGCCATCGTTCCAACCTTATGAAAAAAATGGTTTCAAGAGCAGCAGATAAATGTTTTATGCTGGCCGTTATGCTCCCCAGCCCTCAGCCCAATTTAGAATGTATGGGGACAACTAGCACGTCTTCTTTATAAAGATCATCGGCAATTCCAGACTACTCAAGAGCTCACCACTGCCATCATGGAAGGATGGGAATCTATCACCACTGAGTACTTGCATAAACTTGTCGATTAGATGCCAAACAGGATGTTTGAAGTCATAAGAAACAATGGAGGACCAACAAAGTACTAATGTTTGAAAAATAATCGCCATATTTCTGTTTTCTAAGGGTGAGTTTATAATTTTGTCCAAGTGAAATTATGTCGTTGTTCACAAAATTTTTAAAATATACGAATGACAATAAGCAAAGTGGTAAATTTATGTTTGAAAAATGATATGTAAAAAGCTGATGTAGATCTTTTTGTTTTTAGTAAAGTTTGGTTCAAAATTCATGTGAGTTTATAATTCTGTCCAGCACTGTAGTGTGTGTAAAGAACAACTACAATAAATAACATTCAACTACAATGATATTTTCTTATGAAAATGTTTACAACAATTGAATCAATTAAAAAAAAACATTAAGCAGTTCTTATTTATTTAAAAACAAAACAATTTTCCATTTTTCAAATCTCCATCTTGATCTTCCTTGGCAATTTTCTTTACGACATTTGTGTGTTCTGCTGCTCGGAATATTTGACGTTCATGCATCATATCATTGAATTAGAGTGTCATATGGTGTCTTATAAGTAACATGAATTTCTCTCAGAAATTTGAGTACACGGTCGTGTACTCAGTTAGGGAAAGGGTTAATTTTGCGTACATGTACTATCTCTATATTTGTATTATTAAATATTTTTTTAATTTTATAAAAACTTTTATCATGATCAATAGATATTCTTATTTTATCTTTTTTGCTGTTTTTATTTTCAAAGGTATCTACTAACAAATTTTCTATGACTTCACTTGGATATTTATTTTTAATTAACTTATCTTTCAATCTATAAATCTATTTTATTAACTAGTTTGCTGAGCCTAGGTTTCTAGCTCTATTTATCAGATTACTTATAGTGTTAACTTTGTATGGCAGACCAGTAGTGAGGAAGGGAGTTTCCCTGTATTGGTTTTTTGTATATATAAAATTCTCATTTATTATTAAGACACCTCATGTTTAAATCTAAAAATTGAGCACTTTCATTACATTCATTAATTGACAATTTCAATATTTTTTTGTTGTGTAAAAAATCCCATTATTTTATCAATACTATTATTTTCATAAATCAAGAAAATATCATCAACATATCTAATCCATAACTGATTGTTTGATTTTATAATTTCCAAATGTGTAATTTTTTAATTTTAAATTTTTTTATTTCATATGTTTGGGAAGGAGAGTGAGATTTGTGTGTATTTGATCTGATGATGAGGTGTTGATCACCTCGAAAACATTAATCAAGGTGAAAATGAAGGAACTTTTATTTTACAGGTTTTACAAATTGGTTTCATACAATTTTAAATGGATTTAATACGCTTTTAAATGAATTTAATACGATTTTAAAAGAACTGGCCGCGTTTGATTTTTTGAGATGTAGTGGCTTGAATTTCATTAGGAGTTGACTGTGTTTCAACATGTGGATTATTTTCATCATTTAATTCATTTTCGCAAGATTCTTCAGTGGAATTGGGATCACAAATAAGTCCGCCGTTGTTTAAATGTACTATTACTCTATTTCCTGTGCATTCATATTTTCATCTATTTTATCCGATTTTACAAACGAGAAATGTTCCTAATTTTACAATCGTCTGCTTTGGAAATGTTTGTCGT
>JAHWFO010071827.1:807079-826013 GCA_023313115.1 Rhysida immarginata | reverse complement strand
CTTTTCCAATGACTGATCCATTTACCTTATCAAAATGGCTGATACAGGTGTCTGATTCGAAGTATCGGTATCGGACTTTTGGGTATCATACGTGGTATCGGTATCACGATACTTTATGGGTATCGACCATCTCTACTTCCTATGTAAAACTTGTTCGTCTTGGCCTGACAGACCAGCATGTAAAACTTGTTCCTAAAGTTTGTAAACTACCTTTTGAGACACCCTGTATACGGTTGTCGTTATAACCGATATTGCTCTTTATCATGTTCGTGAGCTATATATGAATGCCCTTTACTTTTACTTAAGTCATCATTTTTTTTTTTTTTTACATCGAGTGTGAGTTTTCAGGATACTTTCTTTACAGCCTGATAACAAATGTTTCGATTAATTATTTGAAAAATCCATTTGCTCAAATGAATAACCGTTTGTTTTTGAAACAAAGGTTTGCTGCAATTCAAGAAGACTGCAGATTACGATGGCTTTATAGCCGATTTATCAGATCAGACTACCGTCAACTCTGAACTCTACCAAGTAAAAATTCACACGCAACCTGGAGAAGGACACTTTGAAGCATCCCTCAAGTACGACGCAACGACGAAACAGTTTTCGGTAAAATCCTCCGACATAAGTAGGGTGAATAAATATGGGAGAACTGCCGAATGCATTGAACAAGGTCAGGAACAGATACGGAAATACTGCTATTGTAAGATCCCAGCAACTTAAGGAGTCGTTTGTTTGAGATTAATGGTTTCGAATTTTAATATTAACATAGTTTTAATGTTAATATTTTATAATCTGCTTCTTTTTCTACAAGAAAATTACGTTTCTTCAGTTCTGTTTGCATGGTACTACGTATTCTATTCATCATATTCCCATCTGCTCATTTATAGCTTTTTTTGCGTTTCATACGTGGTTGTACTACTTAACCCTTAAGGTTTTTTTCGTTTTGAAGTTTTGTTTTTCTTGTTGACTATATTAACGTTTGCTGTTTATTATTATTATTATTAACTAGGACTAGTCATTGATAACTCTACGAGATTATGTTTTTTTAATTTGCGAGAGAACGTTAATCATTTGGTGGGGAATTTGAATTTGCTTTTATTTTGTGCGAGAACGTGGAAACAGTTTTCAGCACCAACATCCCCTGCTGACGTTCTCTCTGCGCAATTGACGATTTTTCTGTATTTTGACTTCATATCTTTTCCATGTTTTTATAATGTGGTGTTAAGTGTTTCTGATATTCAGAAAATAATTAGGTTCATCTAATTCTGCATAATTGATGTTTGAAGTGAATTTCATTGAGAACCCGATCGGCGGATACGTTGGAATAATCAATCGAATAATGTTCCCATCGTTTTTACCTCAACCTGGAATTTTATTTTGCTCATGGATCTCTTACCGAGTTCTAAAATTAAAAGTAGGAATGGATGACCGAGGCTTTAATAATTACGAAGAAGCAGAAACAGTGAAGGTTGTTTTGAACCCCTCCCCCACTTCATTCAATACAAAATATTGAAGAGTGAGAAATAGAAAGATATGCTGTAGTCGGGATTAAACTAAATACTGCGGATAGCAACATCGAGCTATAGAGTGAAAGAGACCTTGAATATTCATGAAGCAATCTAAACCAAAGGACATGCTTCCACGTCCAAAGTGGTTCACTTGGTTAGGGCATCAAAGTGATTAACCAAGATTTGAGTCCAGGCTCGGAATTTTCTCTCAAGTTATTCTTTAATGAATATTACGCCATTAGGAAAAGCAGTCCCAACCTACAAACTATGTTTCGACCACCCCAAAGGACATGTCCCAAAAATGAGTGACGATCTGAAAAAAAACAAAACAATTAATGAAAAACGGAAGACAATAGAAATGTACACTTTGCTGCATTCTGCTTAAAAAACCAGGGAAGTTTCAAAAATAATTAAAAAGTTCGTCAACAGATGGCGTTGCTGACGGGGGAAACAAAAGCTCTGGATTACTAAAGTATGGCAATTAACTTCCCCAATGCTAGCAGATAATACTGGTTGGTTTGCGGTCACGTGAGTTATTTTCAGCCATCTTTAGCCCAAACATTTATTCATTTTAAATTTTATTGATTGTCAGACGATGATAATGCGAAAATTTTGAAAATAAAATTCATTTCAGCCGAATTTTAGAGCTGGCGCAATAAATTGATAGGGTCAACTGGGCCAAAAATGGCGGATTGACGTACTTTAGTTATCCAGAACTTTAGAGGAAACTAGAAAACAATGTTTTCAAAACGACCATCATTTGCAGCAACAACTTGGCGCAGTCTGAGGACAAAATTCGCAGACGCTTGTGCAAACGTTTCTGTTGGAATGCTAGAATGCCTATCTGACAGGACAGAACGTGTAGATAAGAGCAGCGCCATCTGAAACTGTTGACGAACTTTGTAACTAATTTTGAAATTTGGTGCGAATAAATTCGCTGGTTTCAGTTTTTTCATTAATTGATTTTTCAAATCGTTGCTCGTTTTTGGGGCACCCGGTAGATGGCATAATGCTTCCCTGTTCACAGTGGCACGTTAGGGCGTCAGTGTGATTAGCTGAAGGTTCCTGGTTCAAATCCTATTTACATCAATAATTTAAACATCTGAGGTTTGATGTAAGATAAACCCTCTTGAGTTATTCTTCAAAAAACTAAGTTACATACCTTAACGTACATGTAATTGAGTGCATTACATATGACGCTGAAAGTGATCTCTAGCAGACATATTTCAACGCAACACTCCCATGTTCCTGGCAAGTCTATTGGAGATAATGGCAGGAATTTCGCATTGGACGTTTCCTTCAAATCTTGCACAGTGCATTTTTATTCAGATTGCTTCGTCTCGGTGAGAGTTATTCAGGGTCTTTTTCAAGCGAATTGCCTTGTATCTACATGCCCCAATTCTCATTAAGATAATAATTAAGAACAGGGCTAGCCCAAGAAAAAAGTGGACCCTGTTGCAGAATGCTCGTGAAGGGCCTTTTAATTAGATCTTTGAACATGTATTTGTATCGTGGAAAATCAAGGTTTGGGGGCCTTCAAAAGTGCAGGTCTTATGCAGCTGCACCATTTTCACTGCCCTCAGGCCTTTCAGAAGGAATATCAGCTCAGTTTTGAGCATACTGATCACTAACACACAAAAAAGGAAAATTATGGAGTTTTCCAATTTCACGGTTTATCATTCATTCTTTACAAAGTTTGATATAATGTTTTATAAACAACCATGACTGTTGTCCAAAAAGTATTGGAATCAATCTTAGGCTGTGGCATTTCTTTCTTATTTTTCATTCTTTAGAAGAAATACTCAAATCTTAGTATTATTATCAAAATATTTTTACGTACATGCAACAGTTTAACAGTCGTCTCTCCACAAGCCGGTATTCTACAAGTCGGCAAGTTTCAAGTTTTCTTTGGAAACCAAAATGGCGGACATTGATTTATGATTGGGGATCTTTTGCCAACAAAGACTAAATCTGTGACGATTATTACATATTAAATATTCGAAATCAAATCAAGCCAATTTTATAATTATCCTAATGCAGAATGTTGGGGGCTATGAATATTAATAATTAATATAAGCAGACTCTACTCAAGCAGGTTATCGTCCCTGAAATTTGAAATCGCGACAGATTCAAAGTTAACATCATACTCAGCAGTCTTTGGTTTCACGACTTAAAAAGGAAAAAGAATACTTTTAAACACTTTTCGAAAAAACGGGAAAGGGGTCCGTTGTTTTATCTGCAATCTTGGAATCCAAAAGGCGGGGAAATCCACAAGTCGTTAAGGACTTGGAACAGGCACAGCCGACTTATGGAGGGATGACTGTATATGCATTGATTTATTTTTTTAAATTCAAAGAAGGTGACTAAAGTTAAAAAGTTTTACGATTGACCATGTAAATTTTATATTAATTCTTCCCGAGATTTTTTTTTTAATTTTTTGCCTTTCTGGAATTTAGTTACCAGAAATCAAGAGCAGATTTAGAAGAATGTATCTCGGTACAACTGCCTTTTTAATAATGAAATAATTGCATTTACATTGCCAATGCTCTTATAAGGCCATCTTAAACAAAACCCGAACCTTACCATTATTGGCAAATTGCTGACTTAAGGCAGTCGTGTCTTGTATCCTTCCCGCCCAACAAAAAAGAACTTTGTCTTCTATGCAGTAGACCAAAAGTGTCACCAGAGCAGGTCCTACCTCTAAGCTAAGCTATTGGATTGCTTTATCCCTCCCATATGATGTCATAAACTACTCGTATACTGACTATAAAAGAAAATCGAATAGTCAATTATTGCCATAAGTTCAAATTATTATCAAAATCCTATCGACGTTTTCATTTACTAAAGCAACATAGAAAAACCTCAAAATTTCATCAACGATGACAACCATCTATTGAATCTTTTCGAGAAATCGCTCCTATGACCATAAATGGTCATTATTTTTTAAGATAGTTTTATATGGCTATTTCCATACAATGGTAACATTTTAATGTCTGCCTGAACTATAACTATGACATACGAAATCTGTTTAAAAAGTAACGAGGACTGTTCCAGCAAAACTCTGCATTTAATTCTTATTTACAAATCAACTTTATCACCTTCAAAACAGTTCCCTTGAGATGCCACACAGCGACAGAGACCACGTATAGCAGCGCTGGAAGTCGTGAGGTGTAAGCACTTTCAGTTGGTCCATCACGACCTTTTGAATCCTTACACAGAAGGTAACATTTCAATTTGGGAAGGAGGAATAAGTCACATGGTGTAGGATCAGGGGAGTAGAGAGGCTGAGGTACCACTGAAATGCCTTTTCGAGCCAGAAATTGCACGACAGAGTGCTGCAAATCGTTTCAGCTAAGCTTGGTCTCGCTCGAAGAACTCTTTTCCTCACTCGAAAGTTGATCGCATAGCATTGCTCCAATTTCAAGGCACACACTAAAGAAACGCTCTTTACGTGAACGTTTCATTTCAATAATTACATTGAAGATCAAGCTGCTATTTGTCTAAACTTACACTAAAGGGAGATGCCTCTCGAGTCATGAGATAACACGCTGTGCATGCATTCTCATTCCTTTTTAAACAGACCTCGTAACTTTTAATACACAAGGTCCCAGTATTCAATCTTTATTAATAACAAGCTAGTGAAAATTAAACCGATCGAAAATTTTACCGATACAAAAATCTCATGTCAATGGTTACAACAAACAATCAATGATAAACAAACGGAGAAAAACCACTTAAACGATATGAATGAAGTTGAATACGGCATTTCAGCCAAGAACTGTCTATAGAGTTAAGCTGAAAATGATACAAGATTGCATATAAAGCAGAAATGGGCTAATCTAATCTATCCTAATCATATCAGCCACGTTCATTGATCTCGCTATAATTATAGAGCCAGAGGGTATAATAAAGTAAAACAAAACGCATCGCTTCATAAAGATTAACAAGAGATCAAATGAAAATCATGTTGCAGTTAGATACACTCTTCTTAATCTGTTCTTAATAATTACGCTATTTTCGCATTCTTAATGAGGAATAAGAATTTTATCAAATTTTCTTATTTGATGGAGTCCACAGCAAAACCAGCTTTTGAAAAATTTCTTTTATTCTAGTCCCTTCTTTGCTTTAATACATTTACGTAGCTTTAACAATGTCTCTATTTAAATAAGATTTTTATAAGCTCATATTTTGTTTGTATACTTGGTGTAGCGATTCCTGGGATCAAAACAATAAATACATGTCCCTATGAAAACATGTCCTGCAAAGCCTAGCTACTCATTCACGTCATCAGCAGGAATGTTTTTGGGTGACACCTTCCCTCGACGGGTGTTGAAGGCCAGTGCATTGGCCTGCCCGATCTCCTGTCCTTTTATCCGCGGGGATATATGAAAAGTATAATGTAGGCTACTCCGCCTAACGACATCAACGATCTAGAAGAGCTTATCAATAACACATATACAGGGTGTATCTAAACCCCTATCACAAACTTCTGACGGTGATTCCCCACAGCGAGATGCAAATAAAAGTTCATATAAACATGGTTTGGATAACGAACTGTTTATGAGATCTCCGCAGTTAAAAGTGAAGTTTCTGCAATTGGTTTTGTACTCTGTGGATGGCAGGTTAGCCTCTCTGCATGTCACCTGCTATCCACAGAGTAGAAAAACCAGCTGCTGAAAATTCAATTTTAACGGGGGAATCTCGTAAACTGTTCATTATCTGAACCATGTTTATTTGAACTTTTGGGAAATCACCACCAGAAGTTTGGGACAGGGATTTAGATACATAAAGCCTGTTTCACAATCACAGTTTGCGGGCAGAAAACAGACGGATGTGGAGTCCACATCGCAAGACAAAGATTTTCCGCACGGACTGCCGTTTTACAATTTCACAGGCATCTTCGAGTGGCTTTGCTAATCCATGTTGAGACGTTCCCGTGTAAGCATTGTTGTTGCTCATGACAGATACTTTAGAGCATCCTGTGATGTGGCCAAAATATATCCTTTAACTCGGTAACAACGCTTTGTAGGACATGGTCATAGGTACCTTCCTTTTTGTTTTGATCCCAGCATTCGTCCTCTGACGTTTGTTACAACTATAAAGATACACCCTGTATAAGCCAGCGTTGCTCAAACATGTGGGTTTCAGCCAATCAGAACAGAACTACTTAAATAGGCGATTAAGCATTTTCATAGGAAATGATCATGTTGATATAGGGATCATTCACAAAATACGTTTGCTAAAATAACACATTACTCGACCTTCCTCTAAACAAGCAAAATATAACATTATCGAATACATCCTCTTAAAAAAGAAAATCTCTCGTACTTTGATAATCATCCTCCTGCCCGTTCACATTTTGTACAGTTCTGAAAATCCCCCTTCCCGTCAAGCGAGCGTATTTTATGACTAATCCTATGTAATTTTTATAAGGAATTAAAATTTGTTGTTTGTTTATATGTAAATCATCGAAAACTGAATACTAGGCTGAAGCCACTCACTGAGCAGCGCTGGCATGACTGTGATTATGTGATAGATAAGTTATTCCTACAAAGTTAAAAAATATTATTTTAATAATGGGTATGTGTGCATTTTATGCAAGTTTTTTATATATAAACACCTTCGTTTGTTTTTATCGTTATTTCACTTTCATATGATCATAGCTTTATTTGAAATCTTTTATCCTCGTAATATGTTGATCTTTTGACATTTTTAGAAACGTATGTCAACGATAATGCTCATTTTTTTTTTTATGTAACATGTTCCTCCTCTCTAATGTGTTAGATGTAGATAAGTTTTTCCCTCCTCATCCTTTTATAGGGCTCTTTTTTTTTTTTTTTTTATTTATTTTGTGCTGTCTACGAGTATTTTGATACACCGATGTTTACCAAATCTCTGTAATCGTACCATATACCTCTTTGAAAAAGGGAAAAATATTTTATTTTTTCTTATGTTTTTAAATGTATTTATCGAAGATTATATATTTGTATAAGTGATTTTTTTTATTATGTTATATACAATTACCATGCATGTTGGCAAAGAACACAGCGAGGTCCAGACAAGTAATCCCTCAAAGCATATTTAACGATCGAGTATCAATATTTGTATGTTTATAAATCTAATTCTTTTAAGAATCTTCAAAGAACTCTCAATTTTTGTCACGATATCATTTATCAGACGTCTGTGTGACTGCACAAAGCCAAGAATCTGTGAATCGAAAAAAAAAAAAAAAACCCTTTTAAAAGTGGGTACCAATGAAATTATAAGGAATTTAAATTTTTTAAAACCACCAGAAAGCTGTAATCTTAAATTTTTATGCTTTTGTTGTGTTTTTACATTCTTAATGAGGATTACAAAATGAACATAATGCATCGATTTAGTTCTGGTTATTTTTAACCAAGTTCCATGTGATAATAAAAAATGGAAATAAAACGATTGTTATAGTTAAAACGTTTATGATTTATTTCACGATTTATTAGCACCTTGGATTAGATATACAGGGTGAATACAAAAGTCTGAACCCCCTTTTTATTTTTTGAACCGAAGCAGATATGTCAATTTTGAAGAATCCAATGAATAGGAAGTTGTGGGTGGCCTATCCCATGGTGCACTTTTCGTCATCCCAAATATGCAAATTAGGACACATTCAAAATTTATCTCAAAAACTGTAAGGGATAGAGGAAAAAACCCAATTGCAAACTTGTTGAGCATAAAAAAACAAACAAAACAAAAAAAAAATCATCCAAATCGGACCAACCAATCACCCACAATCAGAAGATCATGTTGACCATTTCCAGAACATTGTAGCTTGCCATCCTGGAATTGTTCCGTCTTCTGTGTGCTGAAACAAGCCTTTTATTTGCTTTTCCGCATGAAAGTGAATGCGAGTATGGTAATTTATGTTAATTTTTTGATTTGCATGCTTTATATGGCGGAAATATCAACATTCAGCTTTCCTTGTGCAGTTCACAACCATTCCTTCTATTTTTTGAACCGAAGCAGATATGTCAATTTTGATGAATCCGATGAATAGGAAGTTGCGGGTGGCCTATCCCATGGTGCACTTTTCATCATCCCAAATATGCAAATTAAGACATTCAAAATTTATCTCAAAAACCGTAAGGGATACAGAAAAAAACCCAATAGCAAACTTCTTCAGCATAAAAAAACAAACAAAACAAAAAAAAATCATCCAAATCGGACCAACCAATCACCCACAATCACGTGGTGAACTGCACAAGGAAAACTGAATGTTGATATTTCCGCCATGTAAAGCATGCAAATCAGAAAATTAACATAAATTACCATACTCGCATTCACTTTCATGCGGAAAAGCAAATAAAAGGCATGTTTCAGCACACAGAAGACAGAACAATTCCAGGATGGCAAGCTACACTGTTCCGGAAATGGTCAACATGATCTTCTGCTTCGAAGAGGCAAGGAGAAACCTACATGCTGCATTTAGGTTGTATCGAGACAGATACCCTAACGAACGCCATCCATCTCGTCAAACAATGCGTCACATTATTCAAACATTCGAGGCTACAGGGAATGTTAATGCAGAACGAGGACGACCAAGGGCACAAGGCGACGAGGATACAACAACACTAGTTCTGGCTGCAGTTGCTGCAAATCCTCACACAAGCATCAGAGAACTGTTCTCAACATTCTACACGCACATCATTTTCACCCATACCATATTCATTGTCACCAGGAGTTACTGTCATTGGATTATGTTGCTAGGGCTGCCTTCTGCAACTGGTTACTTACCTGCCTGGATGACAATCCAAACTTCATTCATGAGGTGTTGTGGACAGATGAAGCCCAGTTCACCAGGGATGGAGTTATCAACAGGCACAACCATCATCATTGGGCAGACGAAAACCCACGATGTCTGCGAGAAGCAACTCATCAAGTGAACTGGAGAATCAATGTGTGGGGTGGATTGTACAATGACACTGTGGTTGGACCGTATTTTTACGATGGAACACTGACTGCAGAACGCTACCAGGCTGAAATTCTCAACGTGGTAGTCACAGACTTCATTGACAATTTCCCATTGGCCTCGTATCAGTGCACATGGTTTCAGCATGATGGAGTTCCTCCACATTACGTGTTGGTTGTTCGCGAGCGTCTAAGTGAGATGTTTGGACAACAATGGATTGGCCGAAGAGGACCAGTTTGTGGGCCACCCCGTTCCTCTGATTTTACACCACTTGACTTTTTCTTGTGGGGAAACCTGCAGCCCGCCTCACTGGAGGATCTAGTTCAACGAATCCAGGAAGCATGCCGAGGAGTGATACCAGCAATGCTTGCCAATGTTTTGGCGTCAGTTAGGTTCTGTGCCCAAATGTGTTATGGTGCCCACGGTCTTCACATCGAGCATTTTGTTGATTAACTTTTTTTTAAACTGTTTGAAGTAACTTGTTTGTGCAATGTTACTGATTGTAAGCTACAAACACTTCACCACGTGATTGTGGGTGATTGGTTGGTCCGATTTGGATGATTTTTTTTTGTTTTGTTTGTTTTTTTATGCTGAACAAGTTTGCAATTGGGTTTTTTTCTCTATCCCTTACGGTTTTTGAGATAAATTTTGAATGTGTCCTAATTTGCATATTTGGGATGACGAAAAGTGCACCATGGGATAGGCCACCCACAACTTCCTATTCATTGGATTCTTCAAAACTGACATATCTGCTTCGGTTCCAAAAATAAAAGGGGTTCAGACTTTTGTATTCACCCTGTATAATAGGGTAATGGTCAAAAGCGTGTCTCAACTATACCCCGTCTCAGCTTCAGTGATGTCAGAGAATGATGTTGCTTACCAGACATAGTGCACAACATCATATCCTTCTGTTGTAGGACTGGTACCATGTTAGACTGTCCTATAATCGCGTGGCTTCTCGAAAATAGAATAGTCGAATGGGGTCTGTCGGATATCATATTTTTAAATTAATGTTTAAAATATTTTAATTCTCTTCGTGGAAACTCAATCATCTTTCATTTCTGAAACATCTCATTCACGTTCTTCACCAGGAACAAGACGCCGTTAATTTTTTTTTTTAATTTCGTCAAATGGCTTTTCTATCCATCGATTGTTTTATTATATCGAGGAGAAAAGTATGAAATATGACTACAGAAAATTGTTCAAACTATTTCTTCATGCAGAAGAACTGTAACCACTTACTCGTGACATTACTCAATTTAAGCTGAGACAGGATATAAGTGATGTTGTTTATACGAGGGGCACTTTAAAAGCGTTTAGCCAAGAACATTGCATCCATCCCACCAAATTTGTTTTTTCTCCGAGTACTTCACAGTATAAGAAGAAACTTTGAATAGAAAATTACTAAAATAATGGTCTTCATAAGATGCATGCAGCATTCCTGGCTACAAACTTTTAGCGTACCCCTCGTATAGCTGCTCAGGAGTATCTTTTTCCAGCGGTAGTCAGCCAGCATGCAATTTCCTGATATCACGGTTGTCGGGGAATGAAGAAAACAGAGCTTTCAAGACATTTGTAACCAATATTGCGATGTCCGTTGGATCCGGATCTTTGATTCGGATCTGATAATATCCGGATCTCGGATCCTATCGCTGGATGCGTATTAAGACTAAATTAGAACTTAAGAGGACTAGGCTATCACTTAATAAAAGCTTTTATAAACTGCTTTCAGAAAAAGTTTGCATATACGCAATTTCCTGTCTAGGATCCGATTTTCGGATCTCGGATCCAAGTTCCGGATCTCGGATCTTGAACCACTAGAACGCATCCTCAACTGATTCATTATTATACAGTAGAACCTTGATTATCTGAACAAATTGGGACCAGAAGTGGTTCGGATAATCGACTTTGAAAAAATAGGCAACAAGTCAATTAAGTATCTAATGTTATTTTAAAGGTACAGTAGTGTAGAGTATATTTTTATAATATATACACAACACATTTTGCTTAGATAGAATTGAAAAATATCATCAATCTTTGTCTGATTCACCATCTTCATTTTTTTTGACAAAGCCAAATGCCTTTTTTTGAGTCGAAGTAAAGTTCAGATAATCGAGGTGCTACTGCAATTTGAAATTGGAGGCCTTACAGTACTAGTTTCGCTTTTATTCCTGGCTTTATCAAAGAAATAAAAGGCAAAACATGCAGTAATTCTGTCATTTTCTTTCCCGCTATTTACTGCAAGCCTCCATCAACTTCTTCAAAGGACAATACAGAAAACAGTAGATGCCTCTCAAGCCTCTTTCTCATCACCATCTCAAGCTGTCAAGCATCTCATTTCCGAGTACCTATAAAAATTTTTGCTTCAACAGTGGTCACCAGGTGACCAAAATACTGATTGGCTCTTATTTTAAAATTCATGAACCCTAGAAATCCTCATAGATCTTTCTTTAAAACAAATCAACAATCCCATGAATAATAGTTGCCTCTCCATAAAATTAACAGAAAAAAAATTTATCGTTTAAATGAAAAATTCGTGTTAATACGAAATCCAAAGGGGACAAGATGTTAGTTCGTAATATTCGAAGAGTATAAATATTGCACTGAAATAAATTTGACAAGTTTAAACTACAAATACAGGGTGTTGCAAATATATACAAGGCAGTACTGCTGGGTAGCTTATCTGCTTGGCTGCAGGGGCCCGCTCGTAACAATACCTCCTATAATACAGGCCTGGGCGCTGAAACGTTATACATTGTTACATCACCTCAGTAGGGCATTTTAAGGGTGTTTACTTACTTACTTACTTACTTTTCAAACCCGCTTATCAGTTAGGGTCGCGGGGGCAGCAGCCCTATGGAGGATTTCCAGCTATTGCGATCTTCCGCCATCAGGTGCTTGTCCTCCCTGGTAATACCCAAGCGACTCGAACCCAGATTCTCCATGTAGTCTAGCCACCTGGTTCTAGGCCGACCCCTTGGTCTCTTACCTACCGGCTTGGAAAATAACAACTGCCTAGGAAGACCAGTTTGCATTGGCATCCGTATCACGTGGCCAAACCAGCGCAACTGAGATCTCTCAATGCGGAGAAGTAGCGGCTCAACACCTAAAGACTCCCTTACTGTGCTGCTGTGCACTCTATCTAGTAGGGTAACACCTGCCACACCTCTCAGAAATCTCATTTCGGCCGCTTGTACCCGCGATCATTCAATGGCAAATGGTTGTTCAATTTCAGCTGTTGTATAATTCAAGTAGTGTTTTTTCATTCGTTCTTTAAGCTTTTAAGACACGCAAAATTCCATTTTGTTAAAGATTTTTATTTTAATTATGTTTTCATAAATAATTTTTTCAGAAATTTCTTTTAAGTGCTTTGTACGGCATTTGTATGTACCTTCAATAGTTCTTTTTTCTTTTGAACAAAAACATCTTTCTTTAAACTTTTGAGACGCACCTTAGTCCCATACTCTCTGTTATGTAGTGCTGGGAAGAATGCCAACAGTGAAATAGCAAAGGAATGTCGCATTTTCATGCAAATCAGGATTGCCCCATGACTTTTGATAGTAAATTTTGAAGCCAAAAAAACATTTTTTTTTTAATTTTGGGGGGAAAATACTCCATTATTATTATTAACAATCATTTTATTTCAATTCGCTTTGAAATATACTTTTACGATGGCGTCATATTTATTAAGGCTGCGTACGAGTGTTAACTCGAGTCGAATAAGGGTGCAGACGAATTCATTTGAAAACCACAAATTCTGCTTCAAACGAAACAAATATAATTATAATAAATGAAAGAAAATCTTTAACCACAACGAATAACAGAAAAATACAACCTGGATACGCGCATTTCGAAAGCATTGCTTTCATCTTCGGCAGGAATCCTTGACTCCGTGAATCCACTCAAGAGAAAGTGAACTGAAGTCAAACGACGGAAAAACGGTATTTATAGCGAAATTAAACGATAAACAAACCAATCCGAGAAGAATAAGTAAAGATACATTAACGGACCAAATACCAGACCATTTAAAATCAGCAATCTACGATATCAGTTGCTCGAATTGTGAAAAACGTTATAAAGGACAAACTTTCAGGAAAATTTTGACCAGATACAAGGAACATATAGCACACAGAAGATTTGGAAGAGCCAGCCAGTCGGCCATTGCCAAACATTCTTTGGACACTGGTCACGATTTCAAATTAGAAAAACTCACTCTTGTACAATCTGTTAATAAAAAACATCTGCTGGACGCATACGAAAGCATGGCTATCATCCAAACGAATCAGAATAATTTACTTAATTCTGATAAAGGACCGAATGGTGATTCATCACTAATCTACTGGTGGACGACTTTAACCAATCAGGGCTCCTGCATCTCTTTCTGTTAATGTATCTTTACTTATTCTTCTCGGATTGGTTTGTTTATCGTTTAATTTCGCTATAAATACCGTTTTTCCGTCGTTTGACTTCAGTTCACTTTCTCTTGAGTGGATTCACGGAGTCAAGGATTCCTGCCGAAGATGAAAGCAGTGCTTTCGAAATGCGCGTATCCAGGTTGTATTTTTCTGTTATTCGTTGTGGTTAAAGAGTTTTCTTTCATTTATTATAAAAATAATTATCCACATAATATTCTTTTCTTGGTTTTAAGACATCACTATAGTGTTTTTCTACCATTAGTATTATCGAAACAAATATAATTTTAAATGGATTCGGAAAACGTTCAAAAACACTCGAATTGAAATCAAATCCATTCGATTAATTCGATTCAAGGAGGCTGATCACTCCTGTAAGCTCGAATTGGTTTTATCCGAACGATACCATTCGAAACCTTGGAATACATCCGAAAATAAGCTTATAACTACTTACAAATAATAGCTCATTTCGGTGTTTATGGTGGACTAATCCATTAGAAATCTTCGGGGACATTGTAAATGCAGTTTCAATTAGTTAAAATACCTAATTGAAATTCAAAGATTTCAGAACCACTCGTACGCGTACGACTGCAGCGTTAACTTTAACGTTAGAACAATAGCGCTAGAAATGGAACCAAATTCATCATCTAGGTCTTTCATACGGAAAATTACAACAAATATGTTGAGAAAAGTGAAGAAAACTTAAAGGTATGTTCAAATGGTTTCGAAAGGAATATTCAAAGGCCAGTCGAATAAGGTATTCAAAAGCTGTTGAATACAAATTAATTGAATGAATCACACAATTCGTTACAGCAGCCAAACTTCAATGATACTTCAAATGAATTCGATAAAGGCTCGAATGACTCGAGAAACAGATCAATTCATTTCGAATTGTTTTAATGTAGATTTGATAGCATGAAATAACGACAAAATAACTCTTTAACCACAACAGTTTTATAAAACAAAAGAAAATACAAAAGGAAAAAATAAATACATGACCTGTAAACGTTTTCGATAGCCACGCTATCATCATCAGCAGAAGGCACGGAGCAACATGATGAGAGAACTCAGGTGAAACTAAACCAAAGGTATTCCACGTGCGCTTTTATAACGAGATAGTCACAAAGAAAACCAATCACAGGTCAAGCAATACAAGCGGACAAAGAGATTAAATATTGGTCAATCGGGCCCACCACCTGATTAACGACGAGTATCCAATGGGGCCAGAGTCCGAATTTAATGAAGTGTTCCTCTTGGTGCTCTGGATCGTCATACTTTCAAATGCGTTCAACAGAAGTTGATTATTAATCGGCTGCACCAGTTTCAAGTTTTTTATCGAGAAGCTATGTCCACTATTTATTGAGTGTTTGGCGACGGCAGATTGATGGATCCATGTGTAGGATGTATTTATTTTTTCCTTTTGTATTTTCTTTTGTTTTATAAAACTGTTGTGGTTAAAGAGTTATTTTGTCGTTATTTCATTGTCAATATCCACATACAACCTCTTATTTCGGTTTGTCATATTTTACGGGTTTTAAATATGTCTTCCGATTATTTATCTAATTTGATAGCATGTTCGAATGGTTCAAATCAAAGTTTTCTTGAAATTATTCGACTCGCACGCAGCCTTAATATTTATCTTCAATCAACAATTATACAAACAAATAAAAAAACTTAAAAATTTCAAATGCTTTTATTTTTTTCCTTAATCTTTGACCTGTCTTCCATCTCGTACAACATGTACACATCAAGAAGACAAAACATAGGCAGCAGCAGCAGCAGCAACATTCTATTCTTCCTTCACGTAATAGATAAACATGGAGAAAACGGGAAGGAACATTTTACTTTTTTTCTCCATAAATATTAGGAAATTATTTCAGAAGAGGTCATCGTTAAATCTCAAATTCTTCATTACAACTTTGTCATCATCAACAATCAAATTTATTCTTAAATACATGATAACTCAAATTAATCAAATTTCTTCATTTTTTTTTTTAAATATTTTATAATAATAATAATAAAAAAAAAATTAAATGCAAATCATGGTTGGAATGTTTATGAAAATTTCAGATAAATAAACTGTATTTACAATAAAGTAGCACGAGAAAAAAAAAAAGAAAAAAAAATCAACTTTTGAAAATAGAGAATCGAGAAGGGCACTTTTATATATTAAAATATAAAACGTGCAATAAATTTCAATTTATCATTATTACTTTTTTTTTCAATTCGTTAAAAATCAAAACAAAAGAAAGAACCTTAAAATCAGCATTTATAAATAAAAGAACCACCTAGCATTTTTCTTTTGAACACTGAAATCGAGAGGGAGAGATAGAGAGAGAAAGAAATAGCAGTCTCCGTTCGAATTACTTGGATGTTTAAGAACAGTTTCGTCAAAACGACTATTCCGTTAAAGAAGTAACGTTTGATCAGGGAACTTAACAAAAAATCAGCTTCATCCACAAGTTCTTCAAAGTTCCGAATGTACGTGTACTCGTTGAGATGTTTCTTCTATAAAGAGGCAAGAAAAATTTTTTAAAGTAATTGCGAAAAACAAAAAACGTAATGTTCAATCAAAATATCCAACATTCCATTTATTTTAATCACTAATTACAAACACATTGTTAGAAAAGTGCATTCGTTGTTAATATAAAAAGGCAGTGGGCAGTTTTAATTTTGGATCGGCATGCAAAAAAAAAAATTCATAATACAGGGTGTCGTCCCACTCGGGGCTGACAAACCTTTAAAAACACGAATTACCCTGCAACACTTGCATGTATCAGCTCGTTGCATATCAAATGTCGGATTTCGAGGTGGGTTCCGCGCTTCAGCACGGTTTCCACGTTTAGTAGCAAGTGCCCATAACAAAGTGGTACATTCCCAGAGATAAACCTATCAGCGACCAGCTGCCTGAAATTTGCATGTCTGCGATGATATTTAATAGCGTTTGAACCCAAATTACGTGTAATAATGCATCCAACGCCTCTCGAAACATCAATAAGGTATTCGGTGTAGGCACCATAAACGAACGTACTGTCTAACGCTGGTTCCGAAAATTCCAGGCGGGAGTGACGGACTTGGCGAATGAGCCACGCAGCAGACCGCCCAACATGTTGAATGATGCTAATCTGAAGCGATCTGTGGAAGAGGACCCGTCAAAAACTGTTCGGGACCTTACAGGGGATCGTGCTATATCAGCGTCGACTGTTAGTCGACACCTTAGGACCATCGGCAAGGTGAAAGAGCAGGACAAATGGGTCCCACACGAACTTACAGAAAACCAAAAAGAGTGTCGGTTGATGGTGTGTACGGAATTGCTTTTGCGCCATGAAGAAGCGGGGATTCTCGATCGCACTGTCACCTGCGACGAGAAGTGGCTCCTATACGACAATAGGAAACTGTCAGCACAGTGGCTGAATGCTGATGAACCCCCACGACAGTTCCCTAAACCCCTGTTGCACCCCAGGAAACGGGTTTCAGTTTGGTGGAACATCCACGGTGTAGTGCATTACAGCTTCCTGTAGCAGGGGGAGATGATCACCGCTGCAATCTACTGTCGTGAACTGCATCGTACACACACCCAAAGTGTCAGCAACAACATGCACTTGTGCATCGCAAAGGCATCCTTCTGCTGCATGACAACGCAAGTCCGCACGTTACACAAACGACCATGCAGGCACTATAGGCTGTGGACTACGATGTGCTTCCACACCCCCCATACTCTCCGGACCTCTCCCCTACCGACTACCTCTTCTCCGGAGGAAAACATTCCTAACCCAATCGAAAACGCATTCCGGAAGTTTATTGAGTCCCGTGACCACGGATTCTATCAGAGGGCTCGAGAAGCTGCCAAATCGTTGGCAACAATGTTTGGATTGTAGTGGGGGTTATTTCAAATAGCACGTGTAAAGGTATCCTTTCTAGAGGGCCATTAAAGACGACGTCTGCAATCCGACATTTGATATGCGACAACCTGATAACATCATGCACCAATGCTCAAAAACATTCCTTGTTTAATGCAAATTCCTTCGGTAACGGGTTCCAGCTCCAGAAGGCGCCAGCGCTGCACAGAGGCGCAGACAACTGCCTGGATCCGAGACTCCATCTCTGCAAAATGGCAAAAGCAAGCATGCAGCAGTGCTCCCGCTAGCCTATTTTAGGAGGGCGCTGCGCCCTGCCTCGAGAGTATCGCGCCCCACCTCGAGAGTACCACGCCCTGCCGCGAGAATATCGCGCCCTGCCACGAGAGTGGTGCGTTCGTTCCCAAAAACAGTGCTTTACCGCGAAAATAGTTCTGGTTAATTTGCTCTAGCTCTTTCATGTATCCTTCTGCACACAATCAGGCTTATACTATATTCCGATTCGTCCATGCTTATACGTTTTGTCATACATTTGTCTCTCTACCTGTGCTCTATTTATTTGTTACCACGTGCTAGTTAAACGATAGTGTTTAATATAGAAAAACAACGCGATCATCAAGGTTGTCGATTGTCGATCAAGGTTTTATAGACTGTTTCCAACGTTCTCTTCGTACTATTTTTCTAAAACATGCCTTCAAGAAAGCGAAGAATGGAAGCTTTAGAAAAGGAGGGGAAAAGAAACAAAAATGGTATCGGCAATTATTTTTGCAGATAGGTCTATGAATTTTTAATTTCCGTCCTTACTATGTAGCATTTTTTATAATTTAGCTTACCCCTATTCCAAATTTTAATGCGTTCCCTTATTCGTATTGGCCTAATATCTTAACACGTGCTAGCGACTTAAAGCTTTTTGCAATGACTTTAAGGCAGTTTTCATTTAGATTAAGGCAATTTTCACTTAAATTAAGGTACTTTGCATTGAGAAAATGGCAGTTTTACATAACTTTAGCGCAATTTTCATTTAGATTAAGGCAGATTTCACGTAGATTAAGGCACTTTTCATTCCATTAAGGCAGTTTGTATTTAGAAAACGGTTTCTTAAACATTAAGGCAAAAATATACTAATCAATCGACGTGCCTAATGTATTACTAAAAATACGATAATAAAGTAAAATATTATGAAATGCCGGCACGTAACAATGCTGAGCC
>JAHWFO010071827.1:767112-792079 GCA_023313115.1 Rhysida immarginata | reverse complement strand
AAAAAAAAAATTAAGATCATTGTGTTTCACAAACGAGTATCGTCATTATCCTAAACCTAAATTAAAAATAGACACATATGATTACCACAAAAAAAAATCTTACCAAAATTCATACGCAAAGTGTGAGAATTTGCCAGTGCATACATATGCATAAACCATGAAGGCAACAAGTATCACAACAACAACGACAAAATACTGAATTTTAAATTCGGCAACAAACTAACAACAACTAATAAGAATAGTAATAAGAATAATAACAATAACGACAAAAAAAAAAAAAGAAAAAAATGAGCATTGGTTATTTTTAATGAAAAAAATATTGATTTTAGGTATTGAGAGTGCTGTCATCTGCCGAACTACCTTTTAAGGATGATCCACATGGTATTTAAATCTTCAATGATGTCACCAATGAAAGGGAGGCTGCTTGCACAAAATCACAACAAACAATTCAAAAAAATAATAATAATAAAAACTACCTTCAATAAAGTTTTAGGATTTCATTAGAAAAATTCAAATTCAAAAAAATCCTAACATTATCAACTTTCATCAATCAAATTTCACCACCTCCTCCATTTTTTTTTTTTAAACCTAATTTTATTTAGTATCCTCAAACAAACAAAACGAAAACAAAAACAGCTCAAATGTTGTTTTGAGCTTGAAGATTTGTTAAAGAGAAAAATTTCTTAACAAAAACAACGAAAAACGCTCACGTCAGAGAATTAGGCCTCTTACGCCCTAATGACTGGAACAGTTATCGTTTACGCACTTGGTTTACGCGAGAAAATCAAGAGTAACGCATTCGGCGACTGGGAAGTTGAGCGACCGCTGGGGTGGCTTATTTCTATTGATGTCCACGCACTAAGCAAGCAAACCACCCCTTCCCGATCCCATTTTTTGTTTATATCTGTGAATGGCGTGGCTTCACAAAAAATTTCCGCGTTTCTAAAGAATTATAAATTCTAACCATAGACACGAACACAAACACGTTATTATCTCGGACTCCAAATCTGATCTCTTGAGTCTACACCGCTCGCTGAGAGAATGCAACTGCAAATAGTCTTCCCAAATTGGAATAACATCAACTAGTGTCCTTGTCTTACAGCAGCTACATATAGAGGTCTCCTTCATCTGGTACCCAGGGCGCAGTGGCATAACGGGGAACACCTGCGCTGATTTCCTAGCAAAACAGGGCAGAAATTTCGAAGCCTTTCCAGCATCCATTCCAGTTTTGAAGCCTTATCTAGCAAGAGAACTCTCCAACGTACGGAAAAGCGAATGGAGAAACCCAAGCTCTCCGGGGGCAGAAGCTAAAAAGAATGATTCTAACTGCTGTGCCTGATGGCCCACTGGTCAGGCCTATACTCCTTTCCAAACAGGACTTGATGCTTATCTCCTGTCTCAGATCAGGTCATTATCCCAACAAACAATACTTGTTCAGACTGGGCCTAATAAACTCCCCCTATGCGACTGTGGGGCTGTGGAAAATTCAGAACACATGCTTCCAGAATGCCCACTTTACTCTATTCATCGAAACTCTTTTAGGCGTCTCCTCATAGCATGTAATGTCCCTTTCTCGCTCAATTCCGTCCTCCTTATCAATCCTGCAATCAGATCTCAATGGCGGTTTATCCTATCCTGTACTAAAGATTTCCTCTTTAAAGCCCACATTCTCCCATCTGCTAGCGCAGCGGTTAAACTTTTATTAACCTCACTAAGATAGTGTGTCCTCCTCCCATTCAATAGGTCAACTCCACCACTTGGGAGATAGGACCTAAAAAAGAAGAAGAAGAAGTCCTGCACCTTGATTTATCACGATCAAATATTTTGCATCATAAACCATGCCCCGAAATAGCATTTTACACGATTCCTCGCTTTTTCTTGGCCCTTGTCATCTCCTCTTTGTCTCTTGTCAAAAGATTTTTTTTCCTATTAAAAACCATGAATTTCGATACAGAGAGGTTTATCCTAGAAATAGCAAAGAGAAGAGCGAAAAAATTTTGAACACGTCTTTATTTCGACGTTCTTGTAATAGGGGGTGCACCCAATATTTCTTTTTTCCCATTCTTGCTTTCTTTTTAATATCTACGAGGGTGGGCAGAAAAGTAAGGCCTCAAAGGATGTAACTTTTTTATTTTTTAACCGATTTTCAAAATTCTTTTTGTATCTGATACTCACATTTCTCCTCTATGTAATGCACTATTCACTTTTCGACATAGTCCCCATCCCTTTCCACATGGATCATGACTAGTGCCAATGCATGACTAGTCGGGTGAACTCGTCGGAGAGGAATTCCAGGGTTGTCGTCGACACAAGGATCGAATGGCAGCTTTGGATCCTCTTCTGCAGCATGATAACGCCCGTCCGCACACGATTGCCACACGTCATAGGGGGTTGCAGCGCCTACAGTTCAAAGATAAACTTCAGTTCAAAAATGAAAGACTTTGCACCTTGCGACTTTTACCACTTCCCAAAGAGGAAAGAGCATCTTAAGGGGCATGAGTCGCGTTCTGACGACGAGGTGAAACCTGCTGTTTGGTCTTGGTGTCGACAGCAACCCCGAAATTCCTCTCCGACGGGTTCACCCGACTAGTCACGCGTCGGTACAATGCGTGGAAAGGGATGGGGACACTGTCGAAAAGTGAATAGTGCATTACATAGAGGAGAAATGGGAGTATCACATAGAAAAAGAATTTTGAAAATCGGTTAAAAAATAAAAAAGTTACAGCCATGGAGGCATTACTTTTCAGCCCACCCTCGTATATCGCGATGCCGAACGAATGGTTTGTTTACCCAATCGGCCTCCCGTCTTTGGTTTCCTGTTGTTTCTTGTTGTTCGCAACCACAGTTGCCAGCAACCAGTTGCTAGCCTGTAAGAGGCCTTAGTTATGGAGTTCTTCTTTGGCAACTGACAAAGAGTCCAAATATCGAAATAATTAATCTAATCTAGCAGTTCTCAAACTGTGCTATACAATAAAACCGTTATCCATTGAGACTGCACAAAACATTCACTTTTAGTGAATTGTGTTTATGTTCAGCGGTTTCACAAGGGTGTTCCTCTCCCCATATGCAAACGTTATGCCCATTAACTTTGCCATTCTTATGAAATGTTGCTTCATCGCTGGACACAAACTGGAGGAAAAAAAAAATGTTGAATGATATAAAACAAAGATTTAATAAAAAATTCTGTCACACGATTGCCACACATTTGGCAAGTGCTATGGCCATACAAGAAGTTCACGCTAATTCTCCACTCTGAACATATTTCATTGTCGTGTAAGAAAAATATTCTCTTTAGCAAAACAAAAACAAAATGGTTCAAAAAAGAAAATGAAACTAAAATGGTCACAAACAAAACAATAAGGAAATAAAACAAAATACCAAAAAAAAAAAAATTCAAAACTTAAAATCACTTGTTTATAAACACCCGTTACACACAGAAATCGTTTTTCTGCCAGAAATTAGCTTACCTCGTAATTGAATTCCAAATGCCACCGTTCTCATCATCTTCACTTAGTAAATCCATATGCATTTTGTCTGGCTTTTTACTAACCTAAAAAAAGAAATATAAACAAACACAATAATGACTTGAGAGAAGAATGAAAGTACCATTCCATTTTATATCAGTAAAAAGCAGATACCTTTATTTTTACAATATTGCTTTTGAAACTACTGATTAAGATCTGAACCTCGTTTGAATCGAGTGACGAATCAATTCCTTCGTGACTAAAGAATAACAAAAGAACAACTATAAGAACTTAACGGGATTCAAAAAAATACAACTTCATGCATCTCATAATACTGGATATTTATAAATGATTGTCGGGGCTTCCTTCATACCGTAAGAAAACTACAAGTGCTGGCAGCAAAGGGTCCACCAAAAATTACAAGCTCTTACCAAAAATTTGATTTCCTTAGGGACTTCGTTCGTTTGTTGAAAACTCACTTTCCAATATTTGGGGTACGTGTTTACAAACATTAGCTTACTTCGTGCCTAGACGTATTTCCGGTTTCGAATTAACTGCACTTTCGTTGTTGGCTGCGACTAAAAGTCGAAACAATTCAGATTGACTGACGAGTGCCGCGATTTGTCATTACGTTTTTATCGAGTCGGAAATCCATGAAACGTTACTTTACTCGATAAATTTGCTTACTTACTTAATACTTACATACTTACTTTTCAAACCCACTTATCCGTTAGGGTCGCGGGGGCAGCAGCCCTATGGAGGATTTCCAGCGATCGCGATCTTCCGCCATCAGGCGCATGTCCTCCCTGGTAATATCCAAGCGACTCGAACCCAGATTCTCCATGTAGTCTAGCCACCTGGTTCTAGGCCGACCCCTTGGTCTCTTACCCACCGGCTTGGAAAATAACAACTGCCTAGGAAGACTAGTTTGCGGCATCCGTATCACGTGGCCATACCAGCGCAACCGAGATCTCTCGATGCGGAGAAGTAGCGGCACAACACCTAAAGACTCCCTTATTGTGCTGCTCTAGCGAGTACGGTAACACCTGCCACACCTCTCAGAAATCTCATTTCGGCCGCTTGTGGCCCGCGATCGCACTCTTTCGGTCATTACCCAAGCCTCATGACCATAGGTGAGAATGGGAACAAAGATAGATTTGAAAACAGAGCTTGGCTTTGTTACTCAGCTCATGTTTCGTTACCACGGATCGCCACAGTTCACGTCTGACACAGCTTGCTGCACCGATCCGAGCATCCAATTTTTTCTCCTGCCGTCCATCACTCGTGAATGCAATCCCGAGATACTTGAATTTCTCCACCTGTCTCAATGAGGCTCCCCTAACATGGAGAGCACACTGAGCAGGCTGTCTTGAAAAGACCAGAACCGATAAATTTGCGTTTAGCGAATTGATTAAATAAGGAGCAACACAATACAGTGTTTTTCTGCCTCAGACATTTCTATGGTCAGAAGTAAAGAAAGGCACAGAAAGCGGTGCGTGTTCATTCCAACTTCCTGTGTACCCCGTCTATAGGGCACTCCTGCGAGTTCTGTCATGTACACACGTTGTCTGCCTCTTTGCACATGATTGGTGCAATAGTAGAAAATAGAGACTTTCAAGCAAGAAAGCATTTTATGCCTTTCAGCAGCAACATAAATGCAATTAATAAAAGTGATTACTCTCGTGGTAACCAATGCTAAAATCAGGCGAGGTGACAGACGTGTGAAACAACAGCCCTGCTGTTGCTATCAACTAACTTCATAGCGAATTCCTGCAAATGGCAATTTCATGTTTCGTGTTAAGTTTCTGTCCTATAGTTTATTGTTTTACTATTTATAAGCGATGAGCGTGTTACAATGTGTTATTAGCGTAATTTTATACGTATTTTAAAAAACTTACTCGTGCATGTTTAGTAAACGCCTGACTGTCACGGTCATTGTTCTTGAAGATCAACGGAATTAGATCCATTTAGAGTTAGAACAGAATCGAGTTTCAATGAATTCGGAGAATGGTAAAGCAACTCCCAGCCCCAGCAAAGGATGATGGAAGGGTTTTTCAGAAGTGTCGTTGCTCTTTTCACAATGCTGCTCGCAGATTATGCTCCAAATAATGACAGAAGTAATGTGCATTTACAGTCTGTCCTAAGTACATGCTAACCCCCATTACAATCCAAACATTGTTGCCAATGATTTAGCAGCTTCTCGAGTCCTCTCCGATAGAATCCATGGTCACGCGACTCAAACTCCTGACGTCTGCTTGGGTTAGGAATGTTTTCCTCCGGAGAAAATTGTCCAGGCTCTGGAAAAGATGGTAGTCGGTAGGGAAGAGGTTCGGAGAGTACGGGGGGATGTGAAAGCAACTCGTAGACCAGACGTTCGTGCAACGTGCGGATGTGCGTTGTCATGCAGCAGAAGGATGCCTTTGCGATGCACAAGTGCAGGTTGTTGCTGACACGGTTTTGTGTGCATACGATGAAGCTGTAATGTTCCACAAAAACTGTAACCATGAGCTTCCTGGGGTGCAACCGGGGTTTAGCGAACTGTCGCAGGGGGTCATCAGCATCCAGCCACTGTGCTGACCGTTTCCTATTATCGTATAGGAGCTGCTTCTCGTCGCAGGTGACAATACGATCAAGAATCCCCGCTTTTTCATGGTGCAAAAGCAATTCCATATATACCTCCAACCCATGCGCTTTTTGGTTTTCCGTAAGTTCAAGTGGGACCCATTTGTACTGCTTTTTCACCTTGCCGATGGTCCTAAGGTGCCTACTGATAGTCGACGCTGATACAGCATGATCCCCTGCAAAGTCCCGAACAGTTTTTGACGGGTCCTCTTCCACAGATCGCTTCAGATCAGCGTCACTCCCACCCGGAATTTTCGGAAACAAAGTTGGACAGCACGTTCGTTTACGGTGCCCACACCGAATACCTTATTGTTGTTTCGAGAAGCGTTGGATGCAGCGTGATTCAACCTGAACTCCTAATGCATTATGACACCTAATTCATATAAAGTCATGACTATCTTCGCTTGGGTTCAAACGCTATTAAATATCATCGCAGACATGCAAATTTCAGGCAGCTTGTCGCTGATAGGTTTATCTCTGGGAATGTACCACTTTGTTATGGTACTTGCTACTAAACGTGGAAACCGTGCTGAAGCGCGGAACCCACCTCGAAATCCGACATTTGATATGCGACGACCTGATACTATTCGAAAGCCTGCATTACACCCTCCCCATCATCAACTTATCTCCCTCTACCAAAATAAACAAATTCCCTTCTGTTCCTCCTCCCAGCTTCTACTGAAGCCAAACCCTAAAAGCCCAAAGAACACCGACAATCACTTGTGAACACCCTTTTACGTACCTAACAATGTCATAAATTTCAGATGATCTTCCCTGGCGCAAGCGAAGATACCAGCTTCCGGGGTTGGCTTTTAATTGAAAGTAACCCTGAAAGTAATGGAAGGAATAAAATAAAATTCTTCTTTTGGTCTTATTCCAAGTGAGAAGAAAATACTCACTAAATTCGCCATGACAATTGTATCCACCATGACTGGTGTTGTGTTTGTGCCCAGTGTAAACTGGAGTCCTCTAGGAGGATTCCCAGTTGATTGCTCAAAACAATGCCCTGAAATGTATATAAAAAATGGTTGAGAAATAAAAAGGACGAAGTCAACAAATTTTAAGTTCTCCTTATTCCAATCTGAAATTTTCATTTAAAAACTCACCTTCCAACAGAAGATGCTCCAATTCAAATTCACTATACACTGAGCTCTCTACCTACATGCAAAAATAAATCATTCCGATAATAAAGGAACAGAAAGAGATTAGCAAAGTTCATTACCATATTTACCCGAATGCATCCCGAAGTTTGGTTTTTTTTTTAAACGATAGAAAAAAGTTCGGGTTAAATTTGTGACGTGCCAAGGGGGGTGGGGAAGTTCTATTATTATGGGGTTCCAAAATATAACCTTCTCACTCACCCTGACACGATCACCCGGTTCTTGGGACCTGTCAAGGATTTAGTCGCGACACCTTTTGCAATAAACACCATTTACACCTACAGTTTAGGTTGCCATTATTTATTCGTTATCTTTTAGTTTACTACTACAAATTGTTCACAAAAACAGTAAATAGTATTTACTAGGGGCCCCTGCTAAACTAATCTGTAACCTTTTCTTAATCATAACATACATCGTCCCCTTGGCAGTGTTCTCGCTCCTAACCTGCCTGTGGCTTTACAAGGTTCGCCTATAATTAATTGCGATTGTCATCGCAAGTGTGTGTCTACCACTGGTGCTCCCAGAATCTGTTAACGGAATGAAACTGTGTTCCCCTACGACATATTCCATTTTTTGCCGACGTACAGGCAAACGTCGAGTGCACCTTTTTATCTCTGAACAATTAGAAGGGAGGCCACATTAACCCTTCCTGTCAAGCATAGCCCAACGATCAACATTCCTATCATTACTACTAAAGTGGAGCCCCAGTGCTAAAAATGACAAAACACTAATTCCAGGAACACGAGGGGGACTTTACCTTACTTCGGTGGCCCCCCACAATCCCCAGATCTCACTCCAATTGAGCATTTGTGGGACGAAGTCGAACGAACCATCAGACGGCTGGATCCACAACTAGACAGTGCTATCCATCAGGCATGGCGTCAAATTGCCAGGCCCAGGATGGTCATAATAATTTGACAATATTTTTTCCCATGGAAACGGCAAAATAAAAAGGGGGTGAAATTCAACGTCGGCATCTATTCGGGTAAATACGGTATTATAAGTTAAAAGAAAAAAAAACCACATTGATTATACATTTTCTAGATGGATATTGTCCAAATCATATGGTGAACGTATAACTTCAACAAGCCAATTGTCTGGAGTTGCCATGCGAAGTGTTAGCAGAGGTTGAGTTGGCATATTGTTAAATTTGGCTACTGGACCTGCTGACACATTGCCGTCAGGCAGAAACTGAAGCTGCGGTTCCAATACATATCGATAGAAACTAAATATTGATTAAAAAAAAAAAAAGCTATAAATTACAAATAAACTGAAAATTAAATTTAAATAAAAATCCCTCGCTATTCATACAGAAAATTTGATATCCTTTGAGATGTAAACATCCGAGTAATACGAGGGTGGGCTGAAAACTATGTAATGCACTATTCACTTTTCGACATAGTCCCCATCCCTTTCCACGCATTGTACCGACGCGTGACTAGTCGGGTGAACCCGTCGGAGGGGAATTCCAGGGTTGTCGTCGACACCGAGACCGAACGGCAGGTTTCACCTCGTCGTCAGAACGCAACTCGTGCCCCTTAAGGTGCTCTTTCCTCTTTGGGAAGTGGTGAAAGTCGCAAGGTGCAAAGTCTTTCATTTGCGCGGACAGGCGTTATCGTGCTGCAGAAGAGGATCCAAAGCTGCCATTCGATCCTCGTGTCGACGACGACCCCGGAATTCCTCTCCGACGGGTTCACCCGACTAGTCACACGTTGGTACAATGCGTGGAAAGGGATGGGGAATATGTCGAAAAGTGAATAATGCATTACATAGAGGACAAATGTGAGCATCAGATACAAAAAGAATTTTGAAAATCGGTTAAAAAATAAAAAATGAAACTAAAAAAAAAGGCATAATGTAAAGCAAGATAAAATACAGTGTCGGGACACATTAATATGACCACCTGCTAGTATCCGGAATATCCACCTTTGGCGGCAAGCACAGCAGCTAGTCGACGTGGCAAGAGTCAACAAGTCCTCGGAAGATGGTTGCAGGTATCTGGGACCATTCGGCGATCAGTGCGTCCCGTAATTCCATCACCGTGCGTGGTGGAGGGTCCAGCTTGTGGACAAGGCGATCGAGATGGTCCCACAAATATTCAATGGGGTTGAGGTACGGGGAGTTTGGTGGCCATGGGACTAGCCTGAATTCATCCTCATGCTCCTCGAACCAGTCGTGGACAATTTTGGCTGTATGGCAGGGAGCCCTGTCCTCTTGAAAGGTGGAAACACTGTCGACACGAAGGGGTGCACCTGGTCTGAGACGATCGTCAGGTGACAAACAGCATTCGGTGTACCCTCCAGTATTTATCAGTGGACTCAGACCATACCACGAAAACATCCCCAAACAGTCACACCTTCTCCACCAGCCTGTCGTCTGCCAACAATGGTGGCGGGATGCCTGTTCTCAGATGGTTCCCGGCGAATTCTCCATCGGCAGTCCACTCTGTTCACCAGAAACCGCGACTCGTCAGAGAAAGCAACTGCAACCCTTTCCACTCGGCCGAGGTCCAATGGATATAGGATATATGGCCCGTGGGGCCCCAAAGTTACCTGTTCGGTTGCTTGAAACTGTCCAGTTCGTACAGTCACGGTACGCCTTCACAACGACAGCCCTAAAGCAGTTCACAATGGTGGCCGTTTCTGAAATGCTGCCCCCCTTGGCCCGATAGCCAATAATCATCCCCTTTTGGAGGTCCGACAGGTTGCTTGCTCTGCCCATGACGGCGACAATTGCTGTGTTAACGGATGCTACTACACGTCTGCTGTTGTCAGCTTTTAATGCTATGCAATGATTTTTCATCTGCATACCATGGGACGTTCCAACATGTTCGAGGAGAGGTGGTCATATTAATGTGTCCCGACCGTGTATGTTCATCAAAACCAGAAAGAGAAATTCAAAGGCATGCAGATTTAATGAGCTATTTTCCAAGTTTTCAATACACACACTGCCTGGGGCACGACACATCAAATCGGTAGTCCAGCTCCTCCCAAAGAAGTTGCCACATGTTTTGGGTAACGTTACACATGCGTCTTTCGTGTCATTTCTACACGTACAAGGGACGGTCATAAAATCATTACAATCAATCGGAAGAGTCCTCCACATAAGCAAATCCCAAGGTCCCACACTTTTCCCAACAATGGACCACTTGCCAGATGCCACTTTTATAGAAGTCCTTCCTTTGGCTGTTGCGAAACTGCTCCACCTCGTCGAAAATGACCTTGTCGTCATTTTGGAAATGCCATCCACGAAGTGGGTTCTTCAGGCGAGGGAAAAGGAAAAAGTGGCTTGCAAGCAGATTGGATGAATACAGCGGATGGGGCAGTATTTCAAACACTAGCTCCAACGCAACGTACATGGTAGTGTAGAATGTGCTAGAGCATTCGTGCGGAAGTCTTGGTCTGATATCCATTTCATAGAGTTACGGGTGTCTGAGAGGACTATCGTCTCCACTCGTTTCACAATTTGTGGCTCGTCACAAATGGAGAGGCGTCCGCTCCAAATTAGTCTTCCGCGGTTGTCTGATCAACGCACATGGCGACTGTCTCTTACGATGGGGCATTGTCACCATAAATGGCTGCTAACTCCTCATGGATTTGTTCAGCGTTGTTCCCCTTCAAATGCATGCAGGAACCTTATCAAGGCTTGCATCTCCAACCTTTTCCGACGGGCTGTGCCATGTTGTTTTCGACGCTCTGGTGGCATTTAGCGGTACTGTACCAAAAACTGCTTGGCATCCTCCAACACTTGAGGGATGTCGCTTCCATTTTCAAACACGATCTTTCTTTCATGTTGATTGTAATGACTTTCTGACCGCCCCCTCGTATCGTTATCGTTATCAGATTACGAAATGATATCAAATTTTCTGATCACGTCCTAGCATTTCCAAAACAATTTTACAACGTCTATAAAACCTTTCGACAACTTACCTTTTCAAAGGCATGTCCGACAGCTTGTCTTCGCTGTTCAGGAAAACCCATATCTGAGCATTAAGTACTTCGTAAAGCACCATGAGCAATGGGGCCATCTTCTGAGCACCACGGGAAACGGGGTCGACGATTGCTTTTATATCGAACGTTGGATGCCCGGGCAAGCGTGCAGGAATTTTGACCACGCTATCAAATAGATTTTCGTTTCAATTTCAATTTCTATTTAACCAAAAGCCCAATCATCATGTAAACGACCATACCTATAGTCCGAAGATACGTATGTAATCTCCTGTCGAGCTTTGTTGGAGGTTCTGGCTAAAAGTAATGCTGTCACCCTCATAGCTAAGTCACTTATGCTAGGATTAGAAGGTTGTTATAACCAATTATAAACCTCAAATACAATGTCTTACTTCATAATCATATTTCATTCTATGAACTCCATAGTCTACCTATCTTGTTCTCCTTGGTCGTTAATTTCTTCAAAGGCCTGTCTTAATTTTTCACCATACAGGTTTATGCTAAATTTTTCTAACAAGTTGAAATCGTTGATGGTGAAAGTCTCATTATCATCAAATGGGCCTATAATCTGTAGACGCATGGAATTTGAAGTTTTAAGCAGGCTACTAGAGAATATTTTTCAAAAATAGTTACAAGCATCATACAGGGGTTGAGTCAAAAGTAGTGGGCACCAGACAGGAACCACTCATTGCTAACCTTCATCCAACGATCAGCTAGTTGGCTGACGCCCTCGCGAAACCACTCCTCCGGTTTCTGGGCGAAAAAGTCACGCACGGAGTCTTCAACCTCACTGACACTGGCGAAGCGCCGTCCACGCAGGAATTGCGCCATGGACCAAAAGAGATGGTAGTCAGAAGGTGCCAGGTCGAGGCTGTATGCTGGATGTGGCAGAACCTCGATTTTTTTCAAACAGTTGACGACACACCTTCACCCGTTGTTGTGCTTGTGCGGGCGTCAGCTCGTGGGGCACGACTCGGCAGCTCCTGTCTCCAGACGAAAAGCAGGAGAACCACCGTCGTGCTGTCCGTTCATTGGTTATACCCTGCAAATTTCAGCAGCTGCTGCTCGCGCACAGCTCCTCTTTTTCCAATAGTGACGAAGGAGCCTGCCTATCACCAATTTTTCTGCATGATGGAGGTGGCACAATGTTTATGGCATTCAAATTCGTATTGACGTTTCTTCCCACTCTTTTCTCTTAATAAACTGAGATATACCCTTGTGATTCGTCAAACTAACTCCCCCTCTCGAGTCGGCCGCTACTCTTGACTCAACCTCTGTAATATAACATTTACCCGCCCATTGGTTATGACGCCTCTCCTTCCAGGTGAAACTCGCAAAACCCGATCGCAATACAGGCGATGGATTTTAATAAAATCTTTTGGTGCAGCATTTAGAGCAGCTTCAAATGCTTCTTTATCCATTCCCTAAAAAAAACATTTTTAATTCGCATTCAGTAAGAAGGGAAAGAGATTGAAAAATCAAGACAAAACATCAGAGCATGCTGAAAAGTAATGGCTCTTAATTTTTGTTTGAAGATGGGTGTACTTGTTTGCGTAAAACAAAAAAGGTAACTTTCTACAACTTTACTGTCCATACCAACTCTACATAACCCCTGTTTGCACTGCGGATGACCAGTTTCTTGATACAGTCACTGCAGAATGTTTCACTTCAACTGCGAAACCACGGCCTCAATTCTGTTTGCACTGCATCGTCAGAATGAAAGCGATGCCCTCTCAGATGTACCGTATTTGTTCATTTGACAATTAGGTATTCATTGTTTTCTTGAAATAAGCGCCCCCCATGGCGACTTTTATTACTATTTTTTTTTTTTTTTTTTTTTGCAGAAATCGAAACTGCATGTTCCACTAAGTATATACAGGTATTGGACATTGAAACTGAAACACCTGGTAGAAATCCAAAATCTTTATTTAATAAGGTGTTGGGGCACCGTGGGCAGCCAGCACAGCAGCAACACGTCTTGGGAAGGATCGGTAGAGGTCCTGCACAGTTTGCACCCCAAACCATTACTGATCCACCCATTACTGATCCACCTCCGAGTTTGACTGTGGCTGCCAAGCAGTCTGGGTTGTAGGCATCAGAGGGGCTCCTCCAGACGAATACCCTCCCTGTTCTTTGGAAGACAGTGTAGCTGGACTCATCCGAGAATATGACGCGTTTGAGGTCATCCAACGTCCAGGTTTTATGCGTCCGGTACCACTGAACCCGCTCGGTGGCATTTGTACTACTGATGAAAGGCTTCGGTATAGCAACCCTGCCATGGATGTTGGATTTATGCAGGTAACGACGGATTGTCTTCGTGCACACAGATTCCTGGAGGTGTGTATTCGTTCCTGCGGTGATTTCTGCTGCGGTGGTTTTCCGCTTTCGTGCAACAATCCCGGTCGATGTCCTGACGTCTCTTTCCGACAACTTCCGTTTTCCCCTGCAGTTGCTCCTCCTGGACGTGGTTCGTCCTTCCTGTTCATATGCACACATCACCCTGGATACTGTAGCACGTGAGACATCACAAAGTGTGGCAGTTTTGGACACAGATGCACCTGCTAGACGCGCCCCAACAATCTGCCCTCTTTTGAAGTCGGATATGTCTCCCATTATAGCGCTCTGCACAGACAATTTGAAGCTTACTATCGAACTTTTCTACTGGAGTGACTACCAAGACCTCTGACACGTGATTCATTGATATGCATACGATTAATTACCTAGCAGAAGGTTCTATTCAGCCCTGGGGGTAACCAGTGCTATTTGCGAAGGTGTTTCAGTTTCAATGTCCAATACCTGTACATCAAAATGTACTGCATTTGGCCTAATAGAATTCCCGCTAGCGAGCCCTGAACACCTCACGTTATTTCTTGCCCACCCTGTATATGCAAGTGAAGCCAAAAAGTTTATTGAGCAGATACTCCGAAACTAAATTAACAGCGACGCAAAAAAATAAGAGACATTACTTTTCATCATGCCCTCATAAGTCTATAAATAAAACAAATATAAAAAAAATATAGACTTAACCTTTACTGCAAAGTCAGCTGCAGATTTTGTACCCGAGACGATTGCCTCTGCATTTTCAGAACTCAATATCTTTCCCAGAAATGCTTTCAGATGAGTCTTGTCGAGAGTTGCAAGAGCAACGTGAACTGCTTTAGTGATTGGATACGATAGCGTGGGATCATTTTCATTATCGGGACTATTGTAGATAATTCCCACCCGAATATCGTTAGATACTCTCTATAAAGATAACACAACGCAACAATTTTATTAAAAAAAAAATTCCGAAAATAAAGAAAACGCTAGAAATCTGATAAAACTTTACCACTTGCTCCAATGCTTCATTAAGTAACGTTTGGCCTTCTTCCGATTCCAGATCGCAAAAGAGCCAGTGGGTAATTGGACGAAAACTAAAATCATCTAAGTAATACAACAAATTCAATGATAAATGTTTGTGATTAAACTACAGAGGCCATGCAGATATTTGGAACTGAACAATCGGTATCATACACCATCTTCTTTAAGTACCGTGACAGTTGAAAACATTCCTTACATGTCCTCTTTGTCATACAGGTACTCGTTTGAACTGAACAGTGTCTCGAAGTCAGCGTGTCAGAATGGAGATTTCAAGCAAGGAAAATAATTAGCTACGACGATAAAGGAAGGCCTAAATCCAAAGGAGTGCTATGAAACTTTCACACCTCACAAACTGCTATTGAGAATTTGGAGAGGAGTGATGTTAGGGGAGCCTCATTGAGACAGGTGGAGAAATTCAAGTATCTCGGGATGGCATTCACGAGTGATGGACGGCAGGAAAAAGAATTGGATGCTCGGATCGGTGCAGCAAGCCGTGTCAGACGTGAACTGTGGCGATCCGTGGTAACGAAACGCGAGCTGGGTAACAAAGCCAAGCTCTCCGTCTTCAAATCTATCTTTGTCCCCATTCTCACCATTCATGAGGCTTGGGTAATGACCGAAAGAGTGCGATTGCGGGTACAAGCGGGTACAAGAAATGAGATTTCTGAGATGTGTGGCAGATGTTACCCTACAAGATAGAGTGTACAGCAGAACAATAAGGGAATCTTTAGGTGTTGAGCCGCTACTTCTCCGCATCGAGAGATCTCAGTTGCGCTGGTATGGCCACGTGATACGGATGCTGCAAACTAGTCTTCCTAGGCAGTTGTTATTTTCCGAGCCGGTAGGTAAGAGACCAAGGGGTCGGCCTAGAACCAGGTGGCTAGACTACATGGAGAATCTGGGTTCGAGTCGCTTGGATATTACCAGGGAGGACATGCGCCTGATGGCGGAAGATCGCGATCGCTGGAGATCCTCCATAGGGCTGCTGCCCCTGCGACCCTAACGGATAAGCGGGTTTGAAAAGTAAATAAGTAAGTAAGTGAAAGTCTCTGAAAGATGATCATGCAGTCACTCCCGAAAAAAACATGATCAAGGCAGACTACCTATCACTTACCACCAGTTCGAGGAGTCCTTCCACACTGGATCGACAGTCAATACCAAATTTGCAAGTTCACCTTCAACTAATGAAACGATACGAGAGATGGATCCCTCATGTGTGAACGTCAAAGGAAACAAAAAAAAAGAGGAAAGAGTGAAGTATGCTATACAAATCACAAAAGATTTGAGTAAGCCGAATCGAGGTCAGTTTACAGCTACCTAATTGTTGAGAAATAGGATCCTGGACTATGGTCTTCTGCCTTCAGGCACCATGTCCTTAATGGTAATACATAAGCGACTTGAACCCAGATTCTACATGTAGTCTAGCCACCTTGTTCTAGGTCAACTCCTTGGTCTCTTACCCACCAGCTCGGAAAAAAGCAACTGCCTAAGAAGACCACCCCAATGCAACAGATCTCTCAACGTGGAGAAATAGTGACTCAACATGTAAAGACTCCCTTATCGTGCTGCTGTGCACTCTATCTAGTAGGGTAACACCTGCCATACCTTTCCGGAATCTCATTTCAGCTCCTTGTACCCACGATTGCACTCTTTCGGTCATTACCCTAAGTGAGAATGGGGACAAAGCCAGATTTGAAAATGGAGAGTTTGGCTTTGTTTCTCAGCTCGCCTTTCGTCATCATGGATCACCATAGTTCACGTCTGATACAGCTTGCTGCACCGATCTGAGTATCTAATTCTCTATCCTGCTGCCCATCACTTATGAAAGTGGGTGCGTTAAGAGAAAAAAACCGAAAAGATTTCGAAGTCTTGGAAAACTTATATCCCTAGCGTTTTCTCTTGCACTGGTCATGTGGCAATCATTCCCTTGCAAACTGACAAAACTGTTACTGCAGAACGATACATGATGAGGTGTGTTCACGAGCGCTGCAAAATTGGTGAGAAAAGCGTCCAAGCGTTGGAGGTTTGTTGAGGCACAAGGATAACACTCCTGCTCATACGACAGTTACTGCAGAGGTATTGCAGAGCGGCTTATCTCTTGGTTAGAACCATCCACCTACAGACTATCTGTGACTTGGTGTTTCTTCGAGAGAAAAAATGAGCTTTGTGGGATTCGATTTTCTTGCAACAATGTCGTGGAATTCAAACAAGGACGCAAGGAAACTACTAATCCACAACAAAAGTTTATTCACACGAATGCGTGTTTCGGCAGCCAAGCTGCCTTCGTCAGCATATCCAAGACTCGATCAGGACAGAGTTCTGTTCAGATGAAGTAAGAGAATTACAAGGTGATTATAATTAAAGTTAAGATTTCAAAAATCGATAATTTAAAAACTACTCGTCGGAATGACCCGATATTTTAGCAGAACAATCGTGAGGCAATGGAATTTCGTTTGGCGAAGGAAAAAAATTAGTTCCAAAATCTGCCGATAGATGGCACTGGCAGGGTAATGTCGGAGATGCTAGGATCATAAGCCACCATTTTCCAACAACATAGCCGCCACGTTCCCCCGACTTAAACCCGTGTGATTTCAGGCTTTGGGGGTACATGAAGAATGTTGTTTTCAGCGGGTGGATTGAGAATCTAGCCGACTTGAAGGCAAGCATCACACACCACATCCATTACATCAGTTCAGATACACTATATGATCACAAATATCCGGACACATGCACGTTTGCTCTCTAGCCACGATTTCATGGAAATCAATAGGGCGGTGCACATCCCTTTGCCCGAATCACAGCTTCCACCCTTCGGGGAAGACTTTCCACCAAATGTTGGTAGGTACTTTCCGGAATGTTCCTCCATTCCTCCCGAAGAGCGAGAATCAGTTCAGGTACAGAAGTTGGCCGATGTGATCTGGCCCGCAAGCGTCTTTCCAATTCATCTGACAGACTCTCTATAGGATTGAGGTCGGGACTTTGTGCCGGCCAACCCATTTCTTCGACCCCTGAGTCCGCAAACCACTGCTGTACACGCCTCGCTTTGTGGCACGGAGCATTGTCGTGTTGGTAGAGAAATGGCCCGTTTCCGAAAAATTGCCACAACGTTGGAAGTGCGCAGTTGTCCAAAACATTCAGATAACGGTCGGAGTTCATGATTCCTTGCACAGGAACGAGCTGGCCCAGTCCGTACCATGAAAATGAGCCCCACACCATGGGGCCCAAATGGTTGTCCAGTTTCTGTGGGCTTTGCACCACTCCAGACGTCGCTTGGTGTTGACCCTGCTGATGTGGGGCTTGTGGGCAGCAGCACGGCCATGGAATCCCATCGTGTGCAGTTCCCGACGAATTGTCACGGTACTGGCATCGTTTGCAGAGGCGTTTCGAAACTCTGTGGCAATTTTTTCCGCCGAGGACTTCCAGTTGCTGTGGGTGACACGACGAAGTACTCGACGGTCTCTGTCCGTTAGTTTCTTGGGTCTACCGGTACGTTGTTGAACTGTTGTTGATCCCCGGGTCTTCCATTTCATAATGACATCGCCTACTGTTGACTTGGGTATCTGAAGAAGGCTGGAAATGTCACGCACAGACTTGCCGCATAGGTGACATCCAACGATGGTTCCACGTTGGAACTCACTGAGCTCTGCCGAACGACCCATTCTTGCCAATGTCCAAGCAGAGTTGTGTCTGAAGGTGTGGGAAGCTATTTAAATGATGTGCAAGTCATTATCATGTGACATTGGGCCAATCGATGATCTGTGAGGGGTGTCCGGATATTTTTGATCATATAGTGTACACTTCGATCTGTTGTGGAGCATGCCATTTTGCACTTCCAATTAGTAGCGGAACAAGGCGGAGGACATATTGAACAACTTCTGCCTTAATCATCAGTAAGATGTTTGTTTCATGAAGCTCTGTTTTTTTGGCATTATCACTGTTGTCGTGGTAAACACGTATTCTTGTCTTTTCGCTAATAAATTTTTCGTAAACCCCTGAACTCTATTGTTTCCTTTTGGCTAACAACATTCCTGTTTCACGAATCCATTTTTGGTTTTTCCCTGACATTACCCTGCCAGCCCCATCTATCGGCAGATTTCGGAACTATTTTTTTTTCCCTTCGCCAAACAAAATTCCATTGCCTCACGATTGTTCTGCTAAAACGTCAGGTCATTCTGACGAGTAGCTTTCAAATTATCGATTTTTGAAATCGTAACTTTAATTATAATCACCCTGTATAGTAAAAAATGAACTAGTTACAATCCAATTAAGACGAGAATAGGCGAACACTTGACGTGTATCAGAAATGGAAAATCTGCATTATCTAGGTTCGCTGACCATATTCTAGACCTCCAACACGACTATAAATGTGAAGACATCAAGATTATATACAACACGAATGACCCTCAGTTGTTAAACTTTCTGGAATCCTACGCCATCACCAATGAAGAACCAACTATTTTACTAAACAGTGACGCAGGTCCCCTGGACGTAATACAACTGAGAGATGCGGCAAAACTTCTACATCTATCCACATTGAACCATACCAAAAAAAAAGCCATGATGACACTTGATTGGTTAATCTCGGCTAGCCTATAGATTTATTATTTTTCTTTGTATCTGTTTATTTGCCTTTTGATTGGATTGTAACTAGTTCATTTTTTACTATATATACGAGGCCTGTGAGAAAAGTATCCGACCTTATTTTTTTTTGCGAAAACCTGAAGGATTTGGATCGCGCGTGCTTGCATGAGCCAACCTTGAACCTTTGTACTTATGCATGAATTTTTTCCCGCCTCTCAATAGCGTCAGTTGCTGGCAATCAGCATTAGAGAGAGGTAGTGTGTTGTGCTCTCGTCGGTTTTTGATTTGGAGGCTTTCAGTGACGATGCTATGGTCATACCCGTACACCCATCACTCGTCACCAGTGATTATGGTGTTCATGAAGTCGGAGGCCAGCATGTCCTGTGAGACGTCGACACGAAGTTGCTTTTGCTCCGCCGTCAGCAGCTTCGGCACGAATTTCGCCGCCACTCTCTTCGTGGCCAAATCTTCAGTCAGAATGGAATGTGCCGAAAACTTACTGATGCCCACCTCTTCCGCAACTTCTCGGATAGTCACACGACGGTCCCGCATCACCACAACGTTCACTTTGGCAACGACCCGGTCATTTCGGCATGCTGATGGCCGACCGGTTGTACCAGTCCTTAATCTGTGTGATGCCCATAGCATCATCACCGAAAGCCGTCTGAATCTTCCAGATGGTTTCCACCTGGCTGTCGCCCAGTTTCTGGCAAAATTTGATACAATAACGCTGCTCCAGTCGTTCCGTCATTTTCCTTCAAATCAAAAACCGACGAGAGCACAACACACTACCTCCCTCTAATGCTGACTGCCAGCAACTGACGCTATTGAGAGGCGGGAAAAAATTCATGCATACGCACAAAGATTCAAGGTCGGCTCATGCAAACACGCGCGATCCAAATCCATCAGGTTTTCGCAAAAAAAAAAAATAAGGTCGGATACTTTTCTCACAGGCCTCGTACGTCTATGTAATTCTCTTACTTCATCTGAACAGAACCCTGTCCTGATCAAGTCTTGGGTACACTGACGAAGGCAGCTCGGCTGCTGAAATGCGCATTCGTATGAATAAACTTTTGCTGTGGATTAGTAGTTGCTTTGCGTCCTTGTTAGTCTTCGTCCACAGTTTCTGGCTCCGATTCTCTAGTGGAATTCAATTGGAAACAAGCCTTATCAGTTCAAACAGATAAATCCAATGAAGAGTACTTCGAAAAAATTCATACAAAATTTTGTTCTGAACTTCTTGTGTTGTCCATGGCTACAAATTTCTGCAGTGCCCCTTATATATACATGTACCATTACAGCCAAAACGTTAATACCACAAATGCTTACCTCTAGCCGTCAAGTATTTCATATGTGCTATCAAAGTACCACTCATGTCTTTTGAACTCAATTTGGAAAAATTCTTGTACGTTGGTTTTAAAACTTAAAATTATAAAAGATGCACACGTAAATAACAACGCATCTTCAATAACACATAAAACAGAAGCCCACTTGACTCACTTGGTTTTCCTGTTAAGTCTAGAAAGTCACCTTTCCCACTTAAGACTCTGTCATTCAAGCGAGGCATGATATTGGGACGACTCATGAGGAAGTCGAGAACGTTGTGGAAATCATTCACTTCATTCTACAAAAGGAAAAATGCAAACTTTATGTTCCTCAACTCATCATCATAAAAAACAATTAACATTTGGGAAGACGATGATAAAAATTTTCCCCTTACTTTATATACTGCTTTTTGAACAATAGTCGTTTGCTTCATCACTTCACTAAGAACAGATTCTTCAAATAAATCTGTATTGAGCTGGAAAAGACAAGAGGAAAAAAAAACGAGACGTCGTCTTTCATTACAATCAAAAATAAAATGAATAAAAAGGAACTGGAATCATTAAGACTCAGGCTTGTCCAACTTAAAAAATTTGCCATTATTAGTGCAATACCCCGTTCACACAAGGCTGAGAACTTAGAACTTGAACGCACCTCGTAAAGTGTTAATTGCGTATTCTCTTTTTTTGTTTTTTTTATGTATACATGCTTTCTCAACGAAATATAATTACAATTGAAGTTCTTAAGTTATAACGAACTCTGATACAACAAAACATCAGCGAGAGAGAAACAGCCTTTCAATGCTTCAAATATAACAAATCCGGATACTTTTATATTGCTTTAAATACAACCTGTGACAATAAAGTTCGGTGAATGATGGCATATTGAGAGTGGATTGCTCGCTTACATGAAACAGCAGCTACTATCCTTCAAAGTAATCCCCGTCGATGGTAATGCACTTATGGGAACGCCTGTACAAATCCTGGAAACTCCTGGCGTAGTCGTTTTTAGGGATAGCCTTCAGTTGGATCGTAACATTACGTTGAATGTCTGGCCACTTCGGGGGGGCGTCTTCTACTGTGTTCCGGCCTCCTCGGAACCGTTAAAACCACTCGTAAACACACTTCAAAGTAATAGCACTTTCTTTGTAAACTGTTGTCATCATTTCACGAGTCTCTTTCGTTCGCTGATCCATTTTGGGTTTCGACCGCGCGTACTACGCCTTCTCCCTTCAATGTCCTGTTTAAACACAATAAACACACACGCAGCGCTGATTCTCTCAAATTTGTTTAAACATGTCTCGACCTGTCTGGGGCAGGATACGACGATGGTGCACTCTTACGACCGTTAGCAATTTGACGTCATTCACCGAACTTTATTGTCACAGGTTGTACAATAACTTAACATCCAAAATACACCGCCATTATCTTTCACTTCCTTTGCTGCTTCACACAAGCCGATCCAGTGGGGACTATTCGCACGGGCGGCAGAGACAGGAGGGGGAAGGCAGAAAAGACACTTCGCCTCCCCAGTGGGAACGAGGAATAATCCACTCCATGGTCACTTTATAGGTATCATCCATATACAGGGCATTTTTGAATTGAGTACAGATTTTTTGGGAGATGATAGAAGAGGTCCTTAGAAGTATTTTTTGTCACATGAACATGGGGTCCCCGCAGCTCCGTTTACTTACAATACTGCACTGAACAATCAAATGACACCGGGATGCAGTGTGCGTTGGTAGGCCTAGATTATTTTATTTTTAACAATTAACACAAGAAATCTACTGTATGACTTTTACAGTAATTGTTCCAAATGACCGCTATTTGTTTCATAGCACAATTCGCAACGCCTTAGGCGCATTCGGCGGCACTCAGATCTGAGAGAACAGCGTTCAGCGAGCATTTTGTTACTTCCGCCTGAGAAGAAAACGTGTTCGGCACGCAACGAATCTGTCAGATTCTGAGCTCAGACGCTCAGCAAGCTTTTCTTTTTCTGAGTGCTCAGATTGAATATTGCAGCGTCGACTGTGATGCGAAGCTATCAAAAAAGCTACGAGAGCCACGTCATGGCGATGACCAGTGGTACCTTTCCTCCCTGGCCTTATGGTATACTCTTCTCGCAATCGAATATTAATCATGCTTCGTTGTTCATTTGATACAAATTTTTATTTCATGTACGCTAATATTAGTAAAACCACCGTTTCTTCTCAATATTTGTAAAGTCGGTAAAGTCATTTCTTCCGATAAAAGAGCGTTCGGCAACAGTCACTCAGACGCTCAGAAAAGCGGTCAGATACCACGTGACAGTTCTCTCAGATCTGAGCCAGATCTGAGTGCTGCCGAATGCGCCTCTTATGATGGATGGATGTACGCCTGGAAACAGTTGATTTGCACGGTCGCTGATGTCACCTGCTGCCGCGACAACACGAGCCGTCAATTCTTCTTCGGTATCTAAGGGTTCGGAGTACACCATTGCTTGTGTTAATTGTTAAAAATAAAATAATTTAGGCCTACCAACGCACACTGCGCCCCGTGTCATTTGATTGTTCAATGCAGTATAAGTAAACGGAGCTGCAGGGACCCCATGTTCATATGACAAAAAATACTTCTAAGGACCTCTTCTATCATCTCCCAAAAAATCTGTACTCAATTCAAAAACACCCTGTATAGATAGCAATGGAAACCTCAAGCTGTGGACAAATGGACCAAAATATGAACAAAATATAATGTAAACTGGAAATGCACATACAAAAATGATTGAAGACCTCCAATTAGGAGCCATGAGACATAAATTATAATACAAGAGCAATTCAACTTCTGGCATCTGGCAGGTGATAAATATTAAAAAGAGATACCAGATTTGAAATGAACACTACTGCCTGAGAGTTTGTGCCAGGTGAGCTGCTTTAGTAGCTATTTTGCAATATCGTATATATTGAGAATGGTGTAACATCAAAGAATTTGACTCAAAGATAGTCTTTATGGATACAAACACCTCTTTCAAAATCTAATAGTTCTTTCACATGTGAAATTCCAGATTACATGGGAATAGTGTATATAAAAAAAGAAACATGAATGGTACCGTTGATTGTTCTAATGGAATGCCGTTCATTAGGACTTGAGGTGATGGTGGAAGACCAGATCGATCAATGAAATCCCAAGCCAACTGCAGACAACAAAGAATTTAAGGGCTTTAAAGGCTTTAAAAGGAGCAAAAATATTTACAAAAGTTTTATTCAATCCCAAAATTAAAAATTCAAGCTCGTATGTGTTAGTCAGCAAATGTACTCTTGAAATACACACACCGACCAATGAATTAAAAACCTTCGCTCAATATGGTATTGACTCTCCTTTGGCTGGAATTACAGAACATACGCCATTTGGCATGGACTCCACAAGGTGTTGCAATGCAGGTAAGGTAATCGCAGACCATGCATTCATCAGAGAGACCTTCAGGCCCTGCAGAATAGATGGAAGCAGGTGCCTTTGACGAATGTCTCTTTCCAACATATCCCAAACATTCTCGATCGGATTCAAATCCAGACTTTGCACTGGCCACGGCATGTTCAGAAAACCACTCCTAAACAATTCTTGCTCGATGGGCAGTAGCATTGTCGTCCACGAAGAACCCATCACCATTTGGGTACAAATGCACCATTGCAGGATGGACATGATCTGCAACAATGTTCAGGTAGTCTTTGGCTTTCACCCGACTGTCAAGGTATATCAGGGATTCCTTGCCATACCAACAAAATATGGGCCATATCATGACACCACCTCCTGCAGCTTAACTGTGTTCACAACACGTGAGGGGTCCTTCGCTTCGTGGGGCTGCCGCCAAATTCTCTGCCGGCCATCGGTGCAAAACAATGTGTAACGTGACTCGTTCGACCACATCACCTTTTTCCAGTCGTCTACTGTCCAACCACACCGTTCTATACACCATGGCAGGCGAACTTTCCTGTTTGTTGCCGACACCAGGGGCTTCCTCACTGGCATGCGACTTCCCATCCCTATTCGCTCCAACTCTCAACGCATTGTTCTGGAGGAGATGGGTTGTTCCACAATAGACCTTTGGTTTTGCCACACAATCAGTCTCAGACGACATCGATCCCTGTCTATGTCGATTGTTTTTGATCCACAATTCTGCCGTTTCACCAACTCTTGTGGATTCTGTTTCCATGTACTGAACACCTTGCAGACCAGACCTTTTCAGATACCGGTCAGTTGTACTGTCCGGGAAATCATAGCTCAGCTAGACGGTCTGCTGTTTTCCCCATTTTGCTCAACTTGAGCAGCTGCAGCTTGTTCCTACCCTGTACCTGCAGCTTGGAATGAGCATGTAACTCACGTGATTGCATTCATTTGCATATCACAATCGTTTCTGACCTGTGATCCCGCTTTACATTTCAGTACAGGTTTCTAATTCATTGGCCAGTTTGTGTATTACTAATCAACCAAAAATAAATAAATAAATAAATAAATAAATAAATAAATAAATAAATAAA
>JAHWFO010071827.1:754433-767102 GCA_023313115.1 Rhysida immarginata | reverse complement strand
AAATAAATAAATAAATAAATAAATAAATAAATAAATAAATAAATAAATAAAATAAAACCCGGTCCCTTTTATCAAACCAAAAGAAATACTAAAATACGCTGCTAGTTAACATTCTGGGGAAAACCTCATACTTTTCTGCCAGTATCATAATCCGAATCAGATCCAAAAATAAGTTCCATATCTTCCCTGGGATATTTTTGTTTGAAGGCTTCAATGACATCAGATGCCGTTACTGGTTTGTCTTCAACCACTGCATATACCTGCAGATCCAAATAGAAACAACATTCTACTGAGATAATTACTGAAATTTAAGAAATACACCTATACCTCGTTATACATACTGATTGGTTCCAAAAACTTGGTACGTAACTCGAATATCCATATAACGAATACGTACTTTTCAGGGTCAGTAGAAAAGAGGCAATGAAAAATGTGAGACGTTTTATTATGTAGCTCTCATCAGAAGTCACTACTGTACTTTTTTAAAAATAAATTTCCTTGATGACGCTTTGAAAATACCCATCAAAAATTTTGATACAAACATATACAAATTAAATTGAATCCGTTTCAATTTTTTTTATGAAATAATACAGCACAGAAGTATATTTTTTTATAGTCTTTAGTTTATTATTTTTATTTCTTCATAAACTAGAGTCTAATTCATAGGCACTAACAATGCTTACAATTCAGCAATTAATTTCAACAAACAAAACAAGAACTTACACTGACTCACTACAAACAGAGTATCGCGTCCGGCGCATGCGTCGTGTGCAACGAGATTAATTTATTAGAATGGAAATAACGATGCCGTGTTTGAAGCTAATTGATAGTCGAGTTCATAGTGGTGGCGCTGATGATCATTGTATTTCCATTCTCCTCTTCATTTAATATCATTGGTCGTATGACGAAATATTGGATACGTAAAACGAATTAGTGCCACAAAGTACGCAAATCGAAAAGTACGTATAACAAGCGTACGTATAACGAGGTATGGCTGTACGCCTTAAAAGAATTATCAAAACTTTCAAAATAATATATTACGTCTGTAATAAAGGAGAGCCCAGCATAGAGTTGGTTTTTATCCTGCGAGATAAAATTGAACGCATTCAACAGAGCAATGCCAGCATCTTCAAATCCATCAATTTCCATGTTACGGTTTACAGTAAAGAGGAGGCCAATCCTGAGGAAAAATCAATATCCCAGGAGTTTAAAAAAACAACAAACAATAAATATCACATAATGCAAAAAAATAAGAGCAAACAGGTACCTGATTGGAGCATTATGAATATAAAAACTCTCAGCTAGCTTCAGCAAATCCTTGGAACTATCTAAGCTAGGATCCAAAACAAAGATCTAAGTGATTTAATAGAGAGAATAAAAACACACGCTTTGTTACCATTTTTATTCATTTTAAAAATTATAAAACAAACTTCATCAATCAGTTGATTATTAAAGAAAATTTGTTAAAACTTACGAGATGATAAATGTTTTTTCTAATCGATCTAAGTATTCCAGGATATGTTGGACGTAATATCTCCGAGATGCTACTTGCCCACTGATAGTATTTTCTGTCGTTCTCTAAATCATTTATGTACTTGAATGAAATGAAATAAACTTCAATTTAGAAATAAATCAAGAAAAATTGTTCTTATGCTTATTTAAATAATTTTTGATTAATAAACAAAAACCCATTTTGTAAAAACACACTCACAAGGGAACCATCTCAAACTGTATGTCACAGTTTCGACCAAATTGAAGAAATATTTTGTTCACCACTGATGCTTGCAAAATAAGAAATCACGCTACAGTAGAACCCCGTTATTACGAATCTGGTTAATACAGTCGAACCCGAATAACTCAAACAAATTTTTAATTAATCCCGGTTAACTCAAAGTAATTTTGGTTTTAGTGAATAGGTATTCCTAAATTTAAGGAAAACCTATCTTAAAAAAACAAGCTTTGCCTGTTGAAACTTCATTTCATTCTTACGTCCACATGACAAAGAAAACGATGCAGGAATCTTTCGCAGTCGCCGGCAGCCGTTGTGAAAATCAAACATTAGCCAGAACACAAAATTGCGAATCGAACTTGTTGATTGCGGTCGTTTAATGAGAGAATATTTAGACGTAGTAATTGATGATGATTGCATGTTTATTTTTAGAGGAAGTGTTCATGTTGACCATAAAGTTCATTGCATGAATGATCGCAAACGAGTTTTTAGAAGCAGTCACACTTCCAATTGGCCGTCGCCATTTTGATTTCGAAACTTCACTGTCTCATTGCTTTGTTGATGTAAAAGTAACGGAAATTCGAGAAAAAAGTGAATTCTCTGTAAAGTTTAAAATATAAAATCTTTATACATACAAATGTCATTCGAAGAGATGCCTTTCGAAACTTTTTACAAACCAAAAGTAGAATTTGGAAGCCATAACAGCATTGGAATAGATTTTGTATTGAAACGGACCGTATTTTACTGGGTCTGTATTGTATTTGTATATGGATCTCATTAAAACTGATCAAATTCATAGAAATGTTGTATCATGTAATCTGTGTAGTCTTCATGTAGACTCGTTTTCGACTTACTGGTTAACTCCAAAACCTGATAAGTCAAAACTTTTTTGTGGTCCCCTGACGACTTGAGTTATCAGGGTTCGACTGTGCATACAAATTATCACTTAATACGTTCTTTTTCTCCAGTCCCGGCTCCATGACTTCAATTTCTATTCAAAATTAGCAGTTCAATACGAATCATTTTTTTAAACTGAAAACTAGGAAAATATGGATAAAATGAAGAAATTCATACCAAAAATGAGATAATTACGAGGCACATCCAGAAAGTAAAGATACAAATGTCATGACATGGCCAAAATTTTTTTTATAACACGTCTTCATTACTATCACGTACAGGGTCTTTATACTTAAAGTTGCATTTTGACATGGCCATAAAAAAAAACAAAAAAAACTACTGGACCAAAAGCTATAATAGTTGGTAATATTATAGAAGAGGGCGTGGGAAGTTCAAAAGGTCACCACCAGCATGGAATGGCGCTCTATGCAATATTCGTATACGAAATTAGACACGAAGACACAGGTTAACAAGTCTTTAATCATTACTAAAATTAGTTACATGTTGAATGTGGCCTCCACCATTTACTGAAAGCATGTTGAATGGTCTTCATGTCTAATTTTGTATACGAATAATTGCATAGAGCGCCATTCCATGCTGGTGGTGACCTTTTGAACTAATTTTTTTCTTGGAGGGTATGAACTTCCCATGCCCTCTTGTATAATATTACCAAGTATTATAGCTTTTGGTCCAGTAGTTTTTTTTTTATGGCCATGTCAAAACGAAACTTTAATTATAAAGACCCTGTACTTTTATACAAGTTCATTTTTCAATGTAGTTGCCACCATTATCCAAGCACTTATTGAGCTTGGGGACAAGCTTTTGTATTCCGGTGTCACAGAAGGATGCCGCCTGTCTTGAACCAAGCGTTGACTTCATGCTTCATATCGTCATCATCATCGAACAGTTCCCCAGAAAGATGCTTCTTCAGGTGAAGAAACAGGTGGAGATCGCTGGGTGCGAGATCCGTACTACGAGTATACGGTGGATGATCCAGAACTTCCCACTTGAAGCTTTTCAGCAACTCTTTGATGATACGTGCCGTATGGGGTCAAGCATTGTCAATGGAGGCAAACCCCATTTGTTAACCCCCCCACCTCAATAAACAGCAACAATTTGTCTGTGGATTTCAGGTGGAGACTCGTGTTTGGCGTTAAGAAATCGAATAACAGATCGGACTTCGCATGTAGCGGGATTTTGAATGGGCGCCGCCATCTCAAATAACCGTTTCTCAAACACGACTCAGTGTGGTGCCACCACTGAATTAGTAAAGCAAGCTAACGAATGAAAGTGAAAGTAACCCTGTGGGAATTATCGCAGCACAATTTACCATCTGGCTATACCCTGTGTATCTTTACTTTCTGGATGAGCCTCGTACAGTAAAAAAATTTTTTTGTTACAAATAATTCTGATTGTCCTTAGTCTAAATGCACGAGGAGACACTGATTGTCCTCTTGAATTTTCTGATTGGTTTTCAGTGTTTATATAAACCAGCCATTTCCATAGATTGATCAGAATAAGCACTATTCACAGCGCTATTCACTGCATTTTGATTTCTGTGTTTCACATAACATTACGTTTCATTGTTTCATTACATTATCACAGGGCTACATCACAAAAGAGGAAATGCAATGATCTCATACTGGATCAGAACAATCTTCCACTTCAATAACCAAGTATTTGTCTGAAATAAACGAATGACGATAATTTTTTACAATCAGGTGTGAGGCTTTGATTCCTAATACTCACCATCGGGGTTTCCTTTCATTATCAGATAATATGAACAAAATTTTTGATCCCCTGAAATTCATATTAATGAGGTTCTACTGTATTTTGTTTCTTTCAAACAAAGCACAAAAATGAAAGAATTTGCATACACGCAGCCACGTGAAGATGCCATTCTTTCCTCCACCACTCAACAATATGCACGAATACACTTCACATGGAAACAATGGAACTACTTCCTACGAAGAAACAGCAGACGACAACTGGTGGATTCTAAGGCTGTGTTTCGACAGATTCATGGACCTAACGAGAGCTAACTCGTGTAACTGTGGCCAGTGAGCTAAAGTGAAAATCGCGACAATCATGCTATCGAAACGCCACGGGAAGGTAATCTTTGTTCAGGCGCTGTTTCGCTTTTGGTTTTCACGCTTTCTTCATGCGCTATATCAGGGATTTCTTGTTTATTACTGTTTATTTCTTGTTCAATTCTAACACTATATAATTTACTGTTGACATTGTTGAAAGTAGACATCGACAAGTTGTATTATCACGTTATAGCTCTGCGAATGCCACGATACCCGATCTATCTATACAAATCCTTTATGGCTGCTGCCATCTTTAAATAAGCAGGATCAGTTCTCACAAAGCTGTACGACCTCAAAAGCTCAGAAAAACTATCAAAACTGTCTCGTTAGGCCCAGACTCCCTTCTCATGAGGTTCTTGGCTCTTTAAAAATGGGCGAGACCACCTCACAAAAACTATCAAAACGATTCAGAGAGAGAAAACCCTACTATCGTGAGGTCTGTGAGTCTATCGAAACACACCCTAAAGTTTCTAAACAAGCTTTTTTTTAAAAATAAATTATTAAAATTAGCTAATTGTTCTCCTGTAATTAATAACCATTTTGTTAATTTATTATTTTTATTATATTAATTTTAGAAGGGTTTTTACAAGAGAGCGCCAGAATATTTTGCTTCGGTAATCTTCATAAATTTCCCGAGGCTGACGCCATGTATTCGCAAGTGAAACAGAAAATAGACAGCAGGGCCATCGATCTAACGGGGCAGCTTGAGAATATATTCATGGATGCTTACCTCATCTGAAAAAATATTTTGACAGCAAATTGTTCAGCAAAATTAAGGTTTTATGCTTAATAACACCGCTAACTGCAATCCTTTGATGATCATCAACGATTTTGGTTTCATGTTTGTTTTCTTTTCACTTCCACTTCCAATTTGAATGAAGCGCTATCACCACTGCCATTGCTTCCAGTTTATGCTTGCGTGCAGAGTTTGGTTTTATTTTGTGGCCCATTAAAAAAAACGCAGTGGCTACGTTCACGGCTACCGTGAAGCCGTAACGGCTCACGACACTAAAGAGTGACGTCACACGTTATTGCCGGGGATTGTTTTCGTGCTGCGGACGATCAAAGTGGTGAACATATTACGTAAATGTTCAACTAGAAAAATATTTTCAATGGGAAAGTCGTATCAAGAGTTGAGTTTTATAAATGAACGGCAACAAAAAACATTTGGAAATCACATTCTGTTTGCTAAGTTATATAAATAATAAATAAAGGGGGTCATAATTTTTCCAAGATTTATAGTATTTAAATTTCAATTTTTGAATACACAAACTGATTGGAATACAGATTTCTTAGTGAGTGGAGGGGGGGGGGGGTAAATTCACAAGTAAGCATGGGGATGATAATAATGCTGGGTGCCCACTTAGCGCGATTCTATCGCTTTTGAGTCATATGCGCATGCGCAACAAACGTCAAGCGATTAATTCGCTTCTCGGTGCCCACTTGGCACGACGGCCGCGTGACTGAATGCGCATGCGCTATCTACGCAATTCGTTGCTATTATCTCCCACAGCTCCTGCTTTTTCCTATCTTTTTTATAATCAGCATGACTCTTGTCATAGGGAATTGGATATTTCTTGATATCTTCAATCAAATTATCTGTAGCGATATCCGACCATCTCGAAATAGGTGCTGCCATGATTGCATGTGCCACGTGATTCGAAACTGTTTTGTGATTGGGTGCGATAGAGTTGTGCGATCAAAAAGCTCTGGCATGCAGAGCTTTTCAATCGCCTCACATTCACATGCGCCACAGAATCGCCCGCGTGCTTCACAAAGCGATAGAATCACGTCGCGCTAAGTGGGCACCTAGCATAACACTGTATATTACTTTGCTTTTGTAAACAGTTTATTATCATGACTGTTTTGCCCCTTGTTGGCCTACCACTCACTAAGACTTTCATTTCCCCAGCTCAATTTTTTTCTTTCGGAAATTGACTTAAAAATTCATGATTCTATACCAGCGAACCAAACTCAATAAATTCGACATGTACGGACTCCTCACATTAATTTTTTTTGTTGTTTTTTTTTGTAAATAACTTTCTGCTTCTGATGAGCCAGTTTTGAGTTATAAAAGTTTACATCTCCCCCTCCCCCTACAAAACATTCTTCCATTTTCTTTTCCTTCCAACTCCCGGCAGCAACTGTGACGTCACTTTTCATAAAAATTACATCACTCCTTACTGTCGTGAGCCATTACGCCTTCACGGTAGCCGTGAACATAGCCACAGCCTAAAAAAAAAAAAAAATAGAGTGATTTCTTATTTGCTAAGGGTAATCAGGGCTTTATGTGAATAAAATATTTCAACTTGGTTTGAAACTGTGAGACGCAGGTTCGGATGGTTCCCTTGTTAAAGAAGTTAAAAAATAAAGAAAAAATCCACCATTTCATTAAAAAGTAACAAAATCTTTAAAACAGTAACCTGAATAGCAGTATCCCTAATATCCACTGCATACTCTTGTTTGGTGAGTTGAAAATCAAGGTTCAGCATCTTCGCTGCCTGAGCTTCCTACAAAATAAGTCAAAAGCATCTTATAGTTTATATAATTTTTCATCGAAAAAAAACACAGCCTTTAATCATTGGTAAACTGCTTACAGTAACGCCTAACGAGTGCAACCCATCCATTGTTTTTTGTTCTTCACGAATCACGTCGAAAATACTAAAAATATCATTCACATCCAAATCGAAATAAAGACCATTGAGGAATATCATTGCATCTGATGGTGCTATATTGTGATTCTCTGCAAAGGCCTATGTATAGAAGATATGAAAACTTTGTATAAGAAATTCAAAAATTTAACAAAGTAAGCTCAGAATTACAGTCGAACCTCGTTATCTTGAAAACGTCAATAACTCGAAAAAACTTTATTTCCTGCATTTTCACTAATAATTCTTCAATGTAATTTTCTCTACTTACTTACTTACTTTTCAAACCCGCTTATCCGTTAGGGTCGCGGGGGCAGCAGCCCTATGGAGGATCTCCAGCGATCGCGATCTTCCGCCATCAGGCGCATGTCCTCCCTGGTAATATCCAAGCGACTCGAACCCAGATTCTCCATGTAGTCTAGCCACCTGGTTCTAGGCCGACCCCTTGGTCTCTTAACCACCGGCTTGGAAAATAACAACTGCCTAGGAAGACTAGTTTGCGGCATCCGTATCACGTGGCCATATCAGCCCAACTGAGATCTCTCAATGCGGAGAAGTAGCAGCTCAACACCTAAAGATTCCCTTATTGTGCTGCTGTACACTCTATCTAGTAGGGTAACACCTGCCACACCTCTCAGAAATCTCATTTCGGCCGCTTGTACCCGCGATCGCACTCTTTCGATCATTACCCAAGCCTCATGACCATAGGTGAGAATGGGGACAAAGATAGATTTGAAGACGGAGAGCTTGGCTTTGTTACCCAGCTTGCGTTTCGTTACCACGGATCGCCACAGTTCACGTCTGACACAGCTTGCTGCACCGATCCGAGCATCCAATTCTTTCTCCTGCCGTCCATCACTCGTGAATGCAATCCTGAGATACTTGAATTTCTCCACCTGTCTTAATGAGGCTTCCCTAACATGGAGAGCGCACTGAGCAGACTGTCTTGAAAGGACCAGAACCTCAGTTTTAGCCACACTGATCTTCATTCCAGCTTCTTCACATTTGGCTGCAAACCGGTCTAGTGCATGCTGAAGGTTCGTGCGAGAAGACCCAAGGAGGACAAGGTCGTCAGCAAAGAGCAACCTCTCCACCAGGCAGTCGCCCACACAAACACGCTCATCGCCTCGGCTACCCCTGTCTATCCAGTCCATAAAGATAATGAACAAGAGGGGCGACAGTATGCACCCTTGGCGGAGTCCAACACCTACGGTGAACGGTCTTGACTTAATGCCATTTATCCGGACACACATCACAGAGCTATCCCAAAACATTTTCTCGGAAAACATCGCTATATCAAATTTTGACTTCGTGTGCATGCAAAATGCATTTTAAGTCAATTTAAATATATAAGCAAGTTAAAATTTTGAGAAATTTTTCATACGAAAACAAAAAGAATTTGACGCCACTTCCATTAAAGTTAGACGATTTTCGTCCATTATGAAAAAATTTTTCAATCTTATGGGAAGTCTCTATTGCGTAAAGACGTTTAAGAATGTGCAGTTTCTGCGTTTCTGAGGTTAGTGGCACCACGTGTGCATAGCATAACTCTCTCTACATGTACCATTTTATCTCCTATTATTCTCTTTACTCACTATACTGTTATTCGGAGCTTTAGCAAAAAGCTACTTACAAGAATGCACGCTTGGTCTGTACGTTTATCCAGCCATTCGTCTGCCATTTGCACGATAACTTGTAAGCTTTTTTCAAATTCTGTTACTGTATCAGAAATATGACCATCAAGGAAGGTCTTAGCTCGGCTGTATCAACTTTTCAGAATTTTTCGTGGACCCCTTCAAGTCAAATTCGCATGCTAAAAACAGTGACTGTAAAGAATACCAAGATAATGGCATGTCATATGACAAACGATTTTTCAAAAATGAATATACTGTTACTTTCTGTTCACGTTTTAATCATCATTGACATCAGCACATGCACATGAAATCGCTTTGTCGACGCACGATTGCTCAAGTGCTCATAATCTATATTAATAAGTAGCGAAAGAAAGGAGCTACTTATTAATTTTATAATGTTCGTCCGTCCCCTTCATAATTTCTACATTTTCTGAGGTAGAAGGTTGAAATTTGGAATGTAGCTTACAATGGGCATGTCCACCTTCACTATTTAGTTTGGTTTTGATTAGTGCACTGGGATTGGAATTACGGGGGTGGGATTCAGAGTGGACAAAAGATCTATGTGCTATTTAGGTACGAAAAGGAGTGAAATTCGGTGTCTAGATTCCTCTAGGCAAGATCTACATTACTATGAAGTTTAGGCCCAATTGTTCCAGTGGGGTCGGAGTTGCGGGGGTGGCAGTCACTTGGTCTTTAGAACTCGGGCAACATATGGCATGTGATATGTCATTCCATCGGAAACGATGAGAAAGGAAAGAAGATACGAGCTTTTTTTATATTTTCTTCATACTACGTTCGAGAAAATCAATTTTTTGATTAAAAAACTTGGGGGAAGGCATAAAGTGCAAATAAAGGGGTAAACAGATGACCACAGGATCTGCTACTTGAGTTCAGTTCCTGTGAAATTCAAGGTATGGAGGTTCGACTGTATCTCCTTGCTTAACTGATGAAATTGTTAAAAGAATAAAAAATAAATAAAAAATTGATTTGCATGTAAAATTTCCGAAAAAGTATGATCAAATTAATTTATAGGTAAACTCCACACCCAAAACAACTTTTTTAAAATGAAAGATGAAGGTCTCAAGAACTAAGTAGCATGTATAAAAATTTTCAATTCGAACTCAAAATTGATAAATATATTAAAAAAAAAAAACTTTCATTTTTTCCCTCCCCCTGCGATCAACACTGGCGCCATGTTTCGGCAACTGTTACGTCACAAGTTGCCGAGAAGTGCGAAGGAGTTTCGAATTCGTGACGTCATATACTGGACGCTATCGGTATGTTGTCAGTTGGGCATCGCAATGGACATGAATATGAACATGGGCATCGCAATGGACCATGAATATGAATATGGGCATCGCAATATGAAACAAGACCGATAGTGACGACTGCGATTTTGAAACAGTGACGGCGATATACAAGGGCCGTTAGCAGAATTAAATGCTACTACAACTTCCACACTATACATGAAACGGGATCTTCTGCTTGCCACATCAGCGTTTGCACATTAGGGCGGCGTGTGCCTTAAACAGCAGATAGGCCTACCTCCTCATTCCTTCGGCATTTAGCACATGCTATTGCAGTCGTTGTTCTTGAAGAACGCCAGGCCCGTTTAGAGTTCGAAGAGCATCTAGTTCCATCTTATACACGATCTAGTTTTAGTGAATTTCTTGTTTGAATTGATACTGAATTTAAATCGGCGGATGCAACACACTTTACGCTTCAAAATGAGCACACAATGCTGTTTGGAGTCGGATACCAGTTCCCTCGCTGTCAAAAACTAATCCACCGTTTTTTAAGCGATTCTGATTGTGGAAATCTATGAAACGAGAAATTTCTATCAGACTGTCCAAACAGAGAACAAATTGAAGGCACAATGCTTTTCCGACATAAAACGGATTAGCAAAATCTTACAATTATGTAGAATCATTCTAAGCCAAGGTAAGTGGAGTATACTTTACTTAACTTGGTTCTAAGCGAAATTAGAAAGCGACCAGAATCTCAGTGACGAAATTCCCCGAGGTTCTCGCGGCAGGAAATGATGCCTTGTTCCACAGTGTTCTCTGGAGAAGGGATGGAAGATCCCACGCCAATTTTCAATTTTCCGAGGCATTTTTCTTAATAAAATATTAGGAAAAAAATCGAAAAATTTTCCGCGGAGTTTACCTTTAAGATGATCAACAATTCTGGATAATTACTAAAATGTTCATTTGCAAAACATTTGTTGAGCCTTGTGAAAACTGATTTGAAATACAAACCTTTTGATTTTTAGAGATTTCCCTCTTCAATTCCTCTTTTACTATCGTCTTCACCAATGAATGTGCTTGGAGTGGGAAGTTTTGACTGATGTCCCGCATCAGACGTAATGCTTCATCTGGAGATGTTGACATGATCCTTTGAGCTGCTTGTAAGCTAAGTTCTTTCATAAAAGAAAGTAGCACGAATTAAACGAATATCCTAATCTTAATTTCCTTATTTAATTTATTATAGAGATTATGCAAAAGTAATGGTGAAAAAAGCTTGTAGAGCTTGTAGAAATTCCGTACGGCCGTGTATGAACTGGGTTTTTACAGGGTGGCCCAGATTAATATATACAATCTTTGAAAGCGCCGTGTGCGACTGACGCAATTCAAATTGCACGCGTTATGTGAGCAAGGGGATGCGAAAAAGGCGAGAATCATGAGGATCATCCATATCAAGATGGCAGCGCAGTGAATGAGTCTGGAAGAGAAGGTAGATTGTGTGAGGCTGTACTGAGCGACCAACAATTATTCAGAAGTCAAACGTCGTATGGCAGCTAAGTTTGGGACACCCGGACCTTCGTTGATAATGATCAAGAACGTAAACAAGAAGTTTGATGAAACTGGCAGCGTTGAAGATCGAAAACGCAGTAGACCCAAGACCGTTGTTACTGACACCAACAAAGTGCGCCTGAAAAATGAGTTGGCCAGTTCTCGAGAAAAGGACAAGTCGCAAAGGCGGCTATCTGCTCAGTTAGACATTTCTCGTACGAGTATTCAAAGAATCCTGAAGGATCTGAAACTGAGGCCATATCATCCTCGCTTAACAAATCACTTGCTCGAAGATGATCCCGACAGGCGATTGGAGTTTGCCGAAACTAGGCTTGCAATGCTGGAGGACGATCCTGAGTTAGCATGCCATGTGGAATAGAGCGATGAGGCAAAATTTTATGTCTCAGGCTATATGAACTGCCACAACTGCGTGTATTGGCATGCAACCAATCCACACATTGAATTGGAGGTAGACAACCAGAGCCCTGGTGTCATGGTGTGGGCCGGCGTAAGTTACGATGGACTGCTTGGCCCGTTTTTCTTTGAGGGCACAGACACAGGAGGCAGCTACCGTGACCTTCTGGTGAACACTGAGTATCCCCTATTGACGCAACGCGCATGTGATGGCAGCAGGATGGCGCACCGCCGCATTATGCTCTCACTGTGCGGAGTTGGTTGGATCAAACATTTCCAGGTCGGTGGATCGGCAGAAGCAGTCCAGTCGTGTGGCCCCCCAGATCACTCGATTTGACCCCACTCGATTTTTCGTTATGGGGATATCTCAAGGACAAGGTCTGCCGCCATAGGATCCATAACATTCCAGAGCTTCGGGAAGCAATAAAGGAGGAATTTCGCAAAACTCCCCTAGACATGTGCAAG
>JAHWFO010071827.1:719615-749433 GCA_023313115.1 Rhysida immarginata | reverse complement strand
AACGACGGATTGTCTTCGTGCACACAGGTTCCTGGAGGTGTGTATTCGTTTCTGCGGTGATTTCTGCTGCGGTGGTTTTCCGCTTTCGTGCAACAATCCTGGTCAATGTCCTGACGTCTCTTTCCGACAACTTCAGTTTTCTCCTGCAGTTGGACGTGGTTCGTCCTTCCTGTTCATATGGACACATCACCCTGGATACTGTACCACGTGAGACATCACAAAGTGTGGCAGTTTTGGACACAGATGCACCTGCTAGATGCGCCCCAACAATTTGCCCTCTTTTGAAGTCGGATATGGCTCCCATTATAGTGCTCTGCACAGACAATTTGAAGCTTACTATCGAACTTTTCTACTGGAGTGACTACCAAGAACTCTGACACGTAATTCATTGATATGCATACGATTAATTACCTAGCAGAAGGTTCTATTCAGCCCTGGGGGTATCCAGTGCTATTTGCGAAGGTGTTTCAGTTTCAATGTCCAATACCTGTATTTTTTGAGCGCTACTGTATAGTGAACAATAACCAATAGAGACAAAAAAACCCTGAAAACATGATCACTGTTTTGGTAACTGGGCCACCCATTGGATCAAACTAGATTTGTGAACTCGATCAGCCTCAATTGTAGTTGTATTGTTTCCCTGAAGATGTAATTATTACGAAACGCGTAGGCAATTAAATATTCTACCCTTTGCTAATTTCAGAAGTCCTTATTTTCTAATGTACAATTGTCATTATAAATTATATTATCATAATTACAAAAGTCCATATCTGATTTCCAAATGTTGTATTTATTGTTAAAATAAATATACAATAATGCAGTAAAGTAAAAAATATTCGTCATATCTTCAAATTTCAAAATGGTGATTATTGGTATTCAATATGGCCCAGCCATATCAAAAGAAACTTAGACCAGCAACCTCAACAAACTTGATGACCCCCACCTTTTTCCAATGGTTGTTCAGCTGCCACAGACGCTGCATAGTTATAGTACTTTGAAATCTGGTACGGACTTTGAATGTGCATCGAATAATTAGTACAGTCGAACCCTGATAACTCAAATCATCGCGGACCACATAAAAATTTTGACTTATCAGGTTTTGGAGTTAACCAGTAAGTTGAAAACGAGGCTACATGACCACTATAAAGATTACCTGATACTCACAATATTTCTATGAATTTGATTAGTTTTAATAAGATTCATATACAAATACAGTACGGACCCAGTAAAATATGGTCCGTTCCAACACGAAATCAATTCCAATGCTGTTTTGGCATGGCATCCCAATTCTACTTCTGGTTTGTAAAAATCTTCTAAAGGCATCTCTTGACGATTTTTGCCCATTTATTTTTCATCTGATAACATTTATGATATATGTGTAAATGTTTTATATTTGAAGCTTTACAGAGAATTCACTTTTTTCTCGAACTTCCGTTACTTTTACATCAACAAAGGCAATGAGACAGTGAAGTTTCGAAATCAAAATGGTGACGTCCAATCAGAAGTGTACGACTGCTTTTAAAAACTCGTTTGGCATCATTCATGCAATGAACTGTATGGTCAACAGGAATACCTCCTCTAAAAATGAACGCACAATCATCATCAATTACTACGTCTAAATATTCTCCCATTGAACGATCGCAATCAACAAGTTCGATTCGTAATTTTGTGTTCCCGCTAAGTTTTGATTTTCACAAAGGGTGCCAGCGACTGTGAAATATTCCTGCATCATTTTCTTTGTCATGTGGACGTAAAAATTAAAGTTGAAAAATGAAATAAAGTTTCAACAGGCAAAGCTTGTTTTTTTAAGACAGGTTTTGCTTAAATTTAGGAATACGTATTCACTAAAACCAAAATTACTTTGAGTTATCCGGGATTCATTAAAAAACTTGTTTGAGTTAATGAGTGAATTTTCTATTGAATTAAATGCTCTGGGGGATGGGACTTAGAATATCGTTTGAGTTAACCGGGAATTTGAGCTATCAGAGTTTGAGTTATTAGGGTTCGACTGTATCTAAAGAATAACGAGTGGCCATCAAATTTTTTTCTAATTTCTTACTTTTAAATAGTGTCTGAATACATAATCAATTTTTCCAGACTCGGATAATTTTTTTAATGTTTTGTGCATTTCCCGGAAGGGCTTTGTCCCTATTTCAGCATAAAATATCACAGAGATGGGTTTCAGCTCTCCTCCTGGATAATGGTGATCAATGTCATAGAGTTCAGACTTATTTCTGTAATCAATAAATTAAGTTTAAAAAAAAAATCTAGTTTGTTATTTAGATAATTATTTTTCATTAACATTTCACCTTTCTCCTGCTGATTCAATTAAAGTTCCTAGTTCTGAAGTATCACAAGTTACTATTCCATTAACGTCCATTACAAATTCACAATGTTCAGGAAATTTTCTATTAACCGATATCTTAAAAGAGAAAAAAAAATTACATTCGATTTTCATGTTTGATTTTATATTGTGATTATATAATAAATGTTGAGTGAAAATGGTATATTACTTGTTGAAACATTTCTACTTTAGGTGAGTATAGCCTTAATGATAAGGCCAATTTTAATAATGCCATTTTTGGGGCGCTTAATAAATTACTAGTTTTTGTTATAAGAAAATCATGATATTCTTTATCCGTCTCTAAAAATAAAACAAAAAATTATTAATAGAACAAATGTTAACAGTTATTCTCTAAAAGAATTAAGCATGGTAGAAAGAAAGGATGGTGTGTGCACACGCATCTCATGACGTCATGTGGATTGCACAATGGCAGTCGTAAAAGGACCTGCGCAATATACAAGGTCGGGACACATTAATATGACCATCTGCTAGTATCCGGAATATCCATCTTTGGCGGCAAGCACAGCAGCTAGTCAACATGGCAGAAAGTCAATAAGTCCTCGGAAGGTGGTTGCAGATACCTGAAACTATTCGGCGATCAGTGCATCCCGTGCGCGGTGAACAAAATATTATGTTCAAGGGTGACATATTTCTATGCAGTCGAAGAACAATGCTTATATAAAACGTATTACGATCCGCCAGTTTATGCTTACCGTCTTCAAATTCGTCACGTACATGTTTAAGCTCGGCGAAGACGGACATAAATAATAGAAATTGTATCTTCCATTGTATAGTTTTTGGCGCAAACACGACTAATCTATTGTGGCACAAACTTAGCTTTGCATTGTTAGACTTGAGATATTTATTGCTGGTCCGATGTAATGAATCTGATTATTTTACATTGGCTTTTGTATTGCTTAATATCCCAAATGTTCAACCCTGTCGACCCTCCACTTTACCGACAACTTCGGTCGTTGCTGTGGTTTTTACCTAGCAGCGGAGTCAGTGCACATCGTGATAATATTTTGCGCCAGCGCACAGATGGTAAGGTTTGTCGTATTTTAGAAAATCACGCATGGTACGATCCTCTGCTTATGTTTCCGTATGGAACGCAAGGGTGGCATATTTCTCTGCAGTCAAAAAACAATGCTCATACCAAACGTGTTACGCTGCACCAGTGTTATGCTTTTACCATCTTTACCACAGCCATATATAATAAAAATTGTATCTTTCAGTCTTCACCGAGCTTGTTAAGGCAAAACGAAGACGGGTAACAAAGCTGTTTGTTCAAAAAGTATATTCCGAATGATTCAAAGCCACAATTATCAAGGTTTCCGAACACGTGATGTAACCAACGTACCAAAGTAGCGTTGAAAAATTGTAAGTAAACTCTTTTTATTATGAGATTGTTGGATGAGATATACCAAACATAAGATATACATTGTTGGTCCGCACATATTGTTGGTTCGATGAAAACTCTTAACAATAAGCGTTACGGATTCTTTGCATAGTATAATAGGATAACCATATCCTTATTTTATTATTTTATTTTGCTAATTTTAGAAAGATTTTCCAGGGCTGCACTGCACACCGCCACCTCTTCGAGGGTATGCTAGCGCTCAAACACAGAGTTCGGTTTTATTTTGAGGCGCACTTAAAAAAAATAAAGTAGTCCAATTTCTTATTTGGTAAAAACAATCAATAGCCTTAGGCAAATAAAATATTTCAATCTGATTTGAAACTGCGAGATACAGGTTCAGATGATTCTCTTAGTGTAATTGTTTGAAAATTGTGAGATAGTTCGTGGCATCAAGGCATTTTGTTTCGAACTACCGTTTTTAAACAGAATCTCATCACACTGGATTATCCAGAGCGTTACAGATGTGGCATCGACTAGCCTCTGTATTCACCTGATCTCAATTCATTAGACTTTTTATGGGGCCATGTGAAGGACAAGGTCTACAAGATGAACCCTAAAACCATGGGCGAGCTATGAACATGTACCGAGCGTAAAATTTTGGCCATTCAAACAGACATTCTCATGAAGGTGGTGGCCAATTTTGCAATCCGACTGCATAAAATCATTGAGATTGCTGGCAAACACACAGAACAAGTTTATAAATTGCAATTCATAAGCATTGAATCAGCACATTTGTCCGAGTACATCACAACTTTCATCTTGGTAAGTAGATTTTGGGCCACCTTGTAACACAAAACATGACAACCAGGTACTTCAAGCCCGTAAGACACTTCCACATACTTTAAGTACTTCCAGTTCAGAAAAAAAGGAATAATAGGGACAAATTTTTCAAATTAATATTACTAATTAAAAAATATGAGGTGTGCTTAAAAAGTTCAGTGAATGCTTTGCTTTTATGTTTTAAATACCGACTTCATCTTCTATCAATCATAGAGTCACTTGATGACCTACGATGCTTTGCACACAATTGATCATGATGAAAGAACATAAAGCACTCGTATGACATTTTCAATTCACAGCCGCCTTCTTTCCATCACCATGTCATGCATCTCTGTTTGATGTCACCTTTCATAATATCTGAATACTGGAATACTTGGAAGTATCCCAATAGTTGGCAGGCATTTATATTTTACACCAGGAGGTATTTCTAGATTTGTCGTTGAATTCCTGAGAATATGCGATGATACATTCAAGATATCAGTCTATTCACTAAAGTTTTTAGATACACCTCGTAAAACTATTTATAAGATTTTAATAATATTATAGCAACAGTTTTTAACTCTTTATTCAATGTTTGTCAGTTAACTAAAATAATTTATTTTGCATATTACATATGTTACATTCTGCCAAAGGTATTTATACCAAAGTTTACACTTACTCTTGCGTACTTCATCGATATCTTGCTCAGATATCGATTCGATATAACTCCAAAAATTCTCATTACTTTCATCTGATAAATATTCACTGGAAAAAAATGACATTCAATATTAAAAATATATCGATGGCTATTCAAACGTTCACAAGAACTGAAAATTAACAATTATTACTCATGTCGATAAATTTATTATTCTACTGTAATACTAATTTCCTGACAAATTTCCAGCACGGAATTTTTACAATAATATTCCACTAAAAATAACCAACTACCATAATTTTCGGGAGTAACGCCGCTTATACGCCACACACGCCAAAATTTAACAAAAATGTTAAATCTCTGGCAGTAGCGCCGCGGCGGCCGATACGCCCCCCCCCCCTCCTCCCATCACACACGGTCCGTTTTGTATAACCGCGTTTTATAAGAAATTCAATAAAGAAACCAAAATTCAATATTTTTAAGATATATTTTATTAGTCGAAGCGTGGATTATTTCCCTGCTGAAATTATTGATACTATCATGCTAAATTTATGCACAATAGTTAATGAAAGATATATACAGAAATATACCTAAGTGATATTAAACTGATAAAAATACGCGTTTAAAAGCCACAGATGTTGCACTGACGTATACATTTTTTAGTGCTAGCTGTGACAATATTTTCTTCATGAACCTGCCAATATTATTATCATTCATTAAGGCATTCGTTGTTGCTGGTGACTAAATTAATAATAGGAACAAAACATTTATTTTACACAACCAACAGATTCTTCTTGATTTTTGGTAGATCTTTTGGGTGGCGACAGTAGATATCGCTCAGAACTATCTGGTCATAAGTGCTTTATTATCTGGGGATAGAAAGAATATGATAAAGCTATGGAATTACGATTTACGAAAGTGACGATGCTAAATATTGGGTTAGGCTACGACATCAACCTATAGAAAGAACGATGAGAGCGGCGGGAAGTGGTTGAATCCCCCGCTGTCGATGAACGATCACGCTCAATCGTTATCGGAGTGAATTTTTAATAGATGTGAACTCATCAACTTTTAATTACTGTAATCAGATGAGAGTTAATCTATAAATTCATCAATACATTCATCAAGAAATAAATTGCCACTACCCATTTTATATTGAGAGAAACGACAATGATATGAAGCAGGCCTAAAATCATGTGTAGAATCTATTTTTTTTTTTTTTTTTTTTTTTTGTAAAATCTCCGGCAGTAGCGCCGCGATGGCTGATACGCCGCACACGCCGAATTTTTAACTCGTAATAACAGAAACGCCGCGGCGTTACTCCCAAAAATTACGATACTATAAGTCCGTGAAAATTTTTAAAAATAAACACTTAAAACTGTATGACAGATAGGGTGATTTTTACACGAATAGAACAGCAATCTCTCCAAAATTTCTTTAGGCTCATTGAAATGCAAGATAGCTCAATGAAAATTTGCCATGATATTGGATAGGACATAAAACAAAGATGTGGTAGCTACCCCATGTGACTTTTTCTTGTGGGGATTCATAAAGAGATATGGCTCTCCCTGAATCACAGCTGTGCCATTGTTTCAATCGATATGCTTATACAGTGGGTGCCACTTAATATGATCACTTTAGGACCAAGCAAAATTGATAACAATAACAGACAGATAAAAATAACCGAGGTCGAAAAAAGAGGCATTGTGGGAACTTTTGACAATCGAGCAGTGAAGTGTACATTTGTTCAGGTGGGACAGAAGCAGTGCTTTCACAAAGCTTACCTTTCCAAAATAAATACCAAATGAAATACACTGAGGTAGGCAAGAAGCCCGACTAACCCAAAAGATCTTCTGCATTATTAAAAAAGAAGAGAGAAAGAAAAAAAAAAAAAAGATTGACAATTGTCACAAGTCAAAATAGAAAAAAGGAGGGAGGGTATCAAATCTTTCTGGGAGTATCACATCTTTTTAATAATTTTGGCTAACAGTACCATCGGCTTAGAGGGAAGTAAAAAGTGCTATTATAAGCGGAATTTGGAAGCCAAATCCAAATATTTTTACTATATTTAGGGAAATATTTGATAACAATATCCGAAGTTTTGATCACAATAAATGGCATATTTAGTGCATATTTAGATACAAGCATTCTTCCAGTGCATTTAGGTACCAAACAACAATGATAACAATAACCAATTGATACATTAACAGTCATTACATTAAGCGGCACCACTGTACTTGTATGCTGCATAAGCAACGATGGACATATTGACTATTTGTGAAGTATGTACAAAAAAAACTTGAAGAAATTATCTCTTATTTCAGTGCAAAAAAACGGAATATCTGTCATATAATACAAGTTGTACATAACAGCAGTTAATATGTGGCCCCATCAGATTTTTAACAAGGATGCGGAATTGGTACCCATTTTAGCAGGAGCATGTGCAACCAAAATAGAGTAATCATTTAGTCTGGCTAAAGCAACAGTCTCTGCAAATAAATTCACAAAGAGACTCCAAGTACTCAGATTCACCGATTTTGATAAAAAAAAATTAGATCTCACCAAATTAAATACCCATGCAAAGCCATTTGACGCACTTCTCAAAATTTTCAGAGGAAAAAAAGTTCATAAAGTTTGTTATAATTGCCTACACTTTATAAATGCCCGAATTATAGCATATCTTTTTATCTTGTTCAAGTGGTCTTGTGGTAAAACACTATACCCTGTCTCAGCTTCAGTTGAGAGTGACGTCACGGAACGACGTCGTTTACCGGGCATAGTGCACAACATCGTATCCTTCCGCCGTTAGACTTGTACTACGCTAGACAGTCCTATAATCACGTGGCTTCTCGAAGTAGATTAGTCGAATGGTATCTGTCCGATATCATTTTTTTAAAGTTAATGTTTAAAATATTTTAAACTCTATCAATTTCGATTTCCGACACATCTCTTTCACGTTAGTTCTTGACGTAGGAACAAGACGCCGCCATTTTCATTTTACAATCAAATATCTCGACTACAGATCAACTTCATTTTAATTAGTTTGTTTTTTTTAAATTTCATCAAATGGCTTTTCTATCCGCCGATTCTTTATTATATCTAGAAAAAAATTATGAAGTATGATTGCAGAAAGAATTTTGAACTTTTTATATAGAAAATTATTCGAACTATTTCTTCATGCGGATGAACTATAACCGTTTCACTCGTGATGTCACTCTCAACTAAAATCCGGTCTTCGATAATTTTTTTTTTTTTTATCTTCGTAAACCTTTTTTTAACATATATGGGAATGTGTAATTCATTTACTAAATGTATTTCCAATTTGCTACTATTTTCTTTTTTTTTCGAAGACTGGAATTGAACCCAGACCTGCAAAATAGAAATCTAGCATTTTCCCATTAGACTACCTAAACGAGATACGAGGGGAGATCAAAAAGAAAGTTGCACTTCCACGGTATGGCCATTTATTACACCAGCTATACAAAAGCAGCACGGCTATAGCAGCATACAATGTAGGTTCACTTTTCCACATAAGTCCCCAAGAGACCCTAAACATTTATCCGAACGATCAACCAACTTTTCGATTCCGGATGCATAGAAATCTCCTCCAGCATTTTGTAACCACACGGTGACAGCAGCTTTCACCTCCTCATCGTTTCGAAATCGTTGTTCACCGAGTTTTGAGCTTACCGAAAAGATGAAAGTCGCATGGCGCTAAGTCGGGACTGTATGGAGGATGTTGCCAAACCTCCCACTTGAATCGCTGTAGCAGTTCGCACGTTTGGCGGGCCTTGTGAGGTGTTGCGTTATCGTGCAACAAAATCACACCGGCGCTCAATTTCACGATGAATGTCGGTGCAATTCACCCGATTGCTGCTCGCACTTCAAGTTTGGAGTAGACATCCAGTTGATGCGCCATTGCTTTTAGCCCGCTAGTCACACAAAACACAATGGGAAACCACAGCAACTGTCCTATCCGAGTTGCTGCCCAAGATTGCGACACATAGCACGCTCCTGCTGCGAGTTAGTGCAACTTACTTTTTGATCTCCCCTCGTAGAAATCTATGATACAATTCAGGCAATTATAACAACCTTTAAGAATTTTTTTCTCAGAAAATTTTGAGAAGTGCATTGAATGGCTTTGTATGGATGTTTAATTTGGTGAGATCTAAACGTAGAATTTTTTTTATCAAAACCGGTGAGTCCGAGTACTTGGAGTCACCTTGTCAGCGTTCTCCCCAGGCACTTTTGAACGGGCATGCCGCCCAGCTGATTTTGCGATTGCCCGGCTGAGTACACGAAAAACTGCATAACGCTGCAGAATAATTTATTTGTTTTTAATTTTTGTCCGCCTGGTATTTTATTTTTCCACACACTTGATAAAATTTTCTGAGGAGAACACTGTAACTGCACACACACATAACAGCAAGAACACCATATTAGCCGAACATAAGGTGATACTTTTTTCCACAAATCAAATCATAAAATTCGTAATAGCCTTATACGAGGATGGATCAAAAAGTAACACACAACCAGTCACATTGCTAAATTGACTGTCCAGTATAGGAACAGAAACAGGGATTTAGGTTATCCCATTCTCAGACATCAAGCCAACCAATGCTTCTCCCATGGATTTTTGTGAATTCGATCTCCTTAAAGGCCGTCACAAATTCATCTCTCATTTTTTTTTAGGCTCATCATTTGCTCATCGCTTCTGCTGAGCTCAAGTGAACAGGGCCGACTTGTACCAGCAGCAATTAAAGGAAGCAATTCATCATACCCACATCAAGGTGAAAAATGACGGGAAAAAATATCATTGGACTGCTGAAATGGAACAGCGCAGGCTGCAAAAATGAGAGCATCCGAGGAATTCCATCAAACAAATAAAAATTAAATTATACTCAAAATAAAAACAGTAAAAAATACACCACGACCATGTTGAGTCAAGGATTTATATAAATATTATAACGACTCAAAAAAGAACTTAAAAATAATAAAATAGCCATTAAAACTAATCAGCCTACAATTCTAATTATTAATCTAATTTCACCTAATAAGTTATATGATCACCTGAGGGTACCTGTCCAATGGGGAAAAAATTAAAAAAACCCAACTGACTATTGTTTATTGTTTATAAACAATAAACCACCACCACTTTACCAAATAAATAAAGAAATTAAACTGTAGCTGATCCTCCAAGCATCAAGTAAAGATATTAATTCAAAAATGGAAGGCAAAATTCTGCGACTTGGATTCGAACCAGGAACCATATGCTCGACGCCTCTACTAACTGGGCTACGACAGACACACAAACAGCCATGCTATCACTGTCGATATGCTATCACAGCCATGCTATCACACAAGTATGGTCTATAGCCCAATAAGAGGTATCGCGATATGCGGCTTCCCTGTCTAACCCACTCCTCAGAACATAGGGCTCATGCGCAGCGCATGCGCCGTGTGCAGTTAATGACGTGATCGTGGGCAGGATTTCAAAATGGAGGGGTTTCACATGCTGTTCTGCTATTATATTTGAAATATGCCTAATTATCTGTGTGTAACTCATAGATATAATTCATACACTAGAAAAGAGAAAAACTTAGTCATGTATCCATGGATAAAACGCCAACTTTCATCCATTCCCTCCACCTTCTGAACGTAAAAAAAAGAAAACTGTATTTGGATTTAGTACAAAGAGACACACTGCCCACAGGAAGGAGAAAAAAAATTGTATTGCGATGTCTAGAGCTTGAGCATTGTAAGGAAGCCGCATACCACGATACCTCCTATTGGTAGAGGCGTCAAGCATATGACATCCGAGGTTCCTGGTTCGAATCCTGGTCGCAGAATTTTTCCATTTTTCAATTAATATCTTTACCTGATGCTTGGAGGATCATATCCAGAGTTTAATTTCCTTATTTATTGTGTGTTCATCAAACTTTCTGACACTTGGACAGGAGAAATTCTCGATCTGTGAGCCAGGTGCCAGCTTCCCATTGGGCTTTCCACTTTGACAACTTGGTTGTTTTTAAGACACTTAGTGACAGCATGTCTGTTACGCGTGTCCGCGGTAGTCCAATTGGTAGAGGCGTCGAGCATATGACACTCGACATTCCTGGTTCGAATTCAGGTCAGAGAATTTTTTCCTTCCATTTTTTAATTATTATAAATATCTGTATGCAGCCTGGGACAACACAACATCCATGCCCACGGCGGGATTCGGACCCATGACCAGGCGGACTCGAGAACTAGAAAGCCTACACTCTAGCCCTCTCGGCCACCTAGCCGGCTCTAAGAAATGAGCTTGCACTTGCGACAACATTAGGAGTAAAAAGATCGTGCATGACAAATGTGCCTTAAGTTTGAAAACTATTGATGCTGTACTTTCATTTCATTTCTGTATGGTTGAAGGGCGGAATTCTAGTAATTTATATGTTTTGTGTAGAATTCCCAAACCTATCGCAGCTCTGCCATTTTGCAAAATGCAACTGCAAGTGCGAGCAAAACTAGTTTCATCGATGAAACGAGTTCTCAGAACTAGTTTGAATGAAACTAGTTTCAAACATGGTTGGAGAAACGAGTTTCGGTTCCACGGCATTACGGATCTAGTTGTGCGAACCGAACCGAGAAAAACTCGGTTCGTGGAAATGGGGCTTAAAAGAGCTCTTCATGCAAGATGTCCGAGAACACTATGTATGACGGAAAGCCTGTCAAGAGGAATGAATCAACCTCACTGTTCTCCGCAGAAGTCTATTACAGTGGAAGCTAAGATGTCGAGCGATTGCTAAAAGAAAGGACCATCACATAGAGCAAAATAGATGACGGAGAATTGAGTTCCAGTAGATCTACAGTAAGTGTATTCCCATCACTATAAGCATGATACAAGTCTCTGTATACTATAAATGTTAATGCAAGTTTACACAGATTTATCCTCAATATGTATTGACTATTATAATGACATTTACAGTAAAGACTATTTCAGAGACTAGGGTGAGTGAAATATTCATTTATTTTTTAAATTTTCTGTCATGCCATGATTTTAACATTGGTTTCCTACTTGCCTGATTTCTAGAAGTAAAGGAGTATGTTTCCATTTGGAATCTATGAAAGTCGTAACAGATTTCGGCTTCGTCTTCGCCGCTTCAATGATTGTATTTGCAATAATAATAAACAATGATAAAAATATACAAATGACATGCCGCTGCATTATTTTCTGCGAAAGACAGTAAAGAAAGGTATAGTGCTTTAGTAATAATTAAATGTTAAAATCAAAATCCGGCATTTCAATATGAAACGCCAACACATAGTAAAGCTAGGTTCTCTATCAAGAGAAACTGTATACCATACCGTTGGCACTCTGGCAGTGAAAAAATTCGTCGTTATCATCTTGTGTTGCTTTTATTGAATTTCATGAACCCAGATTTATATATTGTTTACGTTAAAAAATTATTTCGTAAATTTATTTACCAAGACTTTAGCAAACATGGGCGCAGCCATCCTGGATTCGTATACTGCAGAAGATTCAATGAGTTGAAAGCAAGATTGAAGGCCATATCGGCTGCGTCTAGGTTTTACAACAAATTTATTGATTTGGTTTAATTATTATTTAGTTTTTAGATCATAAAAGTAATAGTTTATGAAATAATTTAAATTTTGAATAATTTTAACGTATCAATGCTTAGAACATGGCACATTATCGTTGGGCCGTATCCTTAGCATATCTCCTCGTCGCACTTCAAGCAAAGGAAAAAAACTGGAAACATCGCTAAAAATATAACTAATATAAATAGAATTATATGAATTATTCAAAAATTTATTAAATAAAGTCTTTTATTAAAGAAACTCCATCTTAATTTATTTATTTCTTTAAGTTTTTAATAATATTAAAAATCAATTGATAGAAAAAAAAATTTTTTTAATGTTTACTTATTTCTAAAATTGTTTTGATTTATTTTATTAAATTTTCAATTATCATAAAGCTAATTTTGTATAATTAAGCAAATTTATCCTATATGCGCGTTGGTTTTAAAAATAATTCATTGATTTAGCTCATGCGCGTACATCAATGAAGCAATAAATCAAGGCGATTGCCTTTTGTTTCAGTTTGCGCTCTCGAGTTTCGGTTTGCGCTCTGTGCGTGCACTTGAATCAGCCAATGAGAAGCGAGGAGAGCGAATACGGAAGAAACAAAAATGGCGCCCAAGTTGTGAGACTGCGTATTTGTTATTCTAGGCGCTAGAGCCTTTAAATTATTTTAAAATTAGAATAAAAGATTCACGCAAGATAAATTTGTGCTTTGACTCGTTTCATGTCAAGTGTTTTAAGTTTATTTTAGTACGAATGGCTGCTTTGCCTTTTCAATATAGTACAACGGGCTTTTGTGAGTAATGCTCATACACGAATTCTTCGTTTGTTGTTTTTCCATCCAAACATTGTCATTACTCCTCTTGCGGAGTGTTCTTATATCTCGAAAGAAAAATACTTAATATACCACAATCACATATCTCTATGACATTTATATTCTCTTTTCTTATCGACAGATAAAGCTCCAGTATCTAAAGGTCTACTGGGTTGTATGTTTCTTACATCCTGTGCTTTAAATGTACCTCTTCTGGCGCATCTTAAAAAATACTTTTCCTGGACTTACCATGACATTTTCACAAAATATGAAGTATGTGTCTGGGATTATTTTTTTATTTATATATATGGTTATTATAAGCGATTCCAACTTACATACATAGCAATTTCTTTATAGGTTTGGCGACTAATAGCTTCAAAAACAACTTTTTTGGATACCAAAGACCTGATTTGTGGCTCATTATTAATATATTATTTTAGAATATTTGAACGCCGTTATGGTTCTCATAAATATGCAGTAAGCATTACTTGTTGGGTTGTTTTGTTTTGTTGTTGTTGTTTTTGTTTTTTTTAATACTATGTTCACACTATGCCTTAATCGCTGTCAAATAACCGCAGCTACTTCATGATCACGATCAAGAAGAACTGTGCAGCCTGCTTCGGTTACCAGTTAAAGTGTGATTTCTTAAACCCGGTTAGTGATGTCATATATCGTTCGAGTTGTCTGATGAGGAAACCAGAAGAGGAAGTCTTGGTTTGGGGAGAAAATTTGGAAATACCAAGGCTCATACTAATTTAAGATTCATTAATACTTAAGAAATATTAACACACTAGGGTGAGTTTAAAGTTGTACACATCAAAGTTTAGCTGCCCATAAAAGTACCAGTTTGAGAATTTAGCACGCTTTTGTATTCGTGAAAGAGGACATCATTTCCAGCATTTAGTGTAATATCTAAAGTGTGTCTGCTAAAAATAAAAGCCAGCATTTCAACTAATCTCTGTGATACTTTCATTTAAATTCTCAAACTGGTACTTTTACGGGCAGCTAAACTTAATTGTGCGTGACTTTAAACTCACCCTGTACTTTCAATATAATTTCTTGCTCAGATTCCAGTTTATCTGTCACTAAAATGATGATTATCCGGACCGCTAAACTGTAAGCTGATATCTTATGTGTATTGGAATTAGTACGGGGTTTGATATACTAAAATAAACATTTATCGAAAAATTTTTAGACTTAAGAAAGCTAAATGTAACTGCCATACGTATGAGCACTTATCGAATGTTCTGCTACTCGATCACTACATCCATCATAAGTTCGCTTACCGTCATTTTCCTTGGATGCAGTGCAAACCCTGCCTACTGACCGTGATTAACTCCTAGTGCAAACATAGTATAAGGGGTGCTCCAAACTGATAATCTTCGGTATTTTTTTTTTATTATAACGTATGTCATTGCAAGTTGAAATTAACGTATAGTATTGCTTAGATCTTTATTTACTTGTCATTAATTTTGGACGCCTTCTCCACTCCTCAACAAGTCATGTAAAAATCGCCATAAATTTGACCAAGCCACTTGTTGATAGGGTACATTAGAAGCATCTGCCCTTGTTAGTGTACAGTTCCCTCAAAGTCCAACCTCCAGCCGATGTAAGTCTAAGACCAAGGGGGTGGCCGTGGCCTGGTTGTCTCGTCGGTTGGCTTGCTAATCGATGGAGTTCAGCAACTTCAGGCGCGGCCAGCTGCTGGCTGGGTGACGGCCAGGGCTTGAGGACCACTGCTGGCGGGACAGCTATTTGGGGCACGGCTGTTGGAGGACTTTAGTCTGACCCATTTGCCAAGTGACCATAGCTGGTGGCAGCAGTTGGTGACAGCCACTGGTTTGTTTGTCCGCCAGCAGCTCTTCCATCATGAAACCCCCCGTGCTTCGGAGGGCACGTTAAGCCGTCGGTCCCGGCTGCTACTGTCATCTCGTAGCAGTCGTTATTTACTGGGATGGCACAAAATTCCCTCGTAGGAGTAGGTGCCGCAGATTATCGCTTCGTGATTATCTACCCTCTGTACTAGATACTAGATAAGTCTAAGACCAAATTTAAGAAGAAACTGTGGTATAGAGTTGCCTGGATATGAAGAAAATCCTCTTAATATGATCTGCAGAGAACTATTTTTTATGAAACGCCAGATAAGTATTTCATATCTTGTTTGTTTTCTTGTGATAAAAAGTATTTTTTCATATAAAAACACTATATGGTGGATGGGTGAACCCGCAGGCCTTTTAAACCTCTCTCTACATCATTGATAGGCATGATCTCAGTTTCGGAGAGTGACCCACATGCCTGAAAGTAGTTCCAATATCCAGCATATCTCAACGCACAAATCAATTGAGGGTGGTGTGCGTATCAGTCCATTAGAACAGAGGTGCAATCTCCGAGAAAAAAGTTTGAGGTTTTGAGGTATCATTATGCAGAAATAATCCTCAGTACAAACAATTTTTTTTCATAAATGTACAGGGTGTCCCTAAAGGCTGCAGCCCCTCTTCCCTTCTGGTTACTGCAGCAAATGTTCAAATTTATGCCCTTTTTCAGCCTTGCAAATGTTTTTACGAGCATGGAAGATTCATTAACGTTGCGTAACATTGTTAATAATACACAAAATTAGTTCACTTGTTCAATTATTCGAACGTTCCTGCTTGAAACAAAGGCTATAATGTATTATATTAATTTTTCTACCTCTCCAACATTTTACTATTCTCTGTGCCAAACATTAGGGACATCTTGTAAAATTTAATAAAAACAAATCAAAAGATGGAACATGATATAAAAGTCAAAAAAGAAGAAGAAATCATAGAAAAAGACATTTTATCCCAGAAATAATTTGGGTCACTCTCAAACACAATAGTCGAATTCACAATCCATAATACTTACATCAACTGACTCTTCTTCATCGAAATGCTGATGAATTTCGATAGGTTAAGGGTCAATAATAATGACTATAAACTGGAGATGCTCTGCGACCCGGATTCGAACCAGGTCGAATGTCTACCAATTGGGCTATCGCAGACACCACGGACAGCCAAGCTGTCTCAAGGTGTCTTAAAGACAACCAAGTTGTCACGGTTGATAGCCCAATTGGTAGAGATGTCGGCCATGATAGTCGAGGTTCCTAGTTCGAATCCGGGTCGCAGAATTTTTCCTTCCATTTTTCAATTGAAAGGTTAAGGGTCCTTTTTAATGTTTGAGACACCCATCATTTCAATACGTTATACAACAGAGATCTTGATGATTATCTAGCGAAATTTGCAGTGAACAAATGGGAAATTCGGATATTTATGTAGTCTACTGAGAATTTTTATTACTGAGAAACAAAAAAATGGAAAATTAGCTTTGGAGCATCACTTGTACATGAGCTTCCAATATCATTGCCACTTCTTTGCTTAATTAATCTGTTATCTTTGCAGTCATGTTTATTAGCAACTACAGTTGTCACAACAATGGTTGAACTTGTGATAGCAACAACACTTCATTATTTACAAATAGAAGATGCAAGCATTTCGTTTCAATCAGGCTCGTACGTAAATAAAGCTTTAAGACTTGTATTTTAAGATGTATTTTTATATTCACGCTAAACAAAATGTCTCTTTCAAATTTTAACATTTTCAACAAGTGTATTATTTTAGAAGTCGAATATGATGGCTTTATAATTTACTTAGGGAGACGTTCTTAAATTTTTATAAATAGACAAATAGTAAATATTTTAGTGTTCTGCAGGTCTACTTTCGATACCCAAGAATAATTTTAGGTTAGGTGATTTAAAGCATTATTCTAGCCTAACCTAACCAACCTACATCAATTTCATTTCTTTGTAGGTTGCAATAATATGCACTTGGAAAACTATAGAGATTTCAAAGGGACATTTTATTTGAAGAATTACTTACAAGTGCTATTTGAATGTCAATTGGTGTTTGTATTTTGCAGATACGGCTTTATTTTCCCTATGTTCGTTAACTATTTTTTTGATATTCCTCGGGTTGCGCAGACAACAGTTGTAGGAATTCCTGTGACAGGGAAAACTTTGACTTATTTATTGGGGCTCCAGGTACTGATTTTTAGGATTAGGGTTATACATTTTTAAATTTGATAACTTTGCAAGTCTCTCTCTGGTAAAGAAATATAATAATAAAACAAAAACTGTGTGATATAGGTACATGCAGTTCTTTTTGTATGTTGTAATGGAATCTGGCGTTCTATGTAGTACCTTAATTAGAAGGGTACCAAGCATGGGTAATTTTCAAACAGGATGGTGTTTTGCCACTACGTGCATTCCTGAATTCAGCGTTTCCAAACTGATGGGGGAAGCGATGATCTTACACCAAGGTCTCTACAATCACCAGATATCACTCCCTTAGACTTTTTTATGGACATATGTTAAAGTACTTTCTACATTACATGTGAGAAAAACATGTTATAATGTCGGTAACAGGAGACATGCTGGCGAAAACTTGATATAACGTTCTCCAAACAACAAAAGGGTAACATGTTGAGGTGTATTAAAGAGATGGGAAAAAAAACAAAAAACTTTAAGATGAAGAACATAAAACAAAAGAATTGTACCGTATATCTCCCAATAGTAGCCCCTGGCATCTATTTTTTCAACTTAATCACTAACCGGGTGTTTATTAGCGACCGGCGTGTATTAGAGACTGGCATTTATTTAGCAAGCTGTGTCAAATCTTACAGCTTCCACGACATCATAAACGTCACATCATGTGATCACTTTGGAGGCATGTCTTTTTTTTTTTTTTTTTTTTTTTTTTAAACAGAATATGGTAGTGCACATTAAACAGTCCTTACGAACAGGATGCCTTGAGAACTAAGGGCTGAGTAGCAGAGTGCATATGATTTCGAAAGTCAATGCAGTGTGCTGGGAATCCCCTCAAGCCCGTGTATCATGAACCCCGAAAGCGGCTCACGTGAACTGCCCCGTGCATTAGAGACCGGCGTTTATTTAGCAATCTTAATTTTGAAACCCAGTGTTTGTTAGAGACTGGCGATAACTGGAGACTAGGCATTTATTAGAAGATATACGGTATATATCTTTCTAATATATTTTTTATATTTAATTCATCCATGCCATTCCTAGGAGTGGTGGGCAACGATTGTTACTGATTTTCTCTTTGGTCGAGGGAAGAAAAAAATGTGATTGGCCTGAAAACATCTACTCAGAGGACAAACACATACGACCATGCCCTCAGTGGGATTCGAACCCACGATTCACTACAGTCGGGGGCTCGAGAGATGGCCATTTCGTAGGGGAGGTGTGAGGATGTTACCATTCTAAAATAAGGGTGGGAAGGATATTGCTCCTCTTCTCCTCTTTACTTAAAGCACAGTAAATAAAACCAAAGGATTAACCCTGACTATAATCCCCCTACCCCATTGCCCTACCCTCAGCCTTTTTATTTGTAGGACTTTAAATCTGATTTTAACTCGTTTTTATTTTTTTTATTGTTATATACATTTTTAATTACTTTTCGTGTGGAATAACTGTGGTTTAGTATTCCTAATGTGGAAAAAAATTCATACAAATAAAAACATCCATTCAACCAAATAGTAATTACAAAAGTTAATTAAAGTTAAAAAAAAAATAAAAATGACAATAAGAAAATATAATTTATTTTATAAATAAAATTTTGCACAATTGCAAATGAAAAAATTTAGAGTCTACTTATAATTCAAAACAAAAACAAATAGAGAAAGAATTCAAGAGGTTCCCCTTCGTCAAGTAACATATCAAAAGATTCATCATAGACTACTGATATATCAAAGCGACTCGGACTTTTTTTTTTTTTTGCATAAATATAAATGCAAAGTCAAAGTCAACAATATATCTATCCAAAAAATTTATACACATGAAAACCAATTGTATTGTAACCAAATAGCAATTACAAAAGTTAATTAAAAGTAAAAAAAAAGTTAAATAAAATTTAAAAAAATAAAAATGACAATAAGAAAACGTAAATTATTTTATACACACAATTGTCTATGAAAACAATTAAGAGTATTTATAATTCCAGAGAAAGACAATTTACTGTGCTTTACGTCTAACCCTTCTGACCTAAATTAGTTTTTTGATTTTCGGTGATAATCATGAAAATTCGGCAATGCTTGCTCCCGAAACGTCATTTCGGCCACATATGTGCCCGAAACACATCAATTCAGCCACGTATGTGCCCGAAACACGTCATTCCAGCCACGTATGTGCCCGAAATACAAAAATCCTCCAATTTGGGGTTGGGGATAGGAGAAGAGGAGCAATACCCTCCTCTCCCTTATTTTAAAAAGGTTACATCCTCACACCTCCCTACGAAATGGTCATCTCTCGGGCCCCCGACTGTAGTCTCAGTTTTTGGTTTGTTAAATTTCTTTATCGAGAGAGTTTCTGATAATCCTATGTATATGTTTTATTTGATCATTTGCCAAACTGTTAAACATACATATTTCTTATTCAAGATTTGAGTATGAAAGTAAGGAATCAATGTTCTGGAGACCATTTAAAAGTACTTTATTTAATTTTAAAAAAAATTATTTTTCTTCAGAGAACTTTTATAATGTTGTTAGGTTTTTGTTCTCCTATTAAAATAAAATTTAAATATGCTTCTAAAACACTTGAATATACTGTGTGTTCTAAAAAGGACTGACTATATTTAAATTATAATAACAGGCCAATGGTGAGAGTTATTAAAGTTATTCTTGCAGGAGATTAATGTGCAAGAACGGGAATTTGTTTTGGCATGTTTCCCTGCGTTTTGTGGACCAATCTTTTCGGACTGTATAACTTTGTGGACCTATAACGAACAGCTAGGGACCAAAAAAATTAGTTCGTTATAACCAAGATAAAAAAATAGATCTAGGTCCAAAATAAGAAAATACAGCTGTCAATTTTGCTTTTTTTTTTTTTTTCCAAGCATTTATGCTTTAATGTCATCAATTTTGCCCCAAATGGAATCGGGAACATTTTCTTTCGATTGATAGAACAAAAAACGATTTCTCTCTTTCTGTGTTTTATCAAAATTCGTTATAACGAATAGTTACTGTTATTCCAGGAACCAAAAATTTTTGTTCGTTATAATGAGTGAGTTCATTATAACGAGGATCCATCAGTATTCCATTTTAGACTTCCTGTCCTTTTTAGGACACCTGTACATTAACACGACCTAATAAACTTCTTGCTACTTTGTAAAAGAGCATATTTCTCTTCATTTGCAGATGGTCAGCTGCTCTAGAAATTCTGCTATATCTGGTATTTGTGGAATTGTAAGAGTTTTACTGTGTATATATTGAAATGTTACACTATTAATTTTGAAATATCTAAAAAGTATATTTTCTTTAGGTTTCTGGGCTTATGTACAGATACAACATCATGAAAATCCGTTCCCTCTTATTTGTGCCATCCTTTTTGGCAAAGTTAGCAAACACTATCTTTGGTTGGGCATTGCAATCATCGCCACCTCAAGAAAGTGTTGTTCCGATGGGTGCAACATTGGAAATTCAGCGACAGCAACAACTGGAAGTCCTGGAGCAACAGATGCTCTTAAATCATGCACGTGAAATGCGAAACATGGCAGTTGTTAACCAAGTGAAAAAAATTTATTTATTTATTATTTTTTTTTTTCAGAAAATTGAATTTAAGAAGCTTGTAGAAACTTAATTGTGTCCCGTTCTTTTTTTTTTTTTTCGACAGGCTCAACCACTTATAACAGAATTCAATTCGAATCCAAACAGAGCTTATGGAAATCATAATGATTACATCCATGCTGACAGCTATGCAGGATTAAGGCATCGTATAGGTTTGTAGAATTGGATTTAGGGTTGTTTTAAATATGTCATCTGCAATGGTGTAATTTTTTTATTTTTTTTATTTTTTTTTTTTTTATCAACTGTATTGGTTTAGGTGAAGGTGACAGAGACGAAGTGGGTGGTGCTGGCCCGTCAGTTAAAGAAGAGCATGTAAGAATAATCTGAGCATATATATCAGGAGTATCTATTAGTTTGAAAAAATACAGCAGCCGTTAATCCAGGTTCATCCAGGGACCCAACTTGTCGGCCTCTGGCCATACAGGCCTTGGATGGACGCATTGGATTACACTGAATATTAAAAAAATAATAATAATAAATTTAAATAATTTAATAAAATTTAAAATTTTGCCAAAATTTAGAAGCCACACACTGTAATCCGCACTTGTCACAAAATATGCCCAACTTAAAACCGCATATAGCTTGCTGCCATTAAAACTGGCAGTATGGACACGCAGACCTGAGTATGAAGAATTAGACTGTTGGTTGGACATTGCTGGGTGACACACAGTTGCCGCATCGAGTACCACTTTATAATGTGCTAAACGTGTGAACTACAGTCAAACTCCTTCATTACGAATCTGGTAATACAAATTATCGCTTAATAATTTGTTTGTTTTTTTTTTTTTTCTGTGGTCGTGAATTTGTGACTTCAATTTGTATACAAAATTATTCAATTTTTTTATCTCATTCAGGATAATACGAATAAAATGAAAGAAATTCCTACCAAAAATGAGATCTTTTTTGTTAAAAATAATTCTGATTGGTTCTTAGTCTAATTGAACAGGGAAACACCTTTCTTCCATACCTAATTGGTTCTTTCAGTGTAAATGAACAAAGAGAAGATAATAATAATACTGTATAACTGAAGAAACTCTTCAAACTTATCGCAATTGCAAATAGAAACGGGAAGGAAAAATTCTTAGACCTGGACTCAAACTAGGGACCATGCTTTTCACTGGTACTGCTCTTATCAATTGAGCTGCTCTAGATGTGAACTGCTAAGTCCTTCCATGAAGCCACAAAGAGCAGTGCCAGCAAAGGGTGTGGTCCCTTGTTTGAGTCCAGGTCGCAGCATTTCTGTCTTCCTTTTTATATTTGTTATTGTAAAGAGACCTGGATTTGACATCTGGGAATTCTGATTGGTTTTCAGTATTTTTTATAAACATAGGCATTTCCATGCATTGATCGTTAATCGTATTCTACATACTGCATTTTCTGTATGACCACTCGGGTCTATCAGGCTTATCTATCTCAGTACATTTCCTTTGGTATCTATTGAGGTAGGGCAAGTTTTGTGGTAGCGCTCTTTCTGTCCCACCTGAAGAAAGGTATGCTCAACTGTTCAATTGTCTGTTGTCCATGCATTGATCAGAATATGCACTATTCACAGCTGTGCATGTTGTCTATTTTACATTTTTAGATGAAATGAAGTCTTATACAGTATCCTGTATGGCACTGATGTTCTGCCAGATCTTTTCAATTTGTCTAGTTCGGTGAATAATGCTATTTCAAACAAATATATTTTTGTTCATGTAAAGAAACTTCAATAACCAAGATGAAGATGATAATTTTTAACAATCTGATCTGCGGCTTGATCCATAACATTGCACCATCGGGATTTCACTTCATTATTTGATAATATGAATCCCAAATAATACGAACAAAATTTCTGGTCCCCTGAGATTCATAATAACGGGATTTGATTGTACTTGTTTCATTGCTTCAAAATATGGTAGAATTCCATGATAATAATTTCCTGTATGTAACACCACACTATTCCGTGAAGATGTATTTTGATCTTAAATCAAAAAATTCGAAAAAAAAAAAATAGCAACAGAACGATCAACTTTGCAAATCAAAACCGAAACATATTTAAATCACCAACTTAGTAAATTGTGATCAAAATTATGGACACTCCTAATATATACTCTACGCTAGCTTTTGTTGTTATTGAAACTTCTTCTGGCGACAACGCTTATTGTTGCTATATTGATGTTTTATTTCTCCTTGCAGGTGCAGCAGCTTGTCGAAATGGGTTTCGACCGACAGAGTGTTCTTGAAGCCCTACGTACATCCAATGACGATGTCAACATGGCCACCAACATGCTCTTGCAGGACAGTTGATCTTCGGTCACTGAGATTTGACAATTTGTTATTACACAGATATTATTTTTTTATGTCTAACTTAAGACTTATTTGTTCATTTGATCTTTTGCCCCACGTAAGATCAACGTAACTCGGAGAAGTTGTCAGCGAAGGCAATTTATCTGGTAGAACCGTACTTTGAACGAAAAGTAACCCCAAAATATTTCCGAAAAGGAAATACACTTCGTTATTTTTTTAATTCAAATTTTACAAAAACTTAAAAGGATTTAATTTTTTTTTTGCTAGTTTTTGAAATGAAATATACTAAATTTCATTTCTGTAAATCTTTATTTTAAAAAAGCATATTTTTTTCCCGATTTTTCTTGTTTTTATATTGTATATACTTGAGATATTTGGTTGAAAGAAAGTTTGAAAAATTTTAAAATAAAAAATTTTTATTGTACTTCAGTGTATATTGTATTGTTTATTTATTTTTTTAATAAACTTTTACCACTGATTTCTTTTTATTTTATTTCATTTTAGATTTAATAAAATTTTTCAAACATTCCAAGAGGACTGCACAAGAGAGACAAAGTAATTTTAAATCCGAGAATTTAAATTTTAGCTAATAAACTACAATTTGTTTCACATTTAGTTTGCAGTCCAGTAACCACGAGGCTGAGGTATATCTCCATGCAAAAATCAGGAGATCTCGTAGAAACTCGCTGTTGAATTGCGATATTGGCCAAAGACACACGTTTTTATTCAATCATGTTTATCACGAGGCTTCATCACAGAGCAGTGTCACTTCGTTTATTCAATTTTCTGTTGGTTAAATGTTCTTTGTGAAAAAGATTATAACAAATACTTTACATTCACTTCTTTTGAGTAATAAAACTATATACTTTATACATACCGAACAATATACTAACTAACTATATGTGAGGGATCACGCGAAAAGGGACCTGAAGGTTTCGAGAATCATAGTTATGAGAAACACGTACTTAAAGTTTGTATATGAACATGGTATGCAGTTCTCCCAGTGACGCGAGTGCATGGTAGGAAGAAGTCGACACCCTCTAGACATAAGGCCTTGGAAGAAAAGACTAAGACGTCAAAAACGTTAATTCAACGTATGTGCTATATAAGAGTCAATTGAAACTGAGGTACGTGAGAAAAATAATTAATATAAAAAAAAGTTACAAGTTTTTTATTAAAAGCCTTAATTCGATCTTTAAACCACATAACATTTCTTTATCTTTTAGCAACCCAAACCAAATTAGTTATTTGTTGGATAATCCCAAGGGCAAAATATCGCACCTACAGAAGTCTGGAATCTATGAAGCCCACTGTTCCCATTGCCCAATAGTTTACAAAGGTCAAACGAAACTCAGTTTATCAACCAGGTTTAAAGAACACATAAACCATAGAAGATTCGGGAGAAGCAACCTTTCCGCCATAGCAAAACACTCCATCGAGACTGGACACGATTTTTCCATCGATAATTTAAAATTATTACATCCAATAAATAAAAAACACCTGCTGGACGCTTTTGAAAGTATGGCCATACAAAAAACCAATCGTAATTTGCTACTAAATTCAGACTCGGGGCTCCATTGGTGACTCAGCATTAATCCAATGGTGGACTCAGCTGCCCAATCATTAATTTGTCCCCTTTTAGTGTAATTTTCTCTGATTGGCCTAAAACCAATATACCCGGTCTTTCCGTTTTCAATTCAGTACACTCAGTTCCCCCCAGTGTACTCCTTGGTCCCTGCTGAATGATGATAGCCTTGCTGTCAAAAAGTGCTTCCAGGTTCAGGTCGTATTTTACCTTAATTTTGTTGTGGTTAAAGAGTTTTTATTTCTTTTATTTACTATTCCACATGTTTTTTTGCTTTTTCTGATTTTTGTCATATTAGTGCATATTCTGTTTACTTTTGTGTCTTTTTTTCCAGAAAATTATTCATAAAAAAGTTGTTTACTATAATAATGTTCTATTTAGACTAAAATAAAGTTGAAAGTCCAACAATTGTAAACCACCAAAAAAACAAACCATTTCCAATCCCTTAAGATCCCTGTTCACGTGACCATTTCCATATTATTAGTAAAGGACTACAATGTTTGGTGGATGCACGTTTTCCCTGATGTGTGATTTCCTGTAAACGTTGTGGAACAGCGTATAGTTATGTCATTCCATCTAAATTTAGTCTTATTTTATTTCTGAACGTTCACACGAAAATACAAAGCAATTCCAATTTACTAAGTAATACAATTGCTTTATGGTAACTACAGTATGTCTCATATAATTATTAGCGTAACAAGAGCAGTCGATTAATAATGCTTCAAAAAGGGGTCTAACGTGCATGTGAGCATCTAAACGATACTTAAAAGAAATTCGGAAGGTAACGTTTTACTTATTTTGACTCGTGACTAAGAATTAATCGTTATATCGAATGCTGTTATCTTAGTATTCTTAACGATGACTGTTGGAGCACGTTCAATAGACTCTGAGTCCACAAAAAAAACCTGAAAAGTTGATACAGCCAACCTAAGACCTTGATCATCATATGTTGAAAGCTAAATTTGAAAAAGTTACTGGTAATCTGTTCTCACATTGTCATGTAAACGGTGGGAAGCTAGAGTTATTAATAATAGACATTAAAATTTAAGTATGATTCCTTTTTATTATTTTAGTACTTTGAAAAATCCATCTACCTTCTGCGTAGGGCCAATATTAGCTAATTATGTTAAATGTTGGGTCATCTTTAGAAAACTATTTCGAGTGTGTCTTATCTGTATCATTATTTTGAAATGTGATGAGAATGCAAATTAAAAAATTTATATTAACAGAATTTTATGGTGAGAATGGTCTTATTAGATCAAAAGTTCTCTACTCTCTCTTTCTCTCTTTTTTTTTTAATTCTACAATAAAAGTCTTTCAACTTAAAGCTATAAATACGAGGGCAGTCCCAAAAGTACCAGACCTAACAAAGAAAACAAAAAAAAATGAAGAAATATTGCTTTATTTCTCAACATAGTCTCCTTTTAGCTCGATACACTTTTCCCAGTGATGTTCAATAGCTTCCAAGATTCACGCTTACTCGTAATTTACACGTCAAATGGGCATTTTTGCTAAACTTTGACTCGTGATTTTTTTGATCAGCGAGTCAAATTGACTTGTTAAATTTGAATATCATTGGCCCATGTCTTTCTCATCACATTTTAACCTCACTTTATTTTGTCACATGTGGTCTTGTTTAGAGATTGTGGATGCATGGAATCTAAATTTTGACTCGCATATTCTGAAATTTGATTTGCAGTTTTCAAGGTTGGGAGTCAAATTGACTCGTAGATATTTTGTCCTAGCGCGAACCCTGGCTTCAGTACCCTGTTTATAGTTGGAACCATCAAGGTCTTCAAAATAGCTATTAACTGTAGACTCCAGCTCTTCATTGATGGCAAATCGTTTACCACCCAGCCATTTCTTCAAGTTTGGAAAAAGAAAATAATCTGAGGGGGCTAAATCTGGTGAATAGGGCGCATGAGGAAGCAATTCGAATCTTAACTCGTTGATTTTGGCCATTGCAATAACAGATGTGTGAACTGGTGCATTGTCATGATGAAACAACACTTTCTTTTTTGCCAAATGTGGGCGTTTCTCCTTGATTTCATCATTTACACGCTGCAATAAGTTCGCATAATACTCACCATTAATTGGTCTTCCTTTTTGAAGATAAGATAATGAAAATTATCCCACATGCATCCCAAAAAACTGAAGCCATGACCTTGCCAGCAGATGGAACTGTCTTTGCCTTCTTTGGAGCAGATTCCCCCTTTTCAGTTCATTGTTTTGATTGTTCCTTCAGGTGTGAAGTGATGGACCCATGTTTCATCCATGGTTATGTATCGACGCAAAAACTCTGCTTCAATGCGGTGAAACATTGCCAAACACTCGATTGAAACATCCTCAAGATGCTGTTTATTCTCCATTGTGAGCAAACGCGGCACCCATCTTGCACACACCTTTCTCATGTTCAAATTGTAAGCGATGTCTTAGCCTACGCAATGTCTTCTATCGCGATGTCGTAGCCTAAGCAATGTCGTCGCGATGTCTTCTATCAGCGTAGGCTACGGCAATGTACAGCACTTGGTTAATCTTCGGTATCTGCACAACCACACGATGACTGAATCCGCAAATTGAATTGTCGCGATTCCTGTAACCAGCCGGGGGGGAAACCAACTGCCCCCTGTAACCAAATAGGTTGGGGTATATATCAGTTCGTTAGAGGGGGGGGGGGGGGCCGGGGGGCAAAGCCCCCCAGTCTTTAAAAAAATAAATTTTCGGTATCTGCACAATCGCAACCGCGAGTCAAATCGCAACTGATTTGGTTATAGGAGGCAGTTGGTTTCCCCCCGGTCGGTTACAAGAATCGCGACAATTCACTTTGCGGATTCAGTCATCGCGCGATTGTGCAGATACCGAAGATTAACCCAGCACTTTTTGAAATGCCTACTATGTCTGCTAACTCACGCACTTTCAGTCGACGGTCATCCAATACCTTTTTGTGGATTGCCTTGACCATTTCTGGTGTGGTCACTTCATTTGGAAGTCCACTGCGATGTTCATCTTGGCTGCTCGTTGGGCCTCGCTTAAACTCTCCACTGTTGTAAATGAAGGGGCAGATTTCCCCAGAGTAGCATCTAACTCAACTTTAATGTTGGTTGGACTGAGACCTTTCAAATGAAAGTACCGTATCACATAACGATGTCCGTTTTTAATAAATTACTACTGAGAGTGGTCACTACTGATGAAATACTCAGCAATGCAGCTTAATCGAACTTGAAACTTAAGCCTTATAAGAATGGTACTTTCGATTTTCAAGCTACTACTGCCATCTATTGGTGAGGTCGGGTACTTTTGGGACTGCCCTCGTATAAGGTATCAAGTCATTTGTTTCCACCTTTACCCATAAAGCCCAAATGAATTTATATTTGATTTGAATGCATGAAAGCCTAATTTTGTAGAATTTTTTAAACTTTAATTTAAAAATGTGGTATGACTTTCAGTTGAGATTATGTTTAACATTTAGCAAGATCAGTTAGTCGGCATGAATCCATTTTTTTTTTCTTTTAAAGAATCTAGGTTGTTACAAATGTAGAGAGTAATCCAGCCATGCGCTATTCTGGCTTGTCCAGTAATCCAGCATGTTCAGGCATGGTCCTAGCAATTTTATGCCCGTAAAATTTTGAAATGTAAAATAATGTAGGACGTAATGCAGAAGTAATACTGTGTATTCGTATTCATATTTTCTTTCTGTATTTGTCGTTTTGAAGTATTGATATGTATGTATAATACACATGTATTGTGTAGTTTTTGCGAGTTCTTTTCTGAATACTCCAGCGATTTCGGTAATCCGGCAGAGCCCTGGTCTGAGATTTGTCGGATTAGTGAGAGTACACCATAAAACATTTGTGGAATTATTTTATATTTTCAGAAAGCTCCCCTTTGCGTAGGCTTCACTGCACGACACAAAATACATGCAATGTAAGAAAGCTTTGTTAAATCATTTTTGATATATGTTTCTTCTGATATCTTAAATAACATAAAAAAATAATTGTGGAATACTTTATTTGGTAATTTTATTTCTGAACAGTGAATCGTAAAGGACGAGAGATCTTACAAAATCGATAATAAAAAATGGGTTTTTAAACGTTCAGATGAATGGGGATGAGAAGTAAAACATGTCACTTTTTTTTTAAAGTTAAAAAATTTATACAATTTATGGAGCGAACATAGGTAGATACAAGATGTACATTAAAAAATTCTTTTTAAAATTGTTTAAAAATTTAGTGTGTTGTATGATGTTCAATGGTATGTTTGTGTGTCTGTGTCTCTGTGTGTTTGTTTTTTGTCTCAATGGTTGTCTGGACAGTTGGCTTGATCGACGAGAAAGAACCGAGAGTGGTTTAATCCAATAGCGTCCAGTCGTTTGTAGATCTTGATCCTGGTATCTTCGTCGAGAGTTGGTTTCCGACTCAGAATCCAAGCAAATTCTGTGCAAGGAAGAAAGACATACAACATGAAATATCCATAGAGTTTTTCAAAGCATATTTCTGGGTTCATCTTCAGTTTTTTATTATATTTTTAGAATTCCACAATAATTAAATGATAAATAATTCTAAAAATATGAAAAGTAAAATCGTGAAATGAACCAGAAACGGTGTTTGCAAACGCTTATTACCATTCATCATTATTTTGCATTGTTACACACGTTGTATTGTATAGTGTATATAGTTATAATTTTATAACGTCCATTTTACAATACAATTGGTTTATTA
>JAHWFO010071827.1:641630-719215 GCA_023313115.1 Rhysida immarginata | reverse complement strand
TAATAAACCAATTGTATTGTAAAATGGACGTTATAAAATTATAACTACATCATTATTTTATTTATTTATTTAAATTATTAAAACTAAGAAATGACTTCTACAAAGATAATCATCAAGGAATTTATGAACTGGTATTTTTTTATTATTTTATTTTCAATTTAATAATAATAATAATAATAATTAAAAAATATAAACATTGATATAGATTTATATCTCTCAACAACTTTACCTCCATAATAGAATTTTTGTTAATTAATCAATTTCGTGGGGTGGGGGGGGCTAGTTCCTATATGGATTTAAGGATGTCTATGAGGTGGATTTATTCTACAGGGATTGAACACTGGACCAGGTTATTTTCATCATAATTACTTAAAATTGATTCATCGAATGTTATACTAACCAGCTTTAATTATCATAGAATAACAATCATATGTTGAAGTTAATAATGTTTAATTAAGTTTAATTCTAATTTCTAACAATTTGCAAATCTAATATAATTTTTTTAATTAAATAATTTTATGTATTGGGCTGAAAAACACTATTTTATGGCTTCATGACTCAAAATTGTTTAAATTAATGACCTTCTTAATGAACTTGTAACCAGTTTGTTTTGTTTACATTACACTATTGAAGTGTTAAATTTCTTAAATTTAATTTAATATTATAAATTTATTGATACTTACGTGTATTTACAACTCCAAAATAATTAGAACACGACCAGACTACAGCATAGTTTGTATTGTCTGTGTCGATGACTCGATACCGGCTCGTTCTCGTAAACACTGGTCCTGTTTTGAACACAAGCAGGTAGTATTATTTTAATGTAATATTTAATGAACTTACTATATTGCTATTTTAATTTAATGTAAACCTTTGAATTGAAAAATGAAGCTGGCTGGATCGTGAAGATCGGAATAGCCGGTTCCAACTTTTGTTTTCACTGTTTTAGTCCTGGGAGAGAAAAAAAAATTCACGGTCAACGGAAGAATGAAAATTGATATAAATAAAGGGATGTTATACATGAATCATGCAAATTGGTTAAATGATACTTTTTTGAGAATTTGGCACGTAGCCTTCCAATTACTTACCACTTACTGATTGCTCTATTCGTTGCGAGGATAGAGCCGTCATCTTGTAAGGTCAAGTTGGTTGTTGAGCACTTTTTTCCAAATTCGAAATATGCGAAATACCTTTCGACCTCGTACCATTTGCCCATATACTGAGAAGGAAATCATATCTTTTTTAAATAATTCGAGTTTTTGTTTAAAACTAACTAACTCTCTCTCTCTCTTTCTCTTCCGGTGAAATTCAATTCCACTGAACACATTTCTCAAAACTTAAAATCGGAAAGACGTCACAGCAACATCCAAGCACATGAACATGTGAATTCTCCCCTCACTGAACGAAGTTCAATCAATCAAAGCTCGTTTCGATGATATTTGATACAATTAGGAGTCGTTGGCAAGAGTTACAGGTCCAACGAACACGACTCGCAGCTCAATTCGACAAAAACCTTTCCTTTTCGCATTAAAAAAAAAGTCTTTCTACTTAAAAACGAACGCGCATTTAACTCTAAATATTACAGTAGAGTATTCCAAACTGAAAGCTTTTTGCTCTGAAAGCGAATTGAATGGAAAATTAATTTTCCGCTGGTGAATCTAAACATCCTCAACTGATCGCTCGTGTTTAAAATTTCAAAATACAACAGCAGCAGCAACAACCTTTTATTATTTAGAGAAAGGAAATTTGTTTTCCTTTTTATTCGTGCTCATTCGACTCTATTTATTTATATATGGGCATTTGATATTATTTTATTTCGCTCAGAAAAATACACGCGTATGCCACTGAATATGCGAGGCTGGTTTCCAATTTCTTCCGTTTATTTTCGAATTAATATAGCATCTCGCAAAAGTATTAAATTTGTTATTAACTCGCATTAATCGGGAGAATTGATGAAATAATGATTTAAAATAATTAGGACGTGTTATTAAAAAGTGGAGAGTTGCTTTTAATTGATGCGGCTTACTAATTTTTATTGCGTATTTGTAAAAAGTGTAGATAAATTCTATGATAAATTCTAAGACAGGCGTGACCTAGTAAGGAATAAACGCAATTAGAATAGGAGAAATAGATATTATTAATGATGCAATTAGAAAATTCTTCTTTATATAGAGTATAGAGATGTAGAATAAATAAATAAATAAATAAATAAATAAATAAAATAAAATAATTTTGATCACCAATTTTGTTCAAGATTCTTCAGGATTTACATTTCTTCGAATAACGGGACTACACGGCATGCATCATAATCAATATTACTTGAACAAAATGGGTGTTCAACATTTTTTTATTTTAAGTTTATATTATTTACTTTCCATCTTTGTACTCAATATAAATGAAAGTTTTCTAATTTCATCATTAATAATATCTATTTCTCCTATTCTAATAAGCTGAAGTTTACATGCATGAATTCCATAGAGAAGAGGATGATGAAGTAACTTTGAAAGTTGATTGACATTATATACATTAACATGATTATAACCAACTTAAGCGCATTCAATTTAAATTTAAAAATGTTCACCTCCTAAGGCATTCAAATCGCGTCTCAAGAGATTCATTCACGTTTTGATTCGTTTTTGGGCTTTCAAATGAGACGATTTTGCAAACAGGCACGGAAAAAAAAAATTAAAATAGAATATGATATATTAATTAATAATATTAAACACATTTGCTTCTCAAGTTTGGTTTAAAAATTTAAAACGTAATGAAAAGAAAGGAACAAGTTGATATATAGAAGTGTACTAACTACAATTTATGGAATTATTTACTTTAACGTTCTGTTAATTCAATCTTGATATCAATTACACATTTTTATAACCTAAAACTTACAGATAACACGAGAATTAAAATGTTAAGGAACAAAATCTAGCTTTTAGATATAGAATACAATTCTGGAAGCTAAGCAAAAGTATTTTTTCGGTATTTTGTGGGTCAACCTTTAGCCTTGATTTGCATGATAAGCTATAAAATAGTATGGGGAATAAAACCTACTTTTACCATAATAATTTTCACACCTCATTATATATCAACTTTTTCCTTTCTTTTCAATACATTTTAATTTTCAAACAAAGTTGAGAAGCAAATGTGTTTAATATTAATTGTCAGAATATTAAATATTTGAATTGAATTAGAGAATAAAGAATTATAACAGTGTTTAACGGCTTCACTGTATTGATTTACGTAACTCTGATGGATTGATTGATCACCAGTGCAAATCGATCGTTTCCCAATTAGATTACAAAGAAAAATTTCTCTATTTAAGATCCAATAAGTTAAAATTCTATGTTTTTTGTGGCGTAATAAAAGGAATAGAGCCGAGAAGCAAAATAATGTAGATTTAGATGAGAGCATTGTTATTATTAAAGTTATTATTATTGATAATTAGAAAGAAAAGCTGAGTTCACACTCTCATCACCTGATCAAACTCGCTGACCAATGATGAACGATGACTATCGCTCTTTCGAGAAAATTTTTTTGGTTATAATTGGAATTATATAATATAACACGATATCAGCGAAAAATAGTGAGCTATCGCTTCTGTTTACTGGAGAAAGAGAGAGAGAGTTTTTGTTTTTTTCCAAAACATTACTCTCCATCATCAACAGGTGAGCTTACCTTTCTCAAAGAGAAATTCTCGCTGGAAGGGATGTTGGGGCATTTACCAACGGAAGGCACCTGTCCACATGTGAGTCCCACGAGTAAAGCCAGAAGCAGTAAGCAGATCGATTGTGTCATCCTGAGCAGAGATTTGTCCTAATGGTGGCTGGGGAGAAGTCGGGCCCACGACGGGGCTTATAAGCGCTCGTTCTGCGTCACTTGTGCGTCTCAACCTTTGAACTAGCGGAAATCTCAGCCGGACGAAAAAACAATAATCCGAAGTAAATGTTAGAAGTCGAAGGCAGACGTTTCTTTCCCTTGCTTTTTCTTCTAGGAATGCGAACTTTGCACTTGAAACCCTTTTGAGCTTCCTTGTAAAGTGGCGCAACTGCCTTCGACAATTTCTGCTCTCCAACTGATCTAAACGGATTACGAATGAATGAGTAATCGTTGACTAACAACACCAATTTCGACTCAGAAAAGGATATAGAAAGTTGCTATTTTTATTAGAAAAAAAAATTTTTTTTTTTTCTTAAATTCAACATCGAGACAAGAGAAGATTTTTCATTTTTTCATTTGTAGAAATTAATAAATTTAAATTTAAAGGTCTACACATTATAAATTTTCAGAAAATTCCTTTATTCTGCTTATACAAAACTTTTATCTTGAAAATTATTCTTGAGCAGAATTCAATCGTTGAAATTATTATTTTCAACTTTTCTGATAATGATTTTAATTATGACAAATTCTTCTTTTAAGCAATAAACGAATAAAATATAGTAGATACTTCTTTTAACACATTTTTAATATACATCATTTTCAAGGTATAAAGTAAAGTAAAATTTAAAATGTTACCACAATAGTGCTTTAAAATTGACGGTTTATACATTGTTTGGTTGGCATTGTTTAATGAAAACATTATTAGATTTTTAAATTATTGTTTTTCAATTAGATTTCGTATTTGATTTGGTAATTTATTAAATTGTTTTTTTTTTATCTTCTTTGTTTGCTGTTTAGATTTTGATTGCTTCCATAATATCTATTAAATTTATTAAATTACCAAATCAATCATACACGAAATAAACATATTATTACAAGAAATTAATTGGAAAACAATAATTTAAAAATCTAAAGCATTAAACAATTGTAAAAGCAATATTGTTGTAAAAATTTTCATTTTACTTTATATCTTGAGAGTGATGTAATATCAAAACGCACCGGAGAAATATATGTAATAAACGTATTAAAAAATCGTATAAAATAAATAAAATTATTGAACATTGTCTAGACAATATTGATGAGGTTATGATTATCCTTGAACTGATGTTGTAAGTTTATTAGAAGTGAAGATATTTTAAAACTTGGAGTTGATGAAGAATCAGTATAACTTGAAGGAAATAAAGAAACAGTAGAGGAATGAAAAATATTTTATTGATTTTCTTTAAGTTTATACGGATTCGGACTAACGACGATAAGAAACCACCAATCCACAATAATCATTTTTAAATCCACAAATCCACAATAATCAAACATCTTAAAAATGATTATTGTGGATTTGTGGTTTGTTATCGTCGTTAGCCTGATCGGTGTGTCCACAGTTTCTGGACTGATTTTTCTTCTGTTATACAAATTATTCATCAATACCAAGTTTTAAAATATCTTCACTCCAAAATCAAGTTTTCACTTCTAATGAATCAATTCAAGGAAAATCAAAACTGATTTGGTGAAATGAATTTATTTTATTTATTTCTAAATTAGTAATCTACTTTATTTTATTAATTTATGCGTTGAAAAGGAGACTTTTTCATAAATAATAACTTAAATAATAACTTTTATTCTTTTAAGAAAAAAAAAAAGCTTATATGCCAAAAATATTATTAATCTAGGAGTGTTTAATAATAAATTAAATTGATATAATTTCTCCTTTAATCATGTAAAAATCGATAAATTAAAATACATAAAAACAAAAGTCACGAACGTTAAGATAGTGTTGTGGATGAAAGTCTTACACATCGCCTCCAAGTTCTTCACAAGAGTAATTTAATTCTTACACTCTAGTATTATTTAATTTTTACATAATAAAGATTTAATTTCCTGTATGTGCTCAATTTGTCCGATAATTAATTTTATATAGTTATTAATTTCATTCTGAAAATGAAGGATACTGAAGCAGTTTGGGGCAACTGTCTGGTAGGGCAAATGTCCGGAGATAAGAACACTAAACCCGGAATTTCCACACGCGAGGCCTTTAAAGACTTGAAAGAGGTTCTGTTAGACTGTATATCATCAATCCGAAATATTAACCACCATTTTGACCATGTTTCCGAAATATTAACCATCATTAGGCTGTGTGTGCCTATTGTAACTTACTTTTTAATGCTATATCCGAATCTGAAGTCAAAATCAAAAAAATTCCAAAACAATTGGCAACAGAACAACGACCGACTTCGCAAATACAGTAGCAGTGCTTTTATAACATAATTTGTCATTCAATTGCTCTTTATAGCTGGTTTTAAAGTCAGTGATGTGCAGTAGTTAAACTACTTTATAGTAGTTAAAAAGTAATTTACATCAGTCATGGGCACTAATTACTTTAAAGATAGGTTAACAACAATTACTAACTATTTTAAAAATTAAATTGCAAGGTAGTTTAACTACTTTTTAATGAAGTAATTATAACTATATGTTTAACTACTGCAAAAGAAAAAAAGTTAACTACTTTTACAATTACTTTTTTATTTATCTGCTTTACGTAGTAAACTTTAAATGTTTAATAGATTATAATATAGTAAGCTTTAATGCCCTATTTACTTCATGGCGGCAACTTTTATTCTTATTGAAATTTGATTTTATTATTATTTTAAAAGTAATTGGTAGTTTAAAAAGTAAGTTACAGTTAACTATTTTTAAAAATAATTACTTTTTTAACTACCAATTCTACAAATGACTTTTTAAACTACCAATTACTTTTAAAATAATAAAATCAAATTTTATTATAAATAAAAGTTGACGCCTTTAAAAAAAATAGGGCATTAAATCTATTAAAATTTTTAAAGTTTATTACATAAAATTTTCACATTGAAGACAACAATATCGAAATAAAATTAAAGAAAAGGAATAGTTATTGAACATTTATGATATGAGAATTGATATTGACATTTTCAAAATTTAATTTTTATTTTTTTTATAAGAAATGGAATTATATTTTAATTTTATTGTTTTGAGTTGAGGTCTGTTATAATAACAAGGCTCTATGGGAATTTTGCGTTTTGGAGCTTTTAAAAATCAAAACTCTAAAAAATAAATGAAGGAAAGTTATTATAAATATGTATATTTTATTATAAAGGCTTAAAGTAATTTGTTTTTATAATTTTAAAACATTTGAATTAATTAATATAAATCAATTTCTTGATCACCAACTTTCTATAAGGAAGAAGTTCACGAAATTCCCGTCTACGGAGATGGTGGCGCTCGTGGTAAGCGAACACGTGGTTTTAAGCCTCCAATCACTGAGTAGAGCGCTTAAATACAAACAAATGGAAGCTGTTTGAAACGAAGTGAAACTTTGTAACTTGTGGTAGAAAGCTTCAAATTTGTTAGGCTATCTCGTATAAAACAATTAACTATCGTCATGGCAGATCATGATCCCTGTGAAAACTCATTTAAGGAAGAGGAATATGCTACTCAGTATTTTGGATTCACCGCCGATTCTCTCGTGACAGACGGTAAAAATATTTTTGATTGAATGATCTTCTGCCAACATCTTTTGGCGTTTCTTATCATTTAATGTTTTCAATTGCAGTGTATGACGTTATCTATAAAAATTTTTTCGAAGTTTTCCTAAAAGATCAAGAAGAAATTAAAGAAAAGGTTTGTTTTCTTCAAATTTCATAACAGGGTTTTTATGTATGTATATGCTTCCTTAATTGATTGATTAATTGTATTCTATATTTTTTTTTCCAGTTTCCCTTTATGTCTGAAGAAGAATTGACTACAGGGCATGACATATTAGCTAATGAATTTCTAGATAAATTAGCAGTAGGCACCGATAAATTAGAAGTGAGTTATATAGTGCATACTGTATGACTTTGAATATGATAATATCAGGAATTTATGAAGGACTCTTCATATGCCCCTGATAATATCCTAAACTAGTACGATAATAATGGGTGTTGGGTAGGTTTGGGAATATAAGTGTATTGTAAGTAGTGATGTCGAGATCCGGATCTTGGTCAGAAAACCGAGATCTGAAATCCGGATCTTGGGTCCGAGATCTGAGATCCGAAATTCGGATCCTATATCAGGAAATTGTGTATATGCAAACTTTTTCTGAAAGCAGTTTATAAATGCTTTTATTAAGTGATAGCCTAGTCCTCTTAAGTCCTAATTAGTCTTAATACGCATCCAGCGAAAGGATCCGAAATCCGGATCCGATATCAGAGATCCGAAATCCGGATCCGGATATTTCTAGATCCGAATCCAACGGACATCACTAATTGTAAGTATTGATTCCATTCTAAGAAGATATTATTTTTATTATTATTGTGACAAATCTCATTAGATTTACAGTCATGAAACTGGTAAGAGATCTAATATATTCAAATCCTAACAAGGAGCTAAGAACTATACTCAGGCGATTATAAGATGACGCATGCCAATCAATTCCATTGCCGTGGAAACTGAGTGACTTGGCCTTAACTTTATTCCAAAGTCGTCCTTTATTCTGTACAAAATTCTCACAAAAACATTTATTTTTTTTTTTAATTGATATCTATTGAATACCCATTCATTCACTCTTCTTCAAAATACCTGTTCTTCGAAATGATTGGCTGCGTCGGGCACGTGACTATGCTTGCCAACCATTAACAGGGTTCGTACGATCCTTAAAAGTCCTTAAGAACTTCTTATTTTCAGTTTCTGCTTTTAAATTTCAGGGCCCTTTGTTGAAGCAAAGAGCGATGTTCTATTCTTCGCAAAGAATCACGTATCCATGAGAGTTCAATTATAATCTTGCAGGAGTGTTGTGGGAGAGACTGGGCTACCAGTTCATCTGCAGTCATTCTTTGGTTAATGGAGTTCGCTCAAGGAAAGTCTGTCCATATCCCACAAATTCCCAGTCTGTATGAACTCTTCCGGGCGGCTTCATAGATATAAATATTTAGAAGGGCTGGCGAGAGTTTAGTTTCCATTGCCCTGGATGGATGAACTTCGATTTCACTTTCAAACAATTGAGTGTTAACTGTCTGCCCTCCATGAGGTTATGAACCCTATTGCGTTTCAGTGGCTCGATTGCTCTAGAGCAGTGTTTCCTAAAACGTTTCCGTAACGGCGGATTATTCTATTGTATGCATGTATATTTGCAAGTCAGTAGTTCACCCAAGTCAGATCTCTGTGTATGCGAGTCGAAAAAGTTTGGAAACTGCTGCTCTAGAGCATAAAGCGTTAACAATCAAAGTGTAGAAGTATTATCAAATGATCCCTCAATGCCCAGAAAAGCTGCAAGGGCTATTTCTTTGTGAGCCAGAGTCTTCTCTATCCTTACCGCAAGGTGATGTAGAGTTACCTCTGTTGATTTACCTGGTTGATATGTAAATTGGTTAACATGTATGGGTCCAATTCTGGCCATTGTTGTTCTAACCTGCTTATTAATAATCTTTTCCATGCAATTGAGTGGGGAAGCAGATAGACTAATTGGACGAAAATTCCTTGCCTGGTCATAGTGACCCTTTCGAAGTTTTGGTAGAAAGATGACTTTCATCCAACGTGTAGAAAAGTATCCCAGAGCTAAGCTGGTCCTAAAGAGTTTGCACAGGATAGATGAAATCAAGGTCACTAATAGGATAAGGTCTCGCATACTTCTTCCCAAAATGCGTCCTTTACTGCGCAGTGACATCAAGGACACCAATGAAGATCAGGACAGTAAAGATAACAATGTCTGTTTGTGTAGTGCAATAATCATTCAGACAAAGCAAAAGAATAAATGCGAATAAAATATTAATTTTAAAAATTATTTAATTTTACTTAATTCATGTATAATTAAAAATTCTTTAAAAAGTTCTTAAAAATCTCTCAAATGTTTTTAAAAAAGTCCTTCAGAACTCCTTATTTCCAATTTGTAAGTGGGAGTGGCTATATATCCTCTTATAAACACCTGAGTATATTAAGGTTTACAGGGTATAGAAGAAATTCCTGAAACAGTCGAGTCAAATTCCTGAATAACTTTAAGACCAAAAGTGCTCGAGTCATAAAAATCAGGTCTGTCTAAAGGATCTTGGACCCTGCCCGATTAAATAAAAGTATTCCCAGCGAACCGACTGTAAGCCCCGAGAAGTTACAGAAACTAACTTTTGACCCACCAGAATTCCTATTATAAAGATGTAGAACTTGACCGAGTTAAAAGAAATCCATTTTTTGTATAAAGAAAACAACAACATAGAACCCGTAAAGTGGAGGAAAAAAATCCATATATAGGGAAGGAACAATCTGACCACATTTAGTGATTGTTTTGTTTAATTCAGTCTTCCATTCAGTGTTGTACAGTTTCCCATACATGAATTTCCCCCCCTCGTTTTATGCTTCTGTTTTCATTACATAAAGAGTGGATTTCTACTAAATTGGTGAAGTTCTGCAACTTTGTAGTTGGATTTTTTTTCCTCTATCACAGCTCAAAGTTATCTTTCATAACTTCTCAGTGCTGAGACTGGGGGTGCTTTTGAATACTTTTATTCAATCAGGCATGAACATTCTTCTATATAGATCTGACTTCTATGACTGTAGCACCTTTTGTTCTCAAGTTATTCGACTATTTCAGAAATTTCCACTACACCCTTTATAAACAGTTCCGAGTAGAAAGTTTCTTGCAAGATAAGGGTGTTTAAATCTGGTAAGCTGAAAATTTCTCGGTAGCCTCTTCGACATTGCCTAAGGGCTGCTACAACAATTGGGTTTATACAATGTTTTTTTCTTCACAAGTGATCAACCTCTATTTGTAAGTCCTCATATTTCGTGATTTTCTCCCGTTGCTCGCCTTCAATTCCAGCTTCAGATATAGCAATATTTTAATGAGCAATATCAGTTGTTGTTATTGTTATTAGGAAGAGGAAACAAACGTTGCTATAAAATCAATTGGTTTTCCACGAAAAACCTCTTGAAGACACTTTCACTAAGAAGGCATGAAAGACCAAACATTCTTTCGCTTGTATATGAAGGAAAACCTCTTACATGTACCAGAAAAGAATGTCCGAGACATGAAACACAAGACGTTCTTTTGTGGAAGAGGTTTTCCTTCTCTTACAGGCAATTCCACACAATGGCCTTCTTATTTTTTCATTAGATTCTTTTACATAGAAATAAATATGTTTTAAGTGCATTGTTGATTTTAAATGCCCCTGTCTATAATGACCACCTACATTTTATGGCCACGTTTGCTTGGTCTGTGAGTAGTCGTTATAGACAGGTTCAAAGTACAGTCTGTTTCATAATTTATTGGACACTTCAAAAATGCAAAACTACGCGGTGGTTTTTGAAAAAACAATCCTATATGTTTACTATATCATTACACTAACACTTGTGAACAAATAATATGTAAACAGCACTGCGTAATAAAATACTATACAATATTTTCTGCGAAAAGTACAACATGATATGAAAGGAATAGAAAGTGTTCTTAGAACTTAATAGAAGCACCATTGCCCTTTATAACTTCAAAAACTCGTTTAGGCATGGAAGAAATTAAGTTTTGGAATATTTCTCGTTCAATATTGTACCAGGCATTGATGATTGACGTTTTCAGTTCCGAAACTGATGAAAACTGCTTCCCATCTTCATATACCCGTCTAACCAAGATACCCCAAAGGTTCTTGATGGGGTTAAGATCCGGGCTACGTGCAGGCCATGTCATAACCTTGATGTTTTGTTGTTGAAGCCACTGTTGTGTTGCTCTTGATCGGTGACAGGGCGCATTGTCCTGCTGCAAAATCCAGTTCTCTCCACAGATATTCTTGGCAAATGGTAACACATGTTCCTCGAGAACTTCCTGGTACTGTTTAGAAGCCATTCGCCCGGAGACGATTGCTAGTGGTGTCGTTCTGTTGTAGGGAAAACCCACCCCAAACCATAACACCACCACCACCTTGCACACGTTTAGAAAGCAGTTTAGGTTCCATCCTGAGATCAAGCCAGTAGTTCTGAAAACCATCGGGTCCATCAGGGATTAAACTTCTTTTCGTCTGTAAACAGAACTTCCATCCATAGGGTCCAGCTCATATGATCATGTGCCCATGCAAGGCGATGTTCTTTATGTTGTTGGGTCAGGGGTGGGTTGGCCTTTCTTTTAGCGTATCTTACGTGGTCGGTTGATGAGAGCACTCTCCGCACAGTTGTGTGAGATATCGAACCGGGTAATTGAGCGGCTATTTGTGTTGCATGCCTGTTTAACAATTGCACGTTTCATATGAGGCGTCAGTTTTGGCTTGGGTCCTCGTTTCTTTGTCACTCGTGGGTTTGCTTCATGTTTGAGAAACCAGGCAACTGTACTTTTAGCTGTACCTGTCACAGCAGAAATCTCTCGAATAGACTTTCCATTCCCGCGATGGATGCGAATAATTTGTAAGCATCACTTAATGTCTTTCGTGGACACATTTTCAAGAGTATGATGAACAAATTGAATTAGTCTTGTCTACACATTCTAATGAGCCTATTCCATTTGTAGGAGGGTTGGGTTTTTAACAAAATGGGTGGAAACATTATCAGTTAGTAGGTAGAAAACTTATCTCCAATGAAATGTGAAACAGTCGGAATGTACTTTTCGCAGAAAATATTGTATAGTATTACGCAGTGCTGTTTACATGTTACATGTATTTGTTCACAGGTGTTAGTGTAATGGTAAAGTAAACATAGGATTGTTTTTTTCAAAAACCACCGCGTAGTTTTGCATTTTTGAAGTGTCCAATAAATTATGAAATGGTCTGTACGTGTATCTAATTGACAAAGTGACTCTTGTTATTGATCATTTTTCAAAGTTCTAAATTTTCAAACCCCAAATTTCTGACTCTCATGTGTATAACCTTTTCTTTGCTGTAAAAAGTTATTTTTAGCCAAGAATATCTTCCAAATTCCAAAAAACGCTTTATTGCGTGAAGATGAGGTCCAAAGGGAATGTTTTTCTCTGAGTGAGGAGGAATTGGATGCCGAAATCCAAATAAAAATTAAAAAATTACAAGAAGTGAGTAAGCGTTTAAAGAATTTGAGTAAATTGTAAAATCAGTTTGACGGTCTGTCTTTTTCAATAACAAAGATGTTTGTTACAGATAAAATATGCCAGGGCCTGCTTACAGCAGAAGCTACCTGATAGAAAGACACTTGAGGAGAGTTATCAAAAACTCAAACTTCTGCAAAGAGAGATGAATGAGAAGTATCCGGAAGAATATGTAGAATCATTAACTCTAACAACAGAAAAAAAAATCCAGGAGCTGCATAACAATATGGAAATTCTTCAAAAGGAGATGGATGAGAAATGTCCTGAACAAACTTTGCAAGCATTGATTGCAACTTTTGCAGCAGACAAAACATTAAGGCAAGGGCAGAATGCTTAAAGGAGGATTTACAATCGTGAAGTGTAACGTTTGATTTAAAAACAAAATAATGAATTTTTTTTTGCTGTACATTATTCGTTTGTTGTGATAACCAAACATGAAAAATTTCTTCTTTAGAAATACTGATTAATAAAATATGTAAATATCTTTTAATTATGTTTGATAATTTCATAGGAAATAATCTAATAGGTGGGACGTTCAAATACAAACCGGAATTTGTCAGGAGTACTAGGTTAAATTGAAAAAAATTGCTATATATAGTGTGCGGCAGGTATTTGAGAACAAAACTACGTCCACAGGTAAAAGGAGCAGACACTTAAGATACCACAAAGCCTTTAATACAATTTACATTTTTGTACAAAGGACTACAAAATGCATATTGCTATTCAATAAAACCACCGTCCGCCACAATGACAGCCTCCATACTGGCAGGTAGCAATGAGGTGGATCTTTGGATTTCTCCCAATGCCTCTACAATAGCTGGCCTGAGAGTTTGAACGGTGTTGTGTGGATGCTTGTTGGACTGACTCTCAACGATTCCCCAGATGTAATAGTCCAAAGGAATGAGATCAGGGGAGCTGGGGGGGGGGCACATGTTGAGAGCGATGTGGTCGTGAAGATTCCTGGTCAGTGCTGTGAGCCTTATGACTTGCAGCAGAGTCCTGTTGAAAAACATACGACTTGTAACGGAGGTCTTTTCATGCACCCCATGTTGAATGGTCACCTCATTAACCTGCTGCTCCCTACCGAGTGTCCTTACGGACTTCCCAGGGTCCTCATCGATTGCAGCTTGGCCGGAACGAATGAATTCCAGTGTCTTGATATGGTCCAAGCCCGACAATGTCGTTTCCTCTGTGAAACGGTTGGCACATCACCACTGGCAGTGTCCAGTTCTCCCCGAACTTTGAACACGAACGAACGGGCAAGTTTCAGGAATGCAGCAATTCCGGAGTCGGAGTGTCCTGCAGCCATGGAGACGATAACAGCGTGTCGCTTCATTTGCTGGGTTATCTTTAGATCCACCATGTTTATCTGCCTCGTTTTGGAATTGTTGAATAGTATGACGTATTGACTATTACGTCATACTCATGTGTTCTCAAATACCTGACGCACCCTGTATGTTAATTATCCTTGATTGCCGTTACAATTCAAAAAAAAATAAGACCTAATTTTTCTGTCAAATTTACCTTTAAATGGAATGAAATAGTGAAAAAACTACATTATAGAATGGAAAGCGAGAAATCAACTAAAATGGCTCATTTTATAGACTCCATTCATGAACCAGTAACCTCATATCAGGAGAGATTAGTGATAATTTACGTGTACATAAAAATATCACAGTTTGAACGATTTTCATTTCTTAATGCAATGGTGTATGGAGACCAATATTACCTTTGATGAAAAGAGAATTGACAGATTTATTTCAGCGAATGGCTGACAGGTCAGTGGGGCCAATAGTAGATTGGTTGCAGTTGTCAACGGGGCCAATAGTAGATTGGTTGCAGTTGTCAACGGGGCCAATAGTAGATTGGTTGCAGTTGTCAACAGGTCAAAATTTTTCTTCATTCCTGGCTGCCATGTTCAGAGCTAATTCCATGTGATTTCTTCCTTCGGGGATTTGTCAATGACCATATTTGTGCCACCTGAATGACCTATCTGCCTGAATTGAGACAGCCATTCAGTCAATCCCGGTAGACAGATCATGGACTAGTTAATGAAAGTGTGCTGTGTTGCACTGAGCATTTATAATGTAATTTGCATGAACTTGGACTGTTCTTCTTTCATCCAAATGTAATGCAATTAAAACTATCTTGGGGAACACCTGTATTAGAGAACCAATCCTGTCATGTCGGATTTTCATTTCCTTCATAGGAACCAAAATTTCATCTACAAAAACGTTGTACTGAGTAATGGGACCTGAACCCCACTGGAACAATTTTGCCTAGAGAAATCTGCATATTGAATTTCACTCCTTTACATAGCACATAGATCATTTAGTCCCCTCTAACTCCCACCTCTGTAATTCCGATCTCCCAGTGGGCCAATCAAAACCAAACTAGTGTGAAGTTACACATGCCCACAGAAAGCTACGTTCCGAATTTCAACCTTTCACCTCAAAAAATGCAGAAATTTTAAAGAGACGGGTGGACATTGCTCCGTTCTTCCACTACTTAATGATGATTAAAGTGTCGTTACTGTGTTGGCGAAGTCAGTCGTTCTGTTGCCAATCTTTTTCGAATTTTTTGATTTTGACTCAACTCCCCCTGCCTAAATATTTCCAGTTGGACTTTCAGTGCATTTCTTGACAATAAAATGAGAAACAAGTACAATAGGTCTATACTGGAGTTGGAAAGTAGTAGGCCAACGTCCATATTTTGTTTAGAACCACTGTCCTCACTTTTGTTTCCTTCATTAGAACTGTCAAGGCTTTTGCGTTTCAAAAACCTGTCTGTAATTCTTTGGTAACCCAGAGGCCTTTTCTGACCAGGCATTGATTTTAAAACAGTACCACTAACACACATTGCTTCTACCGCATCCACATTCCGGGGTCAACGAAAATAATGGTCCCCATCGCAGAAAAGTCACCTGACCATATTATTCCGGCTAACAATCCAACCTTCATTATTTCCAACGAGCGAAAAAAAATACTGATTGTTAAAATCCCAGATGAAAACCATGAAGATTACATTGTTAATCGAACTACTTTGATCAGGTGACTTTTCCGCACTGGGGGCCGTTACTTCACAAATGACGAAAGAAAAACGCGAGAGTATGACCACATATTTTCTTTAATCTGTTGTATGACAACATTGATCGATGCACAACTAATGTTCCAAGCGGCAACACTGGGAAACCAGGTGGTGGCGAATTCAAAATTGTTACAGGCATAAAATTTCGTATTTTGCGTCTGGGTTAGATTAGTGGATCTTTTGCAAGTGTGGGTCAGCGGTTGTTTTTTTTTTTTTTTGGTTTTTTTGTTGTTCAGGTATAACCTGCTTCGACCCTTGTGGGCATATCCCTGTAGAACATATATGCCTATTACAGGGTGACAATTATTCAGCTATATGGAAAAAAAAACTTGATAATTTTTGAGCAATTGGCGAGATTCAGTTAAAATTTGGCGGTTGAATGCAGGACATGTTGGGAATTTTTTGAGCATTCTCACTTTTAGTTGTTGTTCATTTTTCATTGAAAATTTTAGAAAATGAACTCGTCCTATTATCTAAAGTGACCCAGATTTCGAAAAGATGTGGTTCATGCAGGACGGAGCACAACCTCATTGGACCAATAGTGTGTTTGAAGTCCTGGAAGAGCAGTTTGGAGAGTGCATTCTGGCTTTAGGGTACTTGGAGGCCACTGGAATGGGAATCGCTTGGCCAGCATATTCTCCTGATCTCAACCCTTGTGACTCGTTTTTGTGGAGCAATATTAAAGACAAAGTTTACGCAAATAATCCCGGAACCATCGCTGAGTTCGAAACAGCCATTCGGGAGGTCATTGAAAACATCAACAGGGAAGAATTACAATGGGAAGCGAAGCTCGGGGGATTTAATGAAATTGGATTTAATTAGCGATCCAAGCGGCCAGGCCGTTTCGACTTTAATCGAAACTGAGCCTTAGATGAAAACACAGTTTTAAACAAGTGACTGTGCCCTAAATTAATTATGTGAACATAAAATTCCAAGATTGGAGCAGTTATTTTCTAATCTCTCTAATTTAGCCTTCTTTAGATAAAATGTAATTTGTATCTAATTTCGTACGAGGTAATTGGTTTTCTTCAAAGAGCAGTTTCCGCACGGAACATGAAGTGATATGTACGCCTAACGTTAAATAAACGGAATGAAATAGCATTTATGAGAGGGTGGTCAAAAGAACAGCACGGATGGGGAAGGTAGGTAGGAGAAGCCTGTGGAGCAGCACCATGAAGGCCGGAGGGAGGGTTTATCAAGAGCGGAAGTTCCCTTCGTTGCGGCCTGGCCGTTGGAGACCAGTGGCGCTGTTTCGATTTGACTGGAATAGCATTGGAACGGTTATGACCTGCGCTTCCCGTTCTTCTTCTTCTCTGGAATCCAGTCAAGATGTTTTTAATGTCGTTGAAAACATTCAAGCTGCGATGTACTTTTCTGTAGACGTGTGATCTATCGTTTCTACTATTGACGTCAACCCTCTCTGCCAGACAATTTCAGTAGGAATTGAGGAGGCAGAGTTCACATTTTTGCTGCTTAAAGAATGAAGTGAAAACCAAGCAATAAAAGATGGAAAAGTAGCTTTCATTTTTAAAAAATAAACAAATTAAACGTACATCAGTCAGTTTACTAAAAAAATATTAAAATTTTTCAATCACAGTCAGTCATTCTTGAAAAATTTACTTATTTACAGCATTGTAGATTGTTATAAAAGAGTTTGTTGAAAAAAAAAAGTTCTTTTGTATCAGTACCCCATTCCCTTTACCACTTAATTTACTATTCGTAGTTTTTATTGCAATTTCGAATGATTTCCATAAATAGTTTAATATTTCATAATGCCAGCTGTTGTCCTGTTTATAATTATACAAAGGTGTGAACTTGTGTCACGGGAAAACCTTGCTTTGTTTTATATTTGTCTTTGGTATAATAAAATTTTTACAGTTAATAATAATAATAATAATTTCTTGCTGAATTAGCAATTTTTTTTTTTTTTTTTATAAAACTTAGCAGAGGCTGCTCTCAAACATATAGACGCTCACACACACAAAATTATTGCACTTGTATAATAATTTCTGTTAACCTTGGAATGCTTTTCAGCTTAAAACATCAACAGAAAGTGTCATTCTTCATTTCCTCGTCACTTCCGTATTTAATCACAGAAAAGTTTTATTGATTGGATTCTAAAAACATGATGACGATAAGTATATGATAATCGTTCATGCATATTTTTAAATAATCGCCCTGAGTAGAAAGGAAATAGATTAAAATGCGACGTGAACGACTTCATCAAAGAGTTGTCGTCTCCTCTGGAGGAGGGGGGTCATCTGACGACGGAACATCCTCTTCTGTCACATAGGTAATCTCAATGGTTGGCAACAGACAACGACAGCATTCGTCTTGGAAAGAATTGGCTTGGCATTTGGCCACTAGTGCTTGCTGTGCTGCGTGAAGTAATGCTTGCGTGTTTGCTGGCCCTGTTTGCCTCACCATCTGATAAAATTGGGAAGAGTTCTCTTGGAGTAAATTATATGGACGGCCATGTTCTTTTATCTGGCCAGCATCCATTACCTGTAAATTATAAATGTATGCATTAAATAAAATTGTCTAAATATAAAGAATAGAAAATTAATAGAAATGCTAAACTCACCAGAACTAAATCAGAGTCCACTATAGTGTTCAGTCTGTGGGCAATGGTTAAAACCGTGCATTTTTTAAACTTATGCCGTATTGTTTGTTGAATCAAGGCATCAGTTCTGTATGAAATAAAATTAAAATATTTTAAAATTGTAAAATTCCTACAATATAAAGCCATTTTCCCAAGCTCTAGTACAAATTGATTCTCAGATTCTCAGATGTGGGTTCACACTGTGGATTCAGAGAAGTGATTACAGAAGTTTTTTTGAACATATCTAAAAGTTCTTTGATATCTTATGTTGCAGAAAGTAAACCAGCTTCCAAGGTTAAACATCAATTTTTCATCTACTAACAAGTGATTTGTTAATGGCATCAAGGGATTTTGTCTAATGGTCGGGATTTGTGAATCACCGTTTTTGGAGGGAAATGTGTTGCCACAGACAGGTCTTTGTAAACCAGTTCATTCAAGGGTTTTATAGTCTGATTGTTGCATGAACATTTTAGACAGAATGTCATTGTACTGGATTTTCCCAAGCACTATGATTGCAGTGTCGATTGGCTCAATCCATTAGAGTTCAATTATGGGTCGGGTAAAGGACAGTGTCCATGAGACAAACCTTAAGATCTTGAACCTACTGTAAATGTGTATCGAGCATGAAATTTTAGCCATTCTAACAGACATTTATCACAAAGGTATGTCAGACCTGTTGTTTTATAAACACCAAGGCAAATGCATTGTATTCAGCCTGGTTTGAACTGTCCATGCTTATTTGTCCCGGTACAGCCAACACCAACTCGACAGAAGGCCTGATAATGGAAACGTCATACATTGTTACATCATCATTACATAGCATTAAATCAAAGTTTTTTGCATACCTCCCTCATTATTCACGATGGGAGATTCGCATATCCGCTGTTTGTTCTGATTTTTTTTTTTTTTTTATCGGCATTGCCCTTTTTGCTTCTTGTCTTTTAAGGAATTCTCCTCTATTCACGTGGGGAAGTGTATTCAATGCAAATAAAAACTATGTCAGTGCCATTTTACAAACCTTCTGTTTGCAAACACACATCACTGGCACAGCTTATCATTGCTTTGAAAAATAAAAACAGTGATAATCTACTTCTTGCAAAATAAGCAAGAAAGGTTTTGTACACTTGAAAATAAGTTGAAAATTCTAGACTGATGTCAGCCAAATGTTTGGAGTGTTTGAATCTACCTTTCGCACGATATAGAAAAACAAAGAGGCCATCATAATAAAAATAAATAACGATCGCTTTTAACTTTGAGTTGATTGGCAACTTATCCCTTAATTCCCGTTTTTTCATAAGTCTTTGGTCCCGTTATCACAAATTCAGTATACACAAAGATTTTCGGGAACCAAACCCTCGTGGATAACAAGGGGTTACCATTTTTGAAAGTCGTTTTCAGAATGGTCTAGGGGTTAATTAAAATATTAAATAGGTGTTCACAAAAGAATGTTCCAGTTTTAATTTGCTGTATCTCTGGGATGAGTGAATGGTTTATAGTTTCAGATACATGTAATGAAACATACTTCCAAACATTGGATAGGTTTGTGCGGGAATCAGGATATGGATCACCATCCCTGCCTCCCCCTCCAACAATTTTGGGGTTGCGCAAGACTTCATGCTTGGGCCATCATTATTGGCAAACTTGAATCACAGCTGCAGTGGGAACTAGATGTATAATGGTTGATATGTTAGAGAGAGTGTGAGAGGAGTTTGAATATTGTATAGACCTGCTTGAATGACTGGTGGGCTGGGGATAGAGGCATTGAACATTTGTAATATTCATGAGTTTAAAAAAAAATGGTCTTTTTTCATTAATGTTTATAATAAAGTAATATACCTAACCAAAGTAGAGCATTATTGATACTTAAAAAGAACGGTCTATTAGATTTTAATTTATTTACCTTGGATCAACACTGGCCGTTGCCTCATCAAGGATAAGTATTCGATTATTTCTGAGGATAGCCCGTGCTAAGCAAACCAGCTGTCTTTGACCCATGCTGAAGTTGGCACCTCCTTCTGCAAGTTCTGTATCCAGTCCTCCAGGCATGTACTTGACTATGTCTTTGAGTTGTACGTCTTCCAATGCTCGCCACAGTTGTTCATCAGTATGAGTGTCAAAGGGGTCAAGGTTTTTTCGCATGGGACCAGTAAACAGTACTGGATCCTATAGAGTTATTACTTTTATTAGAATTTCTAATTTTAAATGTAATTTGAAAATGAGTGATTTATTTTAATTTCCTGAAACTTAAATGAATATTATTTTTCTTTTTATTTAATGAAGTCAGAAAAATAATTTTTATTCAAGTTTAAGAAACTATTTTTATTCAGTCAGCAATTAAATAATTATTTTTGCTTTGTTTTATTATCGAACCTGTGGAATGATGGATAACTTTTCTCGAAGGTCACGAAGTCCCAATTCCTTTGTTCCTACACCGTCAATTAGAATGTCTCCAATAGGCTCAGTCATCCGAAATAGGGCATTGATGATAGAACTCTTTCCTGCACCAGTTCTTCCAACAATTCCGATCTGAAAATTTTAATTTTAAAAAATTGTCAAAATCAGTTCTTAAATATTGCTTATCCTTATATGTAAATTAAAAGACATAAACAAAATCTAACAACAATATTAATTGAAAATATTAAACACAAGGCCATCTTATTTTTAATTGTTAACGTTTTTTAAAATAATAGTTTGTTACATGCTCTTCATTAATTATTAAATATATGACTTATCCAGAAAGTTTCCAGATTTTTTCTGGTGGTGCTTTTCTTTTCTTTTTCTTTCTTTCTTTCGTTTTTTTTTTTTTTTAAACTTATTTACATAATGATATCCTGCACTGAGTGGCCATTATATTAGTCACAGCAAGACCAACGAGAAAGACAGACCTAGAAGCAGAAAATAACTTGACCATCCGGGTCGTAACAACAATCCAACCTCTTGTCTCCATCTTGAATATTAACAATCAGTGTTTTTCCGTTTGTTGGAAACCATAAAGGTTGGATTGTTTCTAGTACCCCGATGGTCAGGTGACTTTTCTGCTTCCAGGCCTGTCTTTCTCGTTAGCTTCATAGTCACAGCAAGTGAATCCTGTTGGACTCCAAGTTTACAAAAATGATCTTCAAGTATTTTACCCCATTCCTCAATGACTGGCAACATACTACGACAAAGAGGTTAGGTTAGATTCAAATGCGGATGGACCTGTCAGCCTAAATTCAGATTCAATTGTGGAGATTGCAGTATGCATGGTAAAAGGCCAAAATCTTTGTTATGTTCATGAAACAATCGGACACTAATTGAGACCTACGGGAAGGAACATAATCCTATTGAAAACATCTTTGTCCTGGGCAGGATGATATTGAGCATTTGATTTTATCACCATTGAAAACGTCCTTGTCACTGAGCGTCTGACCACAGTCCTTTTCCCGAATAGATGGTTTTTGTTTACTGCAATTCTCAACATGTTCTAGAAAGTCACTGTTGTTTGGAGACGATGGATCCTGTGTGCTCCTTTCAAAGCTGCTCAGATCTTTAAGTTTGCTCAAGTGAAACAATCAGGTTTCTCTGTCACATCATCCTAATTTCTTGAGAGGGTGTACCTAATAAATTAGCTACTCGAGTTGTCAGTAGAATCTTCTTGGAGAACCAAAATGCCGTTCTCATTATCTTTTTCGTAGGGTTATATTGAAATTTATTAGAAGGGATTCCTGATAAATCAGTATTCGTTTACCCTTAGCAAAAGAATTATGACTTATACCAGTTATGGATTCACTGAAAATCATTGCTGGTTTGCCTTTATAGTGCTTGGAAGGGAGTCAAACATAAATTATTTCTTGTGCTCTGCTTTTTATATAAGATTAGTCTTGGATGTAAATTGCCATTTCATCCTGAGCATTTTCTTATTATCTCGAGATAAATAATTTTTCTCATTATGATAGTTTATGCGGTGAGTATGTAATTTATATTTACAATTAACACATGGTTTGTAAAAACGAGTGACTGTTTTAATTTTAAAAAGAATGCTCCAGTGGGTTTTCATTACCTTCTGTCGAGCTTGAATGGTGAAATTGAGGTTTTTCAATACAGGTGGTTCGTTTTCTGAATATTCTAAGTAAAGATTTTTGAAAGTTATTGAGCCACTTTCTGGCCAATTATTTGGAGGTTTTTTATCTTTCGGACTTTCATTACTCGCTTCCGATTCCAGATTGCTGTATTCTAATACTCTTTCAACTGAAGTCATCTGCAACACATTAAATTTTTGCATTAAAACTGAGGGTATATTATAATATTTAATAATATTGAAAATTAAAACCAGGAATCTTGATGAGTGTAAATCATGATAACTAGCTCTTGTCTAACTGTGATTTTATTTTATTTGTGCGCATTTAGTTATGTTCACATCCTGAATTCAAAACTGAAATTACATCATCCCATTCTGATCCATGGTTATAATTAAGTATCCTCATCACAAAAAGTAATTTTGAATGCTGTAAATGTGATTTTGTTGGAATGGTATTAGAATTATATAAATAATAGTACCTGGTTTTCCACTTCAGCTGATTGCTTGACACCGTACTGAAATATACCTGTTAAGTACATTGCAGATGAAATAGCCAAGCCTACATCACCCCCAAGTGTACCTGAAGAAATAAAATAACATAAAGATAATTGCCTTAAAGTAATAAGGTATAATAATTATGAAATGAAATTAGTTTCGGAATGAAAAAATTACCATCAGCAGTAAAAACAAGAGAGTATGTTACAATCGCAATGTAAATGAAACACATGAAATCTAGCCACAGGCCAAACCATCGTGTACTAGCTAAAAACAAGAACCAAGCTGAAGAGTGCAAGTCTTGATGGTTATCAAATTCGTGATGGAAAGTTTCCTGTGCATTAAACGCACGAATAGTACACAGTCCTTGCAGAGAGATACTCAGATGTGAAAACACAGGGCTTCGAGCTTATTTTAAAAAGAAAAATTAATTATTAGCTATTAAAGCATACATTTACATATCTTAATTTATGTCTGCTATTTTCAGTTTATCATAATCAAAATACTAGAAATAGCTGGGACATATTTCCTGTTTTGAGTGAGTTTGTTTGTGATTGTTTGAGTTACATAACTTATTGACTGTTTGATGACAAACTTATTCAATTAAAATCCTTGGCAATCAGATTGAGGCTAGTGTAGATCTGACCCAGTTATCTGGATCACACTATATTTAAGCTTTATATATCTGGGACATGAAATTCTAAAACCATCTCTTCCCTTTATGCTATGTCATTTTCTATTTGATTTTTTTCAAGAATTTTAGATCTATTCAAATGTATGTTCCTATATAATAGAGTGGCCACTTTATTAGGTACATCCCTTATAGCATTCGTTCCCAACCTTCTTCAAATCGCAACCTGATTTTCTAAAAGTTAAGTAAGTTTGCGACCCTCCGCTTCACATTTGAATTAAATAAACAAAAAAGGCATATTTTAACAAGATAGTTTCACAATTTCCTATAAAAATAAATGAAATAAGTTTAATCTTGGTGATCCCCAAAAATCTTCAGCACTTCCAGTAAAAGAACATTTTCAATTTGGAGATGTGTGATCATCAATATGTCACCTCAGAAGACTGGTATTTAATCATTTAACTTATGATATCTAGCAGGGCCATATTTAAGGAAGGGCAGACTGGTAATTGCTGAGGGTCCCCATGTTATAGGCACTAATGTATACTTTCTTCCCAGAATCCGGCCCAGATATACGAAGTAGAGAACAAAAAGTATCGGATCTTTGGCCGGGAAAACTAAAGTTATTCACCTGTACGATTTAAACATTAATCCCCTTCAGAATACTCTCCTTGGGACTGTACACACTTCTCCCACCGCTCCTGCCATTGTTGGAAGCTTCTTTGGAAGGCCTGTTTAGAAGGAATGGTGGACAGCTCCGCCATCGTTTTCTGCATAATGTCTTCTTGTGACTGAAATCGGGTTTCTTTCAGCGGCGTTTTGAGTTTGGGGAATAGCCAAGAGTCGTATGGAGCCATGTCAGGGGAGTAAGGAGGCTGATGGACCAAAGAAATGCTGTGTTTGGCCAGGAACTTCTGAATCGGATGCGATGAATGGGCGGATGCGTTTGTCATGATGGAGCGAACAAGTTCCTGTCACCTAAATATTAGGTCGTTTCCATCATACAGCATCACAAAGGTGACGAAGGACCATCAGATAGTAGTCTTTGTTGATAGTTTGACCTTTTGAGAAAATCGAAAATCGACAGGCGTGTACTACACTCACGATGCCAGGCAGCAACTCATGAGCTCTGCGTACGTGGATGAAGGCCACCTACACCTCGTCGCTAGAGGAGAAAACCCACAGTTCATTCGTTTAGGCAGGAAAAATAAAGATCCGATACTTTTTGTATACACCTTGTATTGTATATGTTGGCCATGCAAAATGGGCAAAACTAAGGATCTGAGAACTTTGGGCCTTTTCTGGTGTGATTGCTGCTTATGTGTACTGAAAATGGGACAACATCAAAAAACATTGTCAAGAAAGATCTATAACCAACACAGACACACGCACCTGTATATAAAATCTCAAATCAGATTCTGACAGTACTTACTAACTCCTTCCAATCTTTTTACGTCACGTGCTGTAGATAAATAAAATTTCCTCAAATAGAAAAATATAATCGAAAGTGCGAATGTAGGCAAAATTATCCAGTAATTCACCATTGCAACAAGCACCAGAACACCTATTAAGTTCATGCCAATCTGAAAAGGAAGGATTAATAAAGGAGGTCATTGGCGTACGTGAAATACTAAATAATTTTTTTAAAATCAAAATACTTAATTATCTGCCTTACCGAAATCATGTCAAAAAATGGTTGTGGAAGTTGGTCATCCATTGTGCCAATATCTTTTGAAAACCTATTAAGAATGCGTCCTAAATAAAATAAAGTTAGTTAGGTCGTGAAGTTGTGTTCTTCCATTACTTGGTCTTGAATATCAGTTGTGAAAAACTGTGAGTCATCCCATTACAGAAAACCAAAAGCGTGTTTTGAATCTTACCTATCGGATTTGTGTCAAAAAATCGGATGGGTGCACGCATAATAGCACTGAACATTTTCCTATGTAAGATGATGGAAGCTTTGTTGCACATGAGGAAGAATGTAACAGTGCGGATAACGCTAAAGATGAACATTGCTCCAATGATTCCGCTATATATGTAGATATAAAGATATACACTTTCCTCTTCTTCACTGGGTTCTTCAATAGTTGAATTACTGGAGTCGTTAAATTCTTTGATTTGTAAGCTTATTATAAAGCGCTCTTCTTCCTTATTCGTCCTTTTAAAATAAAAGGAAAACATGAAAGCAATTAAGACAAAATAGTCTCCTAGATGAATGTTATACATGAGATCTCTATGTATAAATATAGCAAGATGGAAAATAGGATAAGACAACTCCAGGATGTGTGTTAAAAACTGAGACCTGTGACTGAATTTAACTCTGAGCATGTTGGAAATGGGTTAAATTAATTTTACTGTTTTGAATTTATATAATAGTCTTTATATTAATTGCTTACCATACGGATAATAAATACTCAGAACCATTGTACAAAATCTGTGTTATGATGGATGTGACGATCAAAAGCATAATTGCACCAATACCACCTCCTGCTTTCAAATATTGCAAATAAACCTTGGCACTGACACTTCCAGAAGATTTTGATTCTTCGGTTTTCTTGGGTTCATCCAACTGTTTCTTTAATTCAATTTTCTTAGAGAGCTAGAAGAAAAGAAATAGTTTTTAAAGACAACAAACATTTTAATACTATATTTAGATGGCTATAATATTGTAAGATCGTATGAACATTGATCAAACATCGGTGATTCTCGATTACAGGTAAACAGTATGAATTTAAAGAAAAATTAATTCAAACTTGCTATAAATAGCTAGTTTTATTAAAATATCCATCACATGTACCATGCACCTATCCACATGCTTATGAATGTGATGGTTGTCAATTGGAAGTACAGTAGTACCCGCTTAATACGATTCTGAAGGGACCATACGAAATAACGTAATAAGCGGGAAAAGGTTTTATGCAGGAAGATCTAAAATATGCAAAACGCATACTACTCTATGATATTATTCTCTAATCTAGTCATTGTTTTATACATATTACAAACTGTAATTATATTTTAGTCACTTACCATGTTGTTATAAACATAAATATTATGACAATATCTACTTGAAATAAGCATCTAGTGAGAGCGTTTTTACATTTAATTTTGGATGTTTTTGACAAAGGCAAATGAATTAGAACAAAAACTGAAGCGGGCGTATGCGAGATGGGAACATGGAGATGTATTCTGCCTACGACACGGAGAGTCACTATGGTATAAACAAGCTTAATATGCAGGAAAACGATCATATTAAATGGGATAGATTGTTTGGGAAATATGCTGAAAGTTAATTGGCCGAGAAAAAAGCGCATGTTATGTGGAAAATTGTATTAAACGTGATCATACGCCCTAAAATCTATTCAATTAACCGTATACTATTGTAATTAGTCCAATTAGCTTAAAGCCAATCTTGATCTTACATAGCCATGAAGAAAAATTCAAACCTAAACAAATCAAGGAGCTGAAGTATCTGGAAGGTTAAGATTTAACCTTGGGAATATTATATATAAAATTCTCTGGCATTAAGTAGTATGTCTTTGTAAAACATCTAGAGAATGCTTTAGACCAAAAATTTAGAACGTAATTTTCACCTCATCACTGCTTTGTACTCTGTGGGTCAGTTCTTGGTCTCCCATTTCAACCGTTTCTGCATACGATGTCAGTTATGGTGTTTGAGATGCAGTATTTATAGCAACCACGCTTTTACCCAGACTAACAAGGCATTCCTCCGTTCAAGGCTGTTTGACCATGACTGCCTAGTGATCACTTATTCTATTTCTTTTTGAATGCTCAGTAAAAGTAGGTCATGGATCAAGAAGTAATCTGCAGAGTACAAGGTGATTCATAAGTCCCTACAGGATTTCAGAAGTCGATAGGGCAGTAACCATGATAGAATAGTAGAAACATTTATATCAGCAGGCAGTCTCTCTTAAAGTTTGCACTTGTAATAGGCACCATGGTGCAATTGTAGATTTAGGTACTGAGAGGGCAAACCTGGTTTTCATGACTTTCTTTCTCTTCCATGGCCTTCATTTTCACCTGACCTAAGCCCATGTTATATTTTTCTTATGGAGGCTACAACATGATGTAGCTTACATCTTGAAAATTTATCCCCAAATGTAAATGAAAGCCAAATATTTGAAAAATTAACCTTAGATTCAAGTTTTTCAAGTTGTAGAGAAGAAATAGGTTCCATGTGGGCTAATGATACATGAGAGCCTCGAAAGCTGCCAGTTGAGGAGGTGGAATTAAGACGGCGCAATCCAGCATAGCGATAACTTCGTCTAATGCTTCCCTGTCGCTCAGATAAAAATTCCTCGTCTTCTGTTAGGACATTTAAGAAATCCACTCCTGATTTTTGGAGCTCTTCCCAATTGCCGAGGCCACCAGTTTCACCCTATAAGAGGAAATAGCAGTATATTTAAATTTCAGTGTATTAAAAAAAGAATGCAATTTTTTTGCCACTCATGATTGAAGATAGTTTATTAATCACTTACACATTTCAAAATTAATATTTTATCTGCTGCTTTTAAAAATTGCAACTGGTGAGTCACCAATATCCGCACTTTATCCTTCAAATATCCTTTAATGCACCTGACAGTGAAAAGTGTGTAATTTTAAAAATATTGCAGGAGATAATCAAAATATTGTGTAATTAATGAAAAATGTGCATACCTGTAAAACAAATGCCTTCCAACTTGCGTATCCACTGCACTTAACGGGTCATCCATTAAATAAATATCAGCATCTTGATATAACGCCCTGCATGAAAAAGGTTATCTAAATCATGTGTTTTAAAACTTATACTGGGTACTAGTGGAAATGAATTTTACATCTCGTACAAAAGTTACCTAGCAAAGTTAACTCTTGCTCTTTGTCCACCACTTAATGATACACCCTTTTCTCCTACAAGTGTTCTGTCACCATATGGTAAACTTTGGATGTCCTTGAGAAAGAGTTAGAAATACATATTAAAAATGTTATTTTAATTCTAAATACGAGGGTGGTCCGATATTAAAGGTACAGGTGCTTGTGCCGACGATGTTCTAACATACATTCTCGTTCCCGCGTGATGTGATGTCTTGTGAGCTGTGCTAGTAGTAAGGTGCTTATAATTATTTGGGTGTCATGAACGGACAAAATAAGCATTGTCATAGAAAATAATACCAAAATCGCGTGCGGTCGTCTGATTTTTTTCAGGCAGAAGGAATGAATCGGGGTGAGATTCTTTGCAGATTAATAAACATTTATGAAGAGAAAGTTTGAGCCAAAAAGAGGTGTCGTTTAGTGTTGGAAATTCACAGACAGCCGAACTGAACTGTATGATGAACGAAGAGGAAAATCAAGGTCTGTGCACACACCAGAAATTGGTAGGAGGTGTGATAAGGGAAGACCGAAGGATCAAACTGCTTTAGAAACTAGAGTTCAGAAGTATTTTACAAATTTGGGCATGGACAGTTATCATGACTGCATGCTTGAACTTAGATTGCTACAAAACGGCACTGCAACTACATAAACAATGAAGGAAAAGAGCAATCTGTAATATTTAAATGTGAAAAACTACCAAAAACCACCATAAACTTGATTTTGAATTGAACTCGCTCTTCTTTTTTAAGATCTCTTCTTTGATAAACCTGCAACGGTGGGATAAATGTCTGAATGAAAATGGTGACTACAGTAGTACCATGATTATCTTTGATGACAACGTACTTGGTTAACGAAGAGTGACTGTAAGAAAAATAAAATGTCTTGGGTAACGACACATGCTTTGGTTAATGACGCTTATGTGCTTAATTTGGTTAACGTGTTTCCGTCCACCAGTTGACATGGAGATATTTTTGACCTGCATGACAGAAAATGCTACCCGATCTTACATTCTGCACGAGGACATTGTTGAATAGAATCCCTATATTAAGATACTAGAGTAGAGGACAGCTACAAGGCATAGAAGTGAAGTTCGGACATGTTTGACTAACAGAACCAGCTGTTTATGTTTTTTGATGATTATAGTGTACTGTGTTTTATTTTATGTGATTATAAATGCAGTTTATGGTGAAAATGAGTATTTAAGCATTTATTTTTTTATGAATAAATGATATGCTCCAAACTTTTATGACATTTTACATGAGTTTTATCTGCATATTTGATATGTACTATGGTTGTTGAAGAGGAGCCAGCATGAATTAGTCGACTTCCAATTAAATCTTATGGGAAATGGCCCTTTGGATAACGACAGTTTTGGAGTGGATTACAGTCGTTAACAAGGCGTCACTGTACATTGAAAAATGAAATTATCATGTACTTTTGTAGCTTGATTTTCAAACTTTTCAAATAAATATATGTGTTACATGTGTGCCTTTATTATTGGACCAACCTCGTGATTTTGTTGCTCATCATTCTGTTATTTTAAATATGTTGCCAGGGATATATAAGATGTAGCCTTTTAAAAATTATTGAGTAATTGAACAATTTTTGATAGACTATGAGTTAAAAATGGCATTGAATTACCTTGTCCAAAGCACTTGCTTTTAGCACTTTCTGGTATTTTTCTTCATTGTAAGGTTGGCCAAAGAGAATGTTCTGCTTTATGTTTGCTGAGAATACCCATGGATCTTGTGATACGTAAGCTATTTTTCCTTGGATTCTTATTTGACCAGATACTGTCGGTAGCTCACCTAAGATGGTCATTAGCAATGATGTCTGTGAAACAAGGCCAAGAATTTTAGCTTAATTTTAGTAGCTTGAGTAAAAACCTTTCAGTTGAAACTTTGTGTTGAATGGTTAGCTGTTAAACGAGACATGCACAACAAACAAAGGATGGCAAAATTAAACAACGGTAATGGCAAACACGAATAGACAACATTGGGGATACAGAATTCCACATCACACACAAGACACTGAATCACAGTAGCAAACGCAGGGATCATGCTTATTTTTTTGGTAAAATAAAACGCTGTTAAAGGTCATTTTGCTGAAATAGAAAAGCAAAAGCCACATGACATTGTTTACACAGAAACAAAACATTGATGGTGTAAATTTCAAAAATTTTCATAATAGAAAATCTGAACACTTTAGCTTTACCTGATGATACATTGTTTATTTATAAATAGTATTTTACTCATTTTATAATCAGAATTCTACCTTGCCTGATCCAACGGGGCCAATGATGGTAAGAAGTTCCCCAGGTCTAGCAGCAAAACTGACATTACTAAGAGTAGGCCATTGTAAATCCTGTTGGGGAACAGAATCAATTACCAAATTTATAAGGAACGTGATTTGATAATAAAATATATATGTACAAGATGTATTGTAGTAGGATGTTCATTCCTTGACCATCTGTTCTAGGGTTATTTTGAATAAAAGAAAATCCTCATCAACATATATATGAATTATAATGGTCCCTCGATATAAATAAACTCTAAATTAATAATTTCGTTATTTGTGATTTACTTAGTTTGAGGTATTCAGCACATTCTGACTTAGTTCGATTTACAAGGGGGAAAAAGCAAGGATAACAAAGTTATTATGACTTCTGTCTCTGATGCCACAGTGCAAGAGCTCCATCGTATCCGGTACCTCGGGTTTCACATTAATGGCAACTTGCGGTGGAATGCTCACAATGACAAAGTCTACAACAAATCCATGCAAGTACTCACTTTTGTCTCTCGTTCATTGAAAAATGCCCCTCCCAAAATCAAGGACATTGTTTTCAATTAACTTGTCCGTCCGCATATCGACTATGTGGTTGTGATATACTGTCACACAAAACTAAGTTGGAATCCATCTAAAGAAAGGCTTGCCGTGTTATTTTCTCAGATTGGATTACCAGCACTGAATCAGCGACCTAATGAATAAACTATACTGGTGCCTGCTAGAAGTGCGGAGATGTGACAATTGACTTTGCCTCTTTTATGATATATACTAAGGTCACATCATAGTCGATCCTAGACATCTCCCGATTACATTGCTAGACATGGCCACAATATTAAAGTTAAGCTTGTACGAACTAATCTAGACTATTTTCGTTTTTCTTTTTACCTTAGCATATGCTTTATCTGGAACAGCCTCCCTGCCAACATTGTCAATAGAAACATTAGGCAAACATTTTCTAAATGTTTGGAGTCATTGCGAATACCGATTACCTTTAACTATTGAAAGTGTCCCTAGATACTGACAATTCTCTAAATGTGTGTTTATTTTCTTATACATTGTATGTTGTGTTTTATTCTTGCCATTGTGCCCTTTAAAAAGGGTGTGATATGTGCTTTTAATAAATAAATAAATAAATAATAATGTACAGGGTGGTCCAAAACCTATCTACCAACATTAAATGTCAGTTTTTCAGCTATTACTAAGCGTAAGTGATTGAAAATTATCTGATACACTGTATGGTCGTGGCATAAATGCATTTTTGAAGGGAAATGTCTCATTACAGAAGTAAAGACAGGTGCTTGAGAACCTCTTCATTCCTGTCGTTCAAGGGTTCATTGGTCTGACATCATATGCTAATGGTTTATGCAAGATTGTGCACGTCCCCATTGATGACAGTAGCAGCTGGGACCGACGGCTTAATGTGCCCTCCAAATCACGGGGGGTTCATGATAGAAGAGCTGCTGGCGGATGAACAAAGGGATGGGCGGCTCATCAGTGACTCAGGATCTTCACCCCCCCGGCTGCTGTGACCATCATACAGCAGTCGTTAATCCAGGTCCATCCAGAGACCCAACTCGTCGGCCTCAGGCCATACAGGCTCTGGATGGACGCATTGGATTACAATGAATTATAAAAAAAACCAAAAAACTATGTACTGCACATGTATTCCTTAAAATTGTACTTACTTACTTACTTTTCAAACCCGCTTATCCGTTAGGGTCGTGGGGGCAGCAGCCCTATGGAGGATCTCCAGCGATCGCGATCTTCCGCCATCAGGCGCATGTCCTCCCTGGTAATATCCAAGCGACTCGAACCCAGATTCTCCATGTAGTCTAGCCACCTGGTTCTAGGTCGACCCCTTGGTCTCTTACCCACCGGTTTGGAAAATAACAACTGCCTAGGAAAACTAGTTTGCGGCATCCGTATCACGTGGCCATACCAGCGCAACTGAGATCTCTCAATGCGGAGAAGTAGCGGCTCAACACCTAAAGATTCCCTTATTGTTCTGCTGTACACTCTGTCTAGTAGGGTAACACCTGCCCACACCTCTCAGAAATCTCATTTCGGCCGCTTGTACCCGCGATCGCACTCTTTCGGTCATTACCCAAGCCTCATGACCATAGGTGAGAATGGGGACAAAGATAGATTTGAAGACTGAGAGCTTGGCTTAGTTACCCAGCTCGCGTTTCGTTACCATGGATCGCCACACTTCACATCTGACACAGCTTGCTGCACCGATCCGAGCATCCAATTCTTTCTCCTGCCGTCCGTAAAAATTGTACGTAATCATAAATGATGAAATTATTAATTTAGAATTTATTTTCATGAAAACGGCTACAATTAAAACACACGTTGATTTGGACCTTCTCTACTCAAAATCTTCCCAGGAACACAATATCCTATTGCAAGACACCCTGTATAATAAATGTTTTCCAAGTTAGATTTAGTTACATTATAGTTATATTCTTTACCTTATTCCAGTAAGCTGTAATTTTATCTCCCCAAACACCACAATCTTTTAATTTTGGTCTCAGATTTGTTTTCTTAACGGATGACGTTTCATCTCTTTCTTCCATTGTCAAGAACTCCTTCCAAATTAAATAAAATAAAACTGAACCATTAGTCAACATCTAGATAGAATTGAATACTTTAAAAAATTCATTCAAATTACCACTTTTCATAAGTAATTGTATTCAAAGTATGTTCATTGAATCTATAATGATTTTTTTTTTTTTTTTTACCTGGAGACGTTTGAGTGAAACAAGTGTTTCAGCTCCCTGAGCAACAGCAAAGGGAAATAAGAGAGTCATAATCATTCGGATGTTGTTGTAAAGAGAAACAGTGACAAAGACTCGCTCAGCTGTAAGGACATTGCCACTCATAACATAAGCCAAAAATGTTATGAAGAGAATTAATTTGGAAGAAACAAAATAAATGGCTATGTTTATTGCACGATAGCAGGAAGTTTTAGTAATGACTTGAACTTCACGTCTGTTGAAATAATAATAACAACAAACAAACATTATAAATTAATAATTATAGTATGTTAATTTGAGATTTATAAAAATTTTGGATAATGAAATTTTTTTACCTCCGAGCATCATCCACAGCCTTGCAAAAAGGAATTTCCCACGTGTACATTTTAATGATTCGCATACCGGAAACAATTTCATTCATTATCCTTACTCTTTCATCTGTTAGCTCTGCTGTTTGTAATCTAAATAGTTATGTGCATTTGCGTTATTAGCGTAATTCACTGGAGCAATGTTGCTCTATTTTCCTTATTATACAAGACGTAACAAAAGTTTTCATCCGATTTCAAATTTATATATATTTTTTTTTCAAATCAACATACACAAGTGGACATTAAGTTGCAAAACGCTCCGAATATACTCAAATTTTGACATGGTAACTCTTGCTTGGCGCACATTCGCTCAATATTCAAATTCCTCCCATACTTGCATGTCTGTTGTCACTTCATTTATTGAGACTGTAATTAGAGTTTTGAACTCGTCCAGTTTGCAGATAGGGGAGCCACATAAATACGATCCTTAAAGCCCCACAAAAAAAAATTTGTAAAAAGTCAGATCAGGGGAACGAGTTGGCCATGATTAAAGTGTCAAATCTCAAGCCCTCGTGCACCAGATCCAAAGATTAGGAAGCTCTTCATTAAAGAATCTTCACTGGCTTTCAAGTACCAGTGTGGCAGTGCTCCATCTTGTTAGAAAACAAAATGTCACCATCAGCCAGTTTGACAACATTTGTGCTGCGAGATCATGATCTCGACATAAACTGATGGCAGATCATATGCCTTTCAGATGTGCCCAGGAGACTTTAGTGGCAGTGAAACAAAAACTTGACGATCCCTTCTTTCAATTGAATGCAGACCATTTACCTGTGATCGACAGTTGCGAAGTCTTAACATTTTGAATTCAGATGAACACTTTTGATATTCAATCAGAACACTCATGTTAATCAGGCACGTACCCAAGAATTTTTTCAGGGGAGGTCGAACTCTCGATTTATTGGACCTTTTGTTCGAATAATCCATTCTTTTTATTATGTTTTAATTACAGTAATACTAATTAAAAATGAAGATATTTCTGTGATATTTTTGTCAAGTTGCTTGTGAAGTTTAGCTTGAAAAATGCTCTTATACATTGTTGATATCAAAAAGAATCAGTCTGCTTACAAAATTCGGATTTCATTTTTGTGAAAAAAAACTTGTAATAAAAATTAAATAACCGTGAAAAGAAATAAAATTAAAATCGCAAGCATTTTCGACTTCAGTCATCTTCTGGCAATGAAAGATGCGAATCAGGAATTGCCGGTTCCGTTCAGTATAGGTCAAAGGGCAAAAAATCCTTTTTTTTTTTTTTTACCTGGAGTGAGCAAGGAGCGGGATGATTGGTGGGGGATGGGAAATGGCACTGGAACAGGCCAAATGAGGGAAAAAAGGGAAAATTAAAAAGCTGAAATTAAAAACAACCCCTCGCCAACGATTCCACTACTCCTTTTCACTCAGAGTTTTTAACAAAATTTAAACAATAGATTTAAATTCACGGGAATTGAAATCATGGACCTTCAGCATTTTTAGGGTGGTCGTTCGACCCCCCCGACCCCCCCTTGCGTACGTGCCTGTTAATGACATAAATTTAATCTGTACACTAGTAATATATTTACAGTATTTATGGGGTAAAGATAAAATTTTAACTTATCCTAATAACATCAGGGCCAAATTAAGCCAATGCAGGACCTGTAGCTTAAGTTATAAATAAAGTGAAATGCAGGGCCTTGAAAGCATAGGACCTGTTCCATACGCTACTGTGCTGATGCAGCTCTGAATAGCATCTTGCTTTAATTGGAGCTCTGATAATAGTGTATTATGCGAAACTTAATTTTCCTAACCTTAATCTTGAAAATATTTTTCCCATATATCCTTGCATTGGAATAAATAGAAGAAGCAATGCAATGCCAGCCAAGCATGTGGGACCCAAAAGCCACCAAAGGATGCCAACTGTAATAATAGTTTGAATTGGTCCAACCCAGAGATAATGAAGATACAAAATCGACTAGAAAAACGTTTTAAAAAATATTGAGTTCTTCAAATTTCATTTAAACAAAACATTCTTAAATCTGAAAATTTTTCCTTTGGCTTACTTGATCGAAACGGTTGACATCGTTAGATAGAAGGTTAACCATTTGCCCGATAGTAGTTTCTCCTAAAGCTGCTTGACTCAGCCTTAACGCCTGTGAAGAAAATGAAATAAAGTTTATTTTAAAGAAAACTATAATTTACAATACTTTGAAACTGCTACTCTTTTACCTTGCGATAGATAAGTGAACAGCATGCAACTCGAATCTGCATGGCCACATGTTGCATTCCAAAGAAATATGGGTGATGCGTTAAAGGAAAAAGCATTGCACATACGGATACACCCGTGGCATAAAGAAAAGCTTCTACCCATGACATATCTGATCCATGAGAAAAATATCGTATGAGGGCTCCAAGGAGCATGGGTTGAACAATCCTCGTACAGCATTCCTAATGGGTGAAAAAATTGTTTCATATGCCTTTTGATAATAATTGTTAAAAGAAAGAACAGGTGAAGGTACTCGTTAAAAGTTATAGTTTAGTTATAATTTTAAAAAAGAAAAATTATAAAAAGAATTTATATCTTGCCTCAAAACAGCATGCAAGGCCAACTAGCATGAATTTAATGAAAAAACATTTAATGAGAGCCAAACATAAGCTTGGTTCTTGACCCAAACGTTGTTTATGGACTTCCTCTTCCCATTTTCTGTGAGAATAAAATTAAAAAGTAAGAACATAAAGAGTTTAAATATGGACAGATATAATAAAAGAAATTATTATTATTATTTATTTTATATAATATAGGCACACCCGTCACAGCAGAGTGAGCAATTTCGATTAGGAAATGTATGACTGTGGTTACAGTACAATGGTTTTTAATTGAGAACCTACAGCATCTCGGGCAGATGTTAGCCAAGCAAGATGGGCATAACAAAATATTTGAGTGAATTCAAACCTAGTATGATAGTTATTGTCTAGCCCTGGGTCTATAGAGCAATGCCACCAAATTAATAGAGCCATAAACAGAGCCCATCAACATCTTTGATTAGAACTACATTGAAGGAAGAAGATGGGGATTGGTAGCATTTGAAGTTGATTGTATATGCTAATCAGTGGTCGAGAATTCATGCTAGCTGAGTGTAGATATGGCATACACTACATGAATTAATTGATGTATGTGGCCTCGACATTATAGACGGAGGCAGTTTTGTGGGAGACTTAAAGTCCCTGAATCATGTGTAGACAGTATTCAAAACTGTATACAGCCACACTGCCTATAGACTTCATTTCAGGATATGAGATGCCACATGCTACAAGGCTATTTGTTTTCAAATGGTTTAAGGAACAAAAATAACTCAAGAATGGTCTATCTAAGAGGATTAGACACAGTAATTCATAGACTATGCAGTGTAGGTGGTGATAATTGAAATGTTCACTATCTCCAATAGTATTAGGAGTCAAAATAGTCCCATAAGACAACTGCAGTAAATTCATTTATAAAATTATCAAATTCTCATAATTTAGGGCAAGATAAGTTGGTAATTAACAAGAAATTTAATGCCCACCATCAAGGAAGAACATCCTTACACTATCTGAATCTGCATACAGCATGTTGAGTTAATTATTATTGGATTGTGCCTCACAAACTGTGGGAGAGTGATCGGGAAAAGTGATAATCTGAAGGTGCTAGATAATGCAGTAGAACATCCTATGTCGTACTTCAAAATTTCAAATTATTGATGAAAATACGAAAAAAAAAAATCCAGAGCCTGGACTCTAACTAGGAAACTTCAGCTAATAACGCTGACGCCCTAATCAATTGAGCCACTGCAGACATGAAGCATATATACATGTTCTTTGGCCTGTGCACTCAGTATGGCGGATTGGATTATCTTTACTAATGGCATAATGTTCATTAAAGAATAACTCAAGAATGCTCTATGAGGTTTATCCCACACCATAACTCATAGGCCATTCTCAAGTTATTCTTTAATGAATATTACGCTATTAGGAAAGATAGTCCCAACCTGTCGTACTAGATAACTGTTCTAAGTAGAAATGTAGAAAGTTTAATGCTTCCATGTCCACAGTGACTCAATTGTTTAGGGTGTTAGGTGAAGGTTCCTTCCTCGAGTCCAGGCCGTGGAAGTTTCTTTCGTACTTCATCAATAATTTAAGGAACAAGATCATGCAGTCTTCAACTTTTAATCTCAATGAATATTTGTAGCTGATGTTAGCAACCCAACAATTTAAAGCTGTGTTGGGATATCATTCTTAAAACTTGGGAAGATAATCCTGTACAATTATGTAAGGGAATGTAAGCTTCTGGTAAGAGCAATATTTTTAAAAATGTAGAGCTAAAATTGAATATCTTGAGTGTTAATGGAAGCTTAATATGGCATTTAACTCTGTTAATGATTAAAGTAGACGAATACTACATTGCATTATAGGAAGCTGAAATATAAATTTAAGTATTATAAAATGGCCTTTTAATTAGGAATATAATACTTGTAATTATTTATATTTTAATCAAACCACTATTTTTTTTTATTTTTTTTTTAGTGATGTACGCTTGTTATTCTTTCTGTTTCTTTAACTCGCAATAAATTATTTTCTGGCATTATCAGTGATTAAATAATTCTTTAATTGTTTTATTTAACACAAATGTTGCACAGTTTATTAAACTCGAGTAAAAGCAAAAAATGAGAACTGTTAATGATACAAAGTGAAACGGAAACATAAAAAAAAAGGAGAATTCATGACAAAACGTGTAACTCGATTGTTTGTATCTAACCAGAATGTTGTTGTTTTTGTTTTGGCAGTTGTAGTTAGTACGTGTTAATTACAGGAAACCCATAAAACTGTCAGGGAGGAGGTCATGTGAAATGTGATTAATAGGTTTTCCGCAGCCTCCCTCTAGAGGGAGTCACTTACCTTTCGAGCCTGTTGCCTAGTAACTCGGAAGAGTCTTCCTTGGGCACGTAGTAGAGATCGGTGATTTCCAAGTCTTTTCCATAACCTCTCTTGAAAAATGAGTTTAACCACCTGAGGGGGAAATAACGAGAAAAAAATAATAGAGAATGGATTCTCTTTTTTTGTTTTCTATCTTAATTTGATGAATTTCCCTTTTCTATTTTCCCACTTCTCGTTCGTAAATCCTCATCGCTAATCTTTCTCTTCCTCAAAAGTTGAGTTTCTCGAAATGTATGAAACGAGTGCAGCATGTCAATGGGATTCACTCACGGATGACATTATCGATTTCTTTCGTGTTTGACACCTTTCCTACGAAATCTCTTCATTTCCTCATACTAGTTCTCAGGCTTTATTTATAATAATAATTATTATTATTATTAAATAAAGAATGCCCAAACAATTGAAGATTACTTTAATCCATGTTTTGTAAAAAAAAATATTCTTCAAGTTGATTAAATTATATAAAAATGGAAGGCAAGTGCAATAATACTGTAGTTGCTCACTAAAAGCGTTATTTCCACTGATTATATGAATCCATATATTTGTTCCTTGGATTTCATTGAATTTCAAAATTAGATGCTCTAAAATTGTTTTCATCACTTAGTAAGCTCTTTCCTTATTTATGGAGTGATTTTAATGATCTAGATAGGAAGTAACTTAATATGTGAGACGTTATTTTGAAAATGGTATAAATCCGTTTATTCATACATTCAGATATTTAAGGGTTTGGGTTTGAATCAACCACTTAATAATATTTTAAGTTAAACAGATAGAAAAGTGATATTTGGAGCGATTTTGCGTGAAAAACGCCCAAGAGCTTAGTTTTGAGTTGATTTCACTTTTCTTCCCGAGATATTTGGTTTGCTCAAAACCGCGCATCAAATCGGTGAAGAATAGATGGTACTTTACTGTCTGTTTAATTTATGAGGATATTGTACAAAAAACTTAAAATTTAAAAAAGGTAAAAAATGTTGTGGTGGCGCGTTTATTTTATTATATAGTATTTTCATTTTAAAATTTAATATTAAACGCGCCACTACACTTTGACCTCTTTTTTTTATTATTATTAATTTTATTTTATTCTTTTTAGTCTTTATTTTAAAAAAGAAGACCAAAACAAAAAAACGTGGAAATCTGAAGAAGTGGCCCATCTCCTGCTCAGGGATTTTAATTAAATGAAAAAATTAACCCTGATGATGTAACCCTGTCCCCTACATGGGAAGTAAATTAAATGAAAATTAGTTTTAATTCGTTTTAAAAAATCGAATTTTTTGAAAAGTTTTAAAATGGAAATAAACAAGTGTGCCGAATTTGGAATCGCTTGAACAACGGGAAGAACGAAATATTGATTACAAAATTCGTGCACAAACACACAAGTGAAGTTAAGTAAAGTGTGTAAAGAGAGGATATCCATGTCTCAACTTTTTTTTTTTTTTTAATGTTGTGTTTTGATCCCAATTATCTCTTTTTCCCAAAACAAATACCTTGCAGAAGACCCCAACAATAGAGTATACCAGTTCTTACTAGTTCTGCACTTTCTGTGCGATTAATATACATTAAACAATATATTGCAACTAAGGATAATTAGAAAATATTACATATTTTATCCACAAATAACTTGCATATACATTGGGATACCAGCTTCTGAAGCTCCTTCCTCCAAGGACCTCAACAGCCTTGCGGAATGATGGCCACAAGGTTGCATACCAAGTTATTTAAAGTTATTTGTGGACAAGGGGTGTGTTTTTTCTAACCTACTGTACTAGCTGTTTAAATAATCGCGTTATAGCGAAAACGCGTAAAATGAAATAGCGTATAACGAGAGATACCGGTATCACTATCTATTGTGACTGCCATAGCGTTTTCTTGTAGGATATCCAAACATTTGTTATTTCGATATTTTAGAGTTCTTCCAGCAATTTCTAATAATTAGAAATCTCCAATTAAGATAGAAAACTGAAGAAAGTATTGCAAGCATAATCACGATATAGAAAAAGGAAGGAAAATTCCGCGATCTGGGATTCGAACCAGGGACCACGATTTTTGCTGTCGCTGCTCTAACAATTGAGCTAGCTGTTTTGCAGTGTGTCTGTGGCTGGTACGAGTCCAGGTCGCGGAAATTTTCTTTCCCTTTTCTTTATTGTTATTAAGCTACCTGGTTGTCTTAATTCAAGTCGAACTAAGAATCTTAAATATACGGAGAGATTTACAGTGGGTATAAAAAAACTTCGGCATTTTTGTGGGGACGGTAGATTGAGTAAAAATTATCCTATGAACATAGTGCATATTCCCATTAGGTACAGACTTGCAACAATTTTAAAAGTAATAATAAATCCATATATGACTTCCAGTATTGTTGTTAATTTCATCATCAAAGTTGTTTATTGTAAAATCTTTAGAGAGGATTGTTTGATTACCAGCGTAATGCTTTGTAAACGCTTTCCTGAGATACAGATATAGCCGACTGGGCAGATTTCCAAGTTTTCTGTTTTGGTATTGTAGTGTCATATAAAAGTATGTTGCTTTTATTTTTTTTAATAGACTAAAAAGAATAAAATAAAAAAACCTAAAATAAAAAATTTTAACCACACGCTTTCTTTTATATATATATTATATTTTTTTGCTTTTTATTGCACTTTTTAAAGTGAACGTGGTGTGAACTGCATATATGGGTTTACTACAACTACTTGCCAAACTAATTAGAATAACGGTATATTAGGTTCTGACTTAAATTTGAGTGGAGATTAATCAACGAACGTTTGTAACTATACGTTTAGGCTATTTTCCTGGATGATGTACTTATTCCTCTAGTAGACCTCAAAAGAAAAATTAATTTATTCAAAACTTAAAATTTATATTAAATAAATTAAAGATGACAAACTAATAGAATAATCCCGAGATAGAGACAAAAAATTAGAATAATGACAAAAAAAAGATACACAAATCACTTTAATCGAAAACGATTCATCAACTTAATACTTAATTGCATCGCCTTTGGCATCGTCTTTACTTACAAGACTTAGCCTATTTGGCATGCTGTTAACCAACTTAGCACATTCTTCACGACTCATATTAGACCGATATGTTGGATTTCCGAATTCAACTCCTGTTTAGTCTGTGGAAGTCTTTGTTGAAGTTTAGTCTTCCTCGATTTCCATAAACTTTAAGTTGGATTAATGTCTGGTGGATTAATTATTGGCCATGTAATACGCAGATATTTCATGGTGAAGACATTCTTTCTTGGATTTAGCAATATGAGTAGACGCACCATCCTCCTGGAACAGAAAGGAGTTACAGCAAATATCTCCAGATGATGGGATCATGAAATTGTCAAGTATTTCTTTATAGACTGGAGCATTTACTGCGCTACTTAGGAGACATAACTTTCCTACTCTATTTCATTACCATCACTAAAGCAGCAAACGTCACCGACCTGTTGAGGGAGTTTCTGTTGTAAGCGGCTTATGTCTGTCCACACATAAGAATGTGAATCTTGGTCACCAAAAGACAAAGAAAACACGGATTCTTCATTAAATAATTTGTTACTCCGGTCATCTTGTCCCTAAATAACTCTTTCATTGCATCCCTTTACATGGGTTGGTCTTTGCTTCAACGTCATCAGAGGTCTAGTTTTGGGAACTCTGGGCTGAACGCAAATTGATGTAGTCGTCTGTTTGTACTTCTGCTAAATACAGTTGCTCCACAATTTTTCCACTCAAAATGAATATATTTAACGCTTTTGAAACTGTGTTTCTTCACATGTTCTTCAGTTGTCTGTCCTGCCTCTCACTAGTCTTGCGTTTTCATCCACATCTCTTTCGATTTCCTGTAAAAGTTGGATCCTCCTTTTGCTGATTTAACACCTTTGCACTGTAGACTTTGAGCACTTCATGATTTTCGCCCAATTCTGCCCGAGTTATTTCAGTTCTATAAAGATCACATATTGTTCACTTTGTGACATGATATACGTCCGATTTTCTACCTATATTGCTCAGTCTGAGCTAAGTTGCAATGCGTTTTATATTGAACATTAAAACGACTTGTAAATCACTTGCAACGTTTCTGCTCCGAGCACCAAATTTGGAAATTATTCTATATATTTGTCTCTATCTTGGAATTATTCTAATATTTTGTCATCTTCAATTTGTTTAATATAAATTTTGGAGGTCGACTCGAGGAATAAGTACGTTACCCTGGAAAAAGTCTAAACCTGTAACTATAAAAGTTCGTTGATTACTCTCCACTTAAATTTAGTTTCAGAATGTAAAATACCGTTATCCTTCTTTTTGGCAAGGAGTTGTACTACTTTCAAAAGTTTGATCTGTTGTAATTCTCTACCTAATTGAATATAACCTATATTAATATGATATCTTTTGCTCAACCTGACCTTCCCAAAATGTGCCGAATTTTTTTTTCACACTTTGTGATTTGTGGTAGAAAGTTTAAAATGTTAGATTTTAAATCTAATGTGGAAGTATGTTCTCTGGTCCTTCAGTTTTCTGTTATCTAACTTATACTCATTTCCTCTAAAATATATAAAAACCGATATAGAACGTGAATATATCTGTATTTGACATTGGCTTCTTAAGGAATATTGTATTACAGACAGTTGTAGAATTGTAAGTTATGATGGAGTTGAAGATTTTCGCTTATTTGAAATGCCCTTATCCCATTGCTCCGAATTTTTTATGGGATTTTTAAAAAAATATGTTTTTTATTCAGAGATGTGACACATTTATGAGATTTTATGACAGTCATTAAAAATAACTCAATTTGCACAGCCTCTGATTTTTTTATTTTTATTTTTTTTTTACATGAACCCTAATTGAGTCTTAAGCAAACTTGTGCTCTCAGATAAATTATGAGTTAATAATGGAGATTTTAAGATAATATTGTGGCATTTGTGATAAGTTATTATTATTATTATTTTTTGTATGCGTTGGGCTAACAATTATCCCAATGAAGTTGATACCAATTAAGAAGGAGGGAGTGGGACCAGGAAACGATTTTCGGTTGGCCAAAGTAGGAACAGGAAGTAAAAAGAAAACGGTTCCTATCTCTCTTTTTCACTCTCTCCTTCTTTCTATCCATCCAACTCTCTCTCTCGTTCCTCACTTTCCCCATTTTTGCGATGGGGGATTTCCAGAAAACCTCCAGTAGGTCAGTCACTGGGCGGCATGGATTACGCGTGAGTGGCGCTCGACAAAAGGAACCCTTTCATGCAATTCTTCCCACAGACAGACAGAAAGAAATAAAGAAAGAAAGGGAAAGGCCACATTAGAAAAACGAAGGAGAAATGAGAGAGAGAGAGAGAAAGAGAGAGGGAACGTCGGCGGCAGAACTAGGCCACGTCGGCCGTTGGAATCGCTTCTTGTTCCATTGACCTGTATGATCTCCAAGGCAAAGCACGATTCTTACCGGTGCTGTTGTTGTTGATTGGAGTAGAAGAGAAGAAAGAATAAAAAAAAAAGAACCAAGAAAAAAAGTAATCGAGGGAAGGAAATCAAAAAAAGAATGTTAGGTAGAAAAAGGGTGAATTAAAGGCACAAGACTCTTGCCGTCCTTTTACTTTTGATAAATTCCAAGGGCATCATCATCATCGTCCTCATCATCGTGTTTTTTTTCGCCTTCGATATGGCCTCTTTTTTTATTTGCTATTATTATTATAACTTAACTCGGGTATTGATTTAGATTCAATTGAAATAATTTGCTCAATGTTGTGTAATGTTTCCAGTTATTGCAAGAGCCATTGTTCTAAATGGAGAACTAATTTTTTTGGTTTCTAATTCATAGATCAAAGACTAAAAATATATTATAAGAATCTTATATTGCTGAACTTTACTATTTTCTATATTTTCTTAAAAATAATAATAAGAAAATAATAAGAATAAGAGTAGAAGAAGCCAAGAGTGCTGTTATCTCATAAGTTCTATTCGCTTCCGAAAAGCCGCCATAGTAAAAGCGGGATATTAGTTAATATTTATGTTTAAATATAATCTTCACCTTATCTATATCTGTCTTAGAGTTCTTATAGAGAAGTAGGGTCATGTTGTTTATTATATTAATTTATGGTTTTCTTTAAAACAACATTTATTACATTATGGATATTATTGCTAAACCGTTTCGGCTATAAAGCCTGTGCTTTTATGGTCTATACAATTATAATTTATACATTGAGGCATGTTATAGTATTATACTAAAATTACAATGAAATTACAGATAATATTACAATGCTGACAGTTTGAGAAGGTTTGCATGGTGGAAAATGGGTGATTCTTTATAGCAAAGAAGTTTTTAAATTTTTTAATAATGTGAGCGTAAGAATCACCCATTTTCACCAAGAAAATTTTCTCAAACTGTAAGTATTGTAATATTATCTGTAATTTCATTGTAATAATATAACATGCCTCGTTGTATACGTAAATTGTGAGTGTATAGACCATAACAGCACTGAAGATAGCTTTATAGCCGAAACCGGTCTGCAATAATATCTATAATGCAATAAATATTGTTTTAAAGAAAGCCCCCATAAAATAAATGAAAATTAAAAATTACAACAAATAAATAAATAAATAAATAAATAAATAAATAAAATTTAGAAAGCGTGCCCCCTTCCCTCGATTAGGTTGTTTTTGCTGCATGGCATCGGGGAAAATTCAATACGCAATTTTGCCCGCATCAAATAAGAATCTCGAAAAGTATTATTATAAACAATATTTAAGATTGCATTAGACTTTTATAATGTAAAAAAATAATATATTTTCAAAGTCAAAGCATTCAGTGCGCTTATCTTTGAAACTTTTGAAATGCCTGGCTAAACTCGTGAAGAATAAATAAACAATAAGCAATTTGGATGAATGAGAATGTTATGCTTGGATATTCGTTTTCTAAGGAAGGAACTAATTGAAGTTTTTGTAAATAATGTATATAGAAATTATTTATTTGGATAAAGTCTCTTAACTATCTCACTGATTCAACTTATCCAAAAGGCAAGAATTATGTTTTTTTTTAAAGAGAGATATTCCTTGAGGTGTATTTGCTATGGACTTACCAGAAGAAAAGTTTGCTGATAGCGTTGGCCGAGTCGATGGGGTTGGGCTCCCGCTCCCGGGTCGCCGTGGCCGCCGCCGCCGTGTTGGTCGTCATGTCGCTGTCGTCGCCGTCAAGGAAGAAGAAGAGTTTGTGCTGTTAGCGTTGAGGAGCGGTTCTTGAATTGGCTGCTCTCCTTCCCCCTCGGCGGAAGGGTCGAAGCCGTGAGGAAAGTGAGTCAGAGCCAGCCGACCGAATAGCCTTCCTCTTTTAAGAGGGTCGCTGCGTTGCATAACCTGTCGGAACTCTCTCTTTCTCTCTATCTCTCTTTCTCCTCACTCCCAACTTGTTTCTCCAAGCTCCTCCAACTGGATGCTCCACCACAGCGTGCCTTTTTCCTCTCCGCGTTCACTTTTTGTAATGACGTATACCTACTTGTTCAACACCCTCAAGCACTCATCTTTCAAGGTTGTCGCCAGAAGCTTAAATTGGTTCGATGTCACCCATAGGTCCTTCTCTCTTACCAACCCCCGTTTTCAAGTATTGTGAACATAAAGTCCAAATTCAAGAAAAAATTAATTTGAAAGAATAAACAATAAGCCACAATATCTCATTTACACCTGTTATTAACCTCATTTAGGAATTTTGTAAAAAAAAATTATTATCACTGCTTTATTTCCATGCAACTACTAATAACGCACCGCTGCTTAAGGCTGATGCTCTAATGGTGCTCTGAAGGTGTTACGCTATGACTTTTATTATTATTATATACTCAGTAAGCATAAATCAAAGTTATTACATGGGAGGAGAGAAATGCCTTTAAGTCCAGTATGCGTGTATTCGGTTTACTGTTATAATTTTGCTCCAGTTTAACTGGATAGCAATTGGTTCTCCTTAAAGAAGACTGTGCGGGGTGTGTCCAATTAAACTTGATAATATTGTAGAGCTTTGCTTCTGCTTGTACCAAGCAATTTAATTTTATCACTCCTTAAACACATAACTCATTCAAGGAAATCATACCTAGGTGTTATATTATTATGTTTTCCTATTAGCAACACCTTTGCTTTTGCTGATTGGATATGCTGTAACCCTTTAACCAAAACAGTATCAACAAGGCTATAGCAATGATATTGCGGTGACATTGTTGTAACCTTGTTAGATGCTCCTTGGGAATGGAGCAGAATATAGTTTATGTAGATAGCATCAATTGAAAACTTCGTAGAGGTCAACATGAATTGGTTCGAGTTCCACTAGGCGTTTGGGTGACCACATTTGCGTGATTTCAGTCCACACAAATCGCCGTTTTGTCACCAATCTAAGCTTGAAAAACAGGGGCTAACATCATCCTCTCATTCTTTTATTTGCTAATATTAGATAAGTATTAAATGAGAGGTTGAAGTCTTTTAATACCTAGACAAACATTAGTGATAGCAGTCTTGAATGCTAATTAAATGAAGAATCACTTTAAAAAAAATTTCAATTGAAGAACAATATTTACGGGTTTGTATTTTGCATGAATTCATTATACTGGTCAACACACATTTTGCTGCCAGTCATTTAAAAGTCATTTTATGGTAAATTTGTTGCATTAATTCCGAATATGACATCAGTTTTTTTTTCAAACTGGCTCTAGTTTTTGAGATAGTTCATTTTCTATGTTTCAACATGTATATTTATCCTGTAGAACTGCAACTTTGACAAATGTAGCTATTCTGGACTAATTTGAGTGTGCTGATTCCAAATCTGAACTCCAAATTTCTCTATCACGTCAGGATGTTAAGTCTCAGTGGTGTAAAACTGTCTCATAATGGCTACTATTAAAATTTAAACTGTTTCTATAACTCGAGATCCTGATGTGATAGGGAAATTTGGAGTTCAAATTTGGAATCAGCACACTCAAACTAGTCTAGAATATCTATTTTCCCCAGTAGCAAAAATGTTATTGACCAGAGCTATTAGCATGCATTTTGTTATGTAAACAGTTGTTTTTGCAGATTACAAAAAAACTAGAGCCAATTTTGCATTTTCACAGTCATATTCGTGATCAGCACATAAAAATCGACACAAAATGACTCACTTTATTTTGCCAACATGACTTTTGTAAAAATTTGTTGACCAGTGTTATCAATCAAGTTTCCAGTTGTTATGAATGTTTCATGCACACGTCACATAATCATCCTCGACTGGTGTCAAAAATCAAAGATTTCGTTAATGTTTACTTGTCGTTTATAATTCATTTAAATTTTACTTACAAACATATAATAAGGCCTACATTAGAGTCCTCTCTCATTCTGGAAATCAAATTGTAACCTGAAGTAGGAAACTGTGCTATAACATTGGAATTCATACTCGTAACATTTCATATTAGGCGAAAGAATTTTTTTTTTTGTATAATAAGTATTTGTGAAAGAATACTTTTTTTTTATTATTATTATCATTAAAAATTTAAAAAAAAAAAAGAAAATTAAAAATTTCCTTGTTCCTGTTCCCAGTGGCCACCTGTACAGCAAAGTAAGCAATTTATTTGATAGGACAGATGGTTAGAATTAAACGAAAATTTTAATATGTGAGTAATAATATATTTCAGCATTAAAGCTCAACAATAATATAATGAAATATTGTAATAATGAGTTTATAAACTAAATCATGCATGTCAAATACTTGAATAGACATGTTACTACAACAAATTAAAGATATCTGAAAATAAATTTTCCAACAATATAACTTCAGCAATAACTTTAGATCATCAAATTTATTATTAAATACAACAAATATCTCTGAAAAAATTAAATTTAAAAATTTATTTGACCCTCGAAAATGATGAAAAATCGAAACTCTTGAAGAAAGAAATAATATAGGAAACAATTTATCATAATATTAGAATTTATGAGGTAGGAAAAAAAATCACATAGGCTGTCATATCAACTTATCAGTTTTTCTTTTTAATAATTTAGTAAGACCTAAATTAATATGCCTCTATTATTTGGTGTAAGTTTCATTCTGACATTGCAAATCTGCATAAAGAAGTTCCTTGCGGAACCTTTTAAAATATTTTATCCTGCTATTAGAGAAAAACTATGTATACTATTTCTAATTCCTATCTTTTAAAATAGTTTAAATGTGAGAAACTAAGAGGTGTACTGTTCTTATTTTGATCTTGACTGTCTATCATGCTCTATCATATTACATTGTTTATAACAGAACTTGATTATGTTAAGCTACGTATACCCAAACTCAATCCAGAGATAATGAAATCTTTTATTTACCTCTATTAGAAAAAAAACAACCAATCTTAAGTAGTTTGCCATTCTTAAGTAGTTTGCTTGATGCATTTTAAAAATGTATTACCGTTTATTTAATAACACGGTTTATTTCTTAAAATAAACAATGTAGCATAGTTTAGTTATTAAAGGAAACTTGGATTGAACATGAATTTAAATACTTCGTTTAATCTAATGAGGTAAAAACATTAATAATAATATTAATTAGAAGTCAATTTTTTGAGTCTTGATATTCTGGTATCAGATGGTATAATCCAATGTTGATGGCGAGACTTCTCTAGTGATTTTCATGATGATTACTTTTTAAATTCAAATTCAGTTCAAAATTCATGAAAAGTATTTGAAAAGTTATTTATTAAAAAATATACAAAAATAAATTAAAGTGGATCTGTATTTTAACCTCGGATTTCCATTGGCTTCTTCTAAGCTAAAGAGAAGGCGGCTGTGCTTATGTAGGTGGCCAGCATCAACCCATCTAATCTACTTGTAGAACCATCTAACTAAGATGGTGTTGCCAGCATTTGATGCAAACATAACTTCGATAGAATTACGTAATCATTAATTTAAAAAAAAAATTCTTTCATTAATCCCTTTTGTTATTTGCTTTAAATAATGATTTTCACTTTCATGCGACGAGAAAAAAAAATTCGCACGAACTCGAATCGATTATAGAAACTGAATTACTTCACACTGAATATTTCTTACATAACTTGTTGCTCGCCGACAGAGGAGTTTCTCGCCTCCTAATCCCGTGTAATTCCTCGTTTGGGAAAATAATAAAAAAAAAACTCCCGGAGTTGGAAGTCGTAATCCCCACACAAATGAATAGTAGTCGTCGGTCTGATAATGGGGGAGGGGGTTCATGTCTCCTCGGTGCAGCGCTTAGCACCATTCCTTGACCCAAACAGCTAAAAAGAAAAAAAAAACCGCGCACGCAGGAATTTGGTAACCAACAAAGGCTTGAAGTCGGATGGGGCCAAAAGCCCTTGACCCACATTTTGGGCCAGGCGACAAACTCACCCCTCATTTCTTCTATTCTTTTGTCTTCGCATCTAGTTCTGCGAGTCTCCACCTTTCCTTACAACAACGCTCGATTTCTTTTCTTATACCGCAATATTTTCGGGAAAAATTCAATTGAGAAAGAGGACGCGCTTCATTTGATGCTCGTCATGAGAGCAGACGCTTTTTTTTTCTTTCCTCTTTTATTTATTTTTTTTCCATGCTTATTTTTAAAGAGCATCCTATTTTTAACACTGACATCTCCCGGAATGAATCTTTTTCGAAGTTTCATGAAATACACGCAACATTCGTGATTTTGCGTGTTTAATTAGCGAACGAGGAGAGGTGAACATCTTTGGAGGATGTACGGGTGGAATTTCATTATCAGGAATTGTAGAAGCGCATATATAACATTCCTGTAGTTAAGATTAAAAAGTGATATTGCACTTGGACTCATTATTCAGTCTGGTTTTTTCCAAAAGAAACTGGGTGATTTTTCCAAGGGCTTCAGAATTTCAAGCGAGAGTGAAGACGTTCATTCATTTTAATAAAGTAATTAAAAATGCCATCAATTATAAGTTCTGATGAAGTTTTGTATGGGGACTAAGTTAGAACTGGATTGAAGATATTTGATGGTTGGACTTGAAGACTAGATGAATCTGGGTTTGAAGAACTAGATTGAATAGACAGCTGTTGGAAGGATCCAGTTGTTAGTGGATGATGTTCTCGTTGTTTCTGGAAGATTGTAGATTCGATGTTTTGGGAATTAGTGTTTCTTGAATATTTTGGAAGAACTAGGTTAGAGATGTCTTGTAGAGATTTGTGACGTTTTAAAATGCATGTAGCTCTACAAAACATCATTCAAGACTAGTTCTTCCAAAATATTCAACACAGTAATTTCCGAAGCATCAATCCACAATCTTCCACAAACATCGCGAACATCATCCACCAACAAGTACTAGATTCGTACAGTACTTCAACCATCACTTACATCTTCAAACCCAATTCCAATTCAGCTCCCATACAAAACTTCTTCAGAACTTATAGTTGATGATATTTTTAATTTATTTTATTCATATTACTTTATTTACGGCCTTAACAAGTAAAAGATTTGTTAAACTTAATTATTGAATATCATACTACTACTCCTCTTATTGAATACAGAAATGAGCCCCCCCTCTTTTTTATTTTCGTAACCGAAGCAGATATTTCAATTTTGATGAATCCAATGAATAGGAAGTTGTGGGTGACCTATCCCATGGTGCACTTTTCATCATCCCAAATATCCAAATTAGGACATATTCAAATCCTGTTTTAAAAATCTTAACAGATACACAAAAAATTCCAATAGAAGACTTCTTCAGCATGGAATTCCGAACAAAAAAAAAAATTCCAAAATCCGATGAACGGATCACCAACAAGCATCGGATCAGCATCGGATTTTGGAAAAAAAAAATTTTGTTCGGAATTCCATGCTGAACAAGCCTTCAATTAGAATTTTTCGTTTATCTGTTACGGTTTTTAAGACAGGATATGAAGGTGTCCTAAATTGCATATTTGGGATGATGAAAAGTGCACCATGGGATAGGTCACCCACAACGTCCTTTTCATTGGATTCATCAAAATTGACATAACTGCTTCGGTTACGAAAATAAAATTGGGGGGGGGGGGCCATTTTTGTATCCACCCTGTATCATAAAATTTTCGAAATTTCTTTTTAAAAGAACCCCTTATTTGCTGATGCCCTTACACAAAACATTAGATTGTCCAATATAGAAACATCTGGGCTATTTTACGTTTTCCTAACAAAATTTTCATTGAAGACAAAGAGAGGCGTATATTACTACTTAAAATTGATGAGTTAATTAAAGTATTTACAATATCAAATATTACCCTCATTCTAATTTATAGATATCCATATTATAATGGAACTTCCTTATTATAATAACAAAATTTGTATATGCACCCCGTTAACTTGGGCTTCACTGCAGCGCTTATATGCCACTTCCATAGCGTTGATGAAAGTGAAAATTAACTTAACGCTTCCATATTTAATAATGTGAACAAGCAGACACTCTATACACATATTAATGTAAATAGACTTAACTTTTCAACCTATTTTCTTAATGAGGTATTCCCCTGTTTTTATCTTCCTCTTCCCATTAGGGAAATTGCCAGTATATGAGAAAGGAAGAGGTGTTAAGGAATACAAACACCTAATTAATGAATGTTTTTCTTGCATTAATTAAAAAAAAAATAGCAAAACGGTATAATAAAACCTTTTCCTATTTTGAGATCCATGTCACGGCTCTTTGTGATATAAATTAGTGAGCTGGCCGCAATGAACTACTCATTTCATTGAGTTTAACAGAAGAGGGAAAAAAAATTATTAAAGATGGAATTTTCATATTTCCATATGAATATAATTTTTTTTTTTTTGATAATGAAAATAAAATTTCTGGAATTACATAGCATGAATTACAGTTAGAGGGCAGTTTGGCTCTGATACTGTTCATAGAGAATGAGTTCTAATATTTAGGATCTTAATTAAAGTATTAATCCTAATTTATATTTATAAAATTGAAACTGAAGTTTCCATATGAGCAATCATCCAAGTTACTTTTGCATTTTAATGAAGTCTTAGATTTAAAAAAAGTTTTCGTAATGACTCTTGTAAAATGGAAATTTAACGTTTTACGGACGTGTAACAATTTTCAGCAGTTGATAAATTACCATAACGAAAGGGAAGGAAAAAAATTAATCGATTTAAAAAAAAAACAACTTTTAAAGTACTCCACCTTGACTGTCAAGATTGATCCGCCTGATTCCTTGGACCCCGAAATGGCATAGATTTAGAGTTTTAGAAAGGAGGGGGAGATGGAGTTCAGTTTTGCTCACGTAATAGCAAATAGATAGAAAGAAGGAGATCGAGTGAATGGAGGAAAAAATTCCTAAAGAATATTTCACATTATTTAATACTCCATTCAGTGGGCGTTGGTGAGAGTTTCACAAGTGGACAAGTTATTCTATGGCTATGCACTTTCGTGCTTTTCGAGATAGCTTCAAACTATCTAGATAAAAATTTATTGTATACTGGGTGAAGAATAAATTTAAAAAATAATAATAACAACAACAATCTCTTCAGGGTTTCCGTTTATTATTTCCCCTTGATGTAATTATTAGAATTTATCTGAATTTTATCTTATCTAGTTCCTTTGTCATCTAAATTAACTCTGAATACACACAATTGAAGTGCTCATTACTTGCGCACTAATTATTTTTAATAATTATTATATTATTATTATAATTTTAAAAAATTTAATGTAACTTTATGGAAAGATCCAAACTTGCATTACTAACTACCACTCCTTAGATGAAATAGCATATTGCTAAATCGAGTCCTTGCAATGAAAAGAGGAGGGCAGTGTTTCTATCTTACCGTGGTTCACACTTCATAAATCAATTAGAAACTTTGTATCTCTTATAGTTTGTATCAAAATAGGCCCCTAGTCTGAAAAACAAAAATGAAAGCTGCAATCTTGATATTGTTAGAATATTAAGTCATTTTCATGAAGAGTAGAATCACTCATTGGAATTGAAGCTTCTAATCTTCACTAAAACTTTTTTTTTTTAATAATGGTCAAATAATATTTTACAAAGAATTCCTGAAAAACATATTTGCTGGATTATATTTATACGGTACACTAAATTATTTATTTATTTATTTATTTATTTATTTATTTATTTATTTATTTATTTATTATAATGAGCTTCATTAGGTAGATTACTTCACAATCCACAGGGCATCCCTTAAGCACAAATTTCATCTTCAAAAATCTTTTAAGGATGGTACTGCTTAACCAATTTAGCAAGTAATGAAGTTTAATAAAGCTGAAGGCCACGAATCCGAACATAAAAATCAATATTTGTGTGTGAATTTGTGGTTTCTAGCTTTATTTACGTCGGTATCCAGTTTGCACAGTTTTTGGCTTAAAATATTCTTATATGCCAATTTTGCAAGAAAATTACAATCTTATAATTGAAACCACGTGGTTCAATATCTTATAATTCACAATTGTCAGTGAATTTAAAAAATAAGATTTCATATAGTTAACAATTCTCCTGAATACAGCTATAATCCCATAATTCATATCAAATAATGAAAAATTTTATCTCATATTCTTTGACAATTGCCTTAACATGGTGGCAAAAGATATGATATGTACTCTTTATTCATTGTCTGCATTCATGACATGGCTTTTCTCTTTTCTTTACCTATCAAAATTATTACCAAAAGAGAAAAACCAACCTCTTGTCCACAACATTTATTAAGCCGTAGTTTATTAAGTTCGGCTTAATTAAACCGTTGTGGACAAGAGGTTGGTTTTTCTCCTTTGGCATTACGATTATCCAGTTATTGGTATTTCTCAGTTTGGTTATCAAAATTATTATATGTATTTAAATTTCTTTACTATTTAATGCTTCAGTTTTTCTTTGTTAAGAGACATGCATTATTTGTATCTCATAATGCACGTTAATTTATCAAGTTTACTATATAAAAATAGAATAATTATTTAAGCCACTCTAAACAGCCTCTCGAGCCTTAGTCTATAATAAATTCCTATTTCTAACTTTTATATTCATTAAAGACACATATTTGTATATATAAGTAAAGTTTAAATTTAATTTTAACATGTATTTTCCATCTGCCACACTACCAAGCAGTTTTATGATTATATAAAGAATTAAAAATAATAATTCTAAATAAGTTAGAAATAATTCTATTTTATTCAGGAATTCTTTTAAAGTGTAGAATGTGTTTTAATTGCATAATTTAATCTTGTATTAATATTAATATATTTATAGTCATTCATTTTTAACATTTGTTTTTCCATTACTCCTTAAAGATATTTCTCAAATGTTAACTTAATATTTATGAAATTTCACTATTACAAACTTAGCCTTGAATGCAATAAAATAAAATAAAGATTGCAATTTATAAACTGCATAAGATTAGTAGTTATAACTATACTGCCTAATGACTACTGTATTAGAGCTTGAAAATAAAGAAAATTAATCGAAAAAACAGCTCTTGAAATGAACTCCTTAAATGTCATGTGGTGTTCATTCTTTATTTCACAACTTAAAAAGTTCCTTTCTTTCCACCTATCAACAAATTCAGTTCTAGACGCAATTAAAATTTCGTAACTATTACAGATCCATGTGGACTAATTGTTGAACTTATATTGAACAGTGGAATTGGTGTTATGTTGGGCGTTGGATGGAGTGCCACTGATCTTGACTAATTTCTTTTTTTAATCTAAATAAGCAGCTGAACCACATCAAAGAACCCCTAGAAAATTTTACCCTGTAATTTGTGGTGAATATTTTTTTTTATCATTTTAATATGATGTTGGTTTGCAAACATTACTTGATAATTTGGTTAGTTATTAAATAAAGCTGTTCCGGAAAGCACTTTTTTTTTTTGACAATTATTGATTTAGGCTTGAAACATTTAAATAAAATTCTGAAGAGAGAATAATTTTGATAAAAGCATACTCACTGCCTGTTTAATTAAAAATATGTGCTTAAATTATATATTTTTTTTCATTTAATTTAACTATAAACTTATTATTTATTTAAAAGAAGTGAAATTTTGAATAAATAATAAATAAGCTGGGAATAAAACAGTTTTACTTAATCTAAAATTTGAAAAAAAATGAAATTTATTAGTAGATTTATTATTATTTCTTAAAACTTTTTTTTTTCTACATAAAAACCTGAAATGTATAATGGAAGTTTGGCTTCACAGAATAGCTTTTTGTTATCTGTGTGAATATAGATAAAAAATACAATATATAAAAACTGAAGGCCTATTTTCCTGTTATACATGTAATATAAAAAAACACTTTCCACAAAATATTATTGTAAGATGTACATTTCGGGGACAAGGTTCCTTTCTTAAGCTACAAATTAGTGAAAACCCTTGTTTTTACTTGTTATCAATATTGAGCTGAGGAACGGAACCTTGTCCCCGAAATGTACATATTACATTAAAATTTCACCAGTGGAAAGTGTTTTCTGTTTATTCTTTATTTTATTGAATCCACAGTTTGTGACCTTCCGTCTTCTTATATACATGTATTGTAGATAGTCTGTTTCTGAACATTAATGCCTCAAATTCTTACACTTAATAGCTCGAAGCATGCAAATTAGGCATGTAATAAGAACCATTACTAAAACACACTTATAATATTAAAATCTACAGTTGTGGATAAAAGTGAAGCTAAAGAAGGAAATGAAGATAAGGGTTATAAAATGGGCATATAAAAAAATTAAAATGATTTGTATAAACACACAGGTGTATGAAAATGATTATGGTAAATGTGATTTTATCGATTTTATAAGATAAACTTGATACAATAACCACAATTTATGGAATTGTTTACTTTAATGTTGTGTTACTATTCAACCATGCTATCAATTACACATTTTTATAATCTAAAACTTACAGATAACACAAGAACAAAATATATTATATTCCCATGTACACTATACAGTATAATACTGCAAAGCTAAACAAAAGTTTTTAGCTCAGATATTGACTGTTTTAGCCCAGACCGAGTCTTTAGTCCTTTTTTCAGTATTTAGTGAGCCCACCTTTAGCCTTGATTTGTGTGATTAACTGTGAAATAGTATGGAAAAAAAAATTACTTTTACAATAATAATTTTCACACCTCTGTAGAATCTGCTTTTTTTTTTAAGCCATTGACAATCTCTGCTTAGGGGCTTGGCCCTTCTTTAAAAAAGTCTTTTCAAAACAATAAGCATCGTCTGTCCATTGCAAGATGTGGTTTTTTTAATCCATAAGATTCATATACCAAAATGGTTAATTTTGAAGGGAATTTTAATTGTTTTGCTTTAAAACAATATATCTCTTATATTTTGTAACTTCATCAATCTATTTTTGCATTTAGTAATAAAAATTAATAGTTAGTATGAAAAAGTGGCGTATTTGTAAAATGATATTTAGTTTTCACAAGAAGTCATCAGCGAAATTGATCTATTCATGAAGTAGTTTAAAAGTTGAACCAAAAACACAACATAATCACCAATTTTATCCACTTTAATAATTGGAGAAGTTTCTCTATCTGGTTTAATAATCTACCAGTTTCTCTATTTTTTTTTATCCGCATTATCCGATTTTTTTTTAGGTTTGCACTAGAAATAATCACACTTGACTGAAATCTGATATCACAATAATTCTGTGAAAACATAAATTGAGCATAGATATGGAAATAAGTGTATTTATATTTTTTGTTTAAATAGGAATGCATTCAATGAGCAAGGAAGTCCCAGCACTAAATTACCAATAGATAAGAATCATAAACTATACTGGTCATTTTTGGGTGAACAACTAGATTTTTCCTTTACTTCATTTTTAAAAATATTTTCTTCTTTTAACAAGTCAAACCTATTAGAAGAGAACAACAATACTCTAAATGTTTGGCTTTAAGTCATTTTTTAAAAATAGTTTTGAAGATTATTTATAAATTTATTTAAAGATTATAAATTATATTTTGTATAGAGCAAAGAACATTTAAGAGAAGATCAAATTAAAAATTATATTGTGAACTCATCAAAGCTCATAGCACTTTTTCTAAGATAATTGTGAAAAAATATATTTAATAATGCACTATTAAAAAAAAAAATTGATCTTTTATTATTTTACTGTTAAGGACATCATGTAAACTTCACTTTACTAAAGTGCATATAAGGAAATATAAATATTATTTGGTAGCTTCCTCCTTCCATTATTTAAAGTTAATACAACTATATCATAACAACTTTTTAAAAAGTTGATGAAACCCAAGGAGGAGGGTTGAAGAGATGTGTAGCTTGCAGCAAATGCCATAAAGCGATCTGTCTTTACATCTGTTATTACTTTCACATTATGAAGACATTTAAAGGCCCGTAAAGTTTCATTACTGAGCAAACGGGGAAAAAAAGAAAAAAAAAACTTTTCTGGAAAATTGATGTAGGTCATGACCCCAAGCGACCCCATTTCTATGCAGGCACCGTTCTTTCAGTTCAAACCGATGGACTGAAGTGGAAAAGAAACATCCACCTGTTTTTAATCCTTTTTCTTCCAAGTAATTACCTTAATTCCTCTTACGACAGAAAAAAAAATATAAAAATAAGCTCAAAAGATGAGTCTTGCCTCGGGGTACCCAAAGAAAGGCGGTTGCGATTTCGTTTCAGGTTAAAGTTCATCATGATTGGAAACAAATTACAGCTATAAAAGAAAAGAGAGAAAAAAAGCTAGATTTCGTTTTCTAAGGGCTTTCACAAATTAGAACAAGTATGTTTTTTTCCTTCCATAAAAACGTCTGATGTAATGTTTTTAATGCACCGACCTTGATGAGGGGGACACAACCTCACCCTCAGTCTGATCTACTTTATTTATAGAACTGAAAACAGTTTTTAAAAAATCTTAAATTTAACAATTTCTAATTTTGTATATTTATACATTGTATGATGTGGCTAAAAAAAAAATTTTTTTTTTAATAAAAAAAAAGCAGGAGTAAACAGTAGGTGAATAACCTTTTCCTGTATTAATATTCTAGACCATTTGTAGTGGAAGTGGCTAACAGGAAGACTTCATCAGATAAGACATTGCTTGACACAATGAAAATATATAATCAATAAAACATTGCTGTAACTATTTTTACTTGTCTTTTTTCTTAAAAATGTAGGTAGGTCGAATTAAACTTACTTTCCATAAAGAAAAATTTTATACTTAAATACTTCAATACAAAAAAAGTAACTTCAGTATGCAAGAATAAATAAAAGTTAATCAAATATTGTTATAATTTCATCCATCTGATCTAGTGTTAATGTTTAATTATTCTATTATTATACAGTTTTAACACATTAACATTACGTATATTCTTCTCAAAACGTTTCGATGTTACTTCATTCTCAAGGTATAAAGTAAAATTTAAAATTTTTACAACAATATTGCTTTTACAATGGTAGTTTAGTTTAATAAATTGTGTTTGTCTTCTTTGTATGTTGTGTAGATTTTGATTGCTTCCATACGCTTTCATTGCTTAACCTAACCTAACCTACGATACATCAGCATGAATATTTCCAAACAAAACTGGAAACACATATGAGAAAATAAAAGACCCTCTGGAAATTATCATGAATATTTGTAACAAAATTTTGATAGATATTATGGAAGCAATCCATATCTACATAGCATATAAAGAGAATTTATTAAATTACCAAATCATATGAAATAAATATATTCCAAGAAATTAATTGAAAAATGATATTTTAAAAATCTAATAATGTTATCATTAAATAATTATCAATAAAAGAATGCATAAGACCATCATTGTTGTAAAATTTTAATTTTTACCTTATACCATGTTCGCACTGCGAGCCAATCACAGTCAGTAGTCCACGATTACTTAATCATTGTTAGCTAATCAAGCATGCTCTGTTTGCATTGCTTTCACGGGAAATGATGATCAGCGAAATTACAATTAATGCTGTCATCATGAAGCAGAAGGTTCGCGCTTATGTTTAGACTTTCTTAAGCCTGAAAAATGTTCTCCCCAAATATATATAAAAGCTTTGGTTTTCTCTTCAGACCACTCGCTCCTGCACTTCACTTCGCCATCATGTTTTTTTCCTGTTTCTTAATTCTAACTGACATGATGTCACTAACTAGGTTTTCGAAATCTGATTACTTAAACTCTTAACAGAACTGAAAACTTGGTTTGATAATTGAAGCAGGCCGTACAGTTTTTCTTCATGATCTTAGTTTTGTCCACCTTACTTGGCAAATACAAATGCTAGAAGTTGCCTGATACATAATTGCTGCTTTACAACAAAAGGTATCATTCTACTACACAGAATGTAGCTAATAAACTGGCTGCCCAGTATTTGGAAGCTCAACTTAAATGTAGGCAACTGCAAGTCCATATATTCAAACAGGAAATTCAAAAAACCACCAGCATCTTTTTTTTTATATGATAAGGAACTTCGACCAGGTTAATAAATAAAATATCTAGGTGTTGTCATAACATGATTTGGTAACTGATCAAGAGGTAACAGTGGTTACTTAACATGATCAAGGCATAGTATGAAGATACTACTGAAAATAACACCTTGAGTATGATGTAATAATGAAACATGTTGAGAGGAATATACAAAATGTATATATTAAAAAGGTGTTAAAAATGTATACAGTCGAACCTTGATATCTCAAGTTTCACAGGAGTAGAAAAAAATTCGAGGTAGAGGTTTTGAGATATGAAGGGTTTCTTTTAAATCAAGATTTTTAGGTTAATAGAGGTACTGTGAGAATATAGGGATCAATATGAGAAAAAATGATACACGTATAGAGTTACGCCACATATAAGTGGTGCCACTAAGGTTAGAAACGAACAAACTGCGCATGCTCAAACATCTCATAGGCAACAGACTTGCCATGAAGTTCAAAATATTTTTTCGCGATTTTTGTTCGTAGCACACGGGAATCGTCTAATTTTTACAGAAGTGACGTCAAATTTCTTCATCTTTGTATGGAAATTTCTCATAATGAAAAAAATCTTCACTCTAATGTATTTAAATGCTACGCATTTTGTTGGCACACGAAGTCAAAATTCGGCATAGCAAGGTTTTCCAAGAAAAAGTTTTGAGATAATGAGGGAAAGTTACATTGAATTAATAGTAAAAATGCAGGGAAATGAAATAATTTTCGAGATAACGAGGTGTGACTATATAAAAATAAACTACCTATTGCTATAACAAATCCTAGATAACCAAACAAGTTAAAAATCATAAAGAATGAAAAGTAGATCACAATTTATTTATTTACATTCCTCCAATAGATAACATCTAACAAGTGATTCCTATACATACTCAGTCTAGAGGTTTTATTATCATCCTGTTTATAATATAAATCACCAAAAGAGAGCACTTAGAATTTTTTCATAGGGCCAGAAAAACACACAACACAAGCTACAGGCACTGGTCTTTGTGGCTTTACACTATTTTAATCTGGCCTCAAGTATTGCTGTAACGATTTTTTTAAAAAAATTCAAATTTCAATGGTACAGTTCTGTAATGTAAATTATACGTTAATTTCATTTGAAGTTCATCAGAACAACATGCCACTTTATCACATCAAAGCAATTCTGAAGTTGCCATTTATATTGAGAAGGCACTTTCGTATTTGTTTTTGGTGACGGGAAATTCAAATCAAAAGTGAATTAATGTACTAAAATTATCCTGTACATACACAGTTCATTAAATTAAGCCACGTCTATCATAAAGTGGGAAGGGGGGTTCAGCGTAACTAACGCTGCAGTAAATATTACGTTTTTATTTTAGAAAAAGATGAATTTCAGCCCTGTGGCCTATCCATTGCTGCAGCGTTATTACCGTAAATTGCGGTAATTCAACATTAGTAATAAAAATTTTTATAATGGAGAAACAATAATATATACATTAATAAATCTATTCTTTATTGCTATATGTATTAACAACTGGATTTTTAAAAAAATACTGATTCATATATAAGTCTAAAAATTTCGTCTTATATACATAAAGGTAACATTCAATGTAAACTTAATTAATCACAACTAAAATTATGCTTGAGTTCAAGTAATGAATATATTTCTTATTAACATTAATTAGCAATCTATATATTATTTAAAAAAAAAAAAATGGAGAAAAAATAAAGCATGATATATCTGTATTTATAGATCCACTTAAAAAAAATTTAACAATTTCCTTTTAAGATAAAAATATTTATCTGAAATAACATCAACAAAGAAGAAATACATATAAAAAATTTTTGCAACTGTTAGAAAGCCGTTACCAAAAAATATTAAATTTATGAGAAAAATTTTCTAACACGAGACAATCAGCCATGAACAATATGACTTTCATGAATACATTAATCCCTCTCGTATCTGCAGTAGATACATTCGATGTCTCCCCATGAATGAGTAGTTATTAACAAGCATTATAATATTTATGATTAATGAAAAGATGTACTTTGCGATAAATTCTGTTTAACCATGAATCTTCTTTAATCCTCCTTTTCTATACCTCTTTTACCTTTTTTGGTATTGAGGATGTTAAATAACCATTGTATCTATTTGAAATTTAACTGGAGGGTATCAGCCTATTGAGGCTTCGATTGACTTCCATGCTTCAGCGGGATTCAAACCCGTGCTTAAAATCCCTGAGTCTAACAACCTAGCTAACATTCTTTAATTGCTTCCTGAATTTGCGAGGTCGGGCATACTGTGGTCAATTTTTATTTAATTTTTTGACTTTGACCAGATTGGGATAGAGCATCAAAAATTAAGTAAAAGTCAGAATAGGCACACACGTCATATCTTTTTAGAAACATGGCAAAATGGCAGTTAAAGTTAACATTTTGGTTTTTTGAGCCAGGTGACGAAACCACATTGTATAACTTTAACCATCAGTTTGGCCATGTCCTTTTACTCGGTTTTTGATGCTCTATTCGAATCTTAAGTCATAATCAAATAAAACTGCCAACGGAACAATTATGTTTTCAACTGGCTTTTAATATCATTCTGCATTATGTTTAAGTTTTTATTTTAAATTTAATGTTTTTCAAATCACAGGTAACTGTAACCACGGATAAGGAGGGATTAGTGTATATGGTGTTGTCATAAGGCAAATTCAAATGTTAGTACTATAAAATTGGCACATTTTGATTTATAAAGTCAGTTTAACAACCATGAATATGTGAAAGTAAAATGGATTTCAATGGAGAATTTATCTTAAAAATTGCGGAAATGACAGGAAATGCAAATGTTTTGACAAATGCTCTTCAGTGATTTTAAGAATCGAGCAAATTGCTGTACAAGATAAATGCGTCAAATAATGTAATAATTTAAAATGTAATTTTCAACTCCATTGCTTTTTTAAAACTGTAAAAAAAAATTACAAAAAAGTTTCCAACAATTTGTATAAAATTTCTTCACATTTTGAAAACAATAGTTAAAAAAGAAAAATAGAAAAAGATCGTATTGTGTAAAAATACATTTCAACAAATATTATAATAAAACTCAATTTTTAAATAAAGCCAAAAATCAATAGAAATTTAAATATAATTATAGTAAACAGACAAAAAAAATTTTTTTAAATAAAGAAATTATTAAAATAATGCTAGAATTCTTCATAGGGATTGAGATATATTAAAAAAAAAAAAACAAACCCCAAAACAACAACTATTTCAATCTTGTTTAAGACGTATGGCATAATCACTAGATGATAAATGGGTGGAGAAAGGGCAACACCCATTTATGGCGCTCTAACTTGATAAGGGTTAAAAAGGTCTAATTTGCAGGAATTTCAAGAGCAGTTCCACATTTCCAAATGAAATTAGAGCAAAAATTTCTTGCTTATTGTGTCAAAATAAGGTTCAATCAACTATTTACAAATCCGCTATCTAAAGTTGTTGATTACAGGAAAATGAAGCAATGAACAGCCTTATATTAAATAAACGGCTGTCAATATAATGATTTTTTTTTTTAAATTAGTTTATTTAGATGGAAAAACAATTAATCTAAATATACAATTACTGTATTTCCATCAAAAGATATACAATGTTGAATTGTAAATGATGCTAAACCTAACTCAATAAAATACATGGTCTGATGCTGAATCAGAATATAAATAAACAATTTATAATTGACTGATGTTACTGTTTTTAACTTTTTATAAAAATAACAAAATATTAAGAACATCTTTATCTACATATTTATATGGACATAGGCCATGAAGAACCAAATCAAACTGCTTATATAAGATAAAAAAGTTTGTTCTTATTACACTCTTGTAGCTACAACAGTCTACACAAAGTCCATTTGCATGCCTTAAAAGCAAAAAAAATCAGCATAATGTACGTGAAATACATCAAATATTTCAGGCATTTAGGCAGTAGAATATAGATATATTATACCGCGTAGACATAGCTCATGCGAAGCTGTTGTTAAACCTTTTTTTTTCCATCATATATATAAACATTACTTAACATTAAAAAAGAACCTCAAAACTATACTCGACCCAATGAATAAAGACTCGTGGCCTTGATGCGATGAATGTAACACTAGCCAGCAGAAGTTTCCCTATACACTCCATAACAAAAAAAAAGCCACAAGTTATCAAGCACATAGGTAGCACATGAACATAATGCCTGCATCAGAAATAATAAATTAAAATTTTAATCATGATTATGACTGGAAATTGGTTAAAATCCTGCTATCATTAAATTCCGATTTTGTTAAATTTGTTGGAATCCATGGAAATTGCCAGGGAATTGCTCAATCAGCTACATAATAGCAACGTGGGTCCTAAGAGAGTGGCTGATTGGACAAATATTACCAAATTCATCCAATACCCTTAGTGATATCCTATTAGTTCCCTATCTTAATCTGTAATTAGATTGGTCAAACTTTTGGATAAATTAGCCTGTTCTACTTTTTCCTGGTATTTGCTGAGAAAGCCAACTTGGTTGACGAAATGCACATACTTAATGCGGAATTAGTGGTTCTTTTTCTTTAAATATTTATCTCCAATATCAAAATTCTATGCCAGTTTTGTCTATTGTGTTTTTAACTGAAAAATGTAACATAAAGCTACTCAGGAAAAAAAAAAACATACGGAGCTAAACTGAATGATAAAGAGTAGTACTGCAATGAGGCCAGCCTAAGCGCTGTCTTGTTACCACAACCTCAGAGATGGTCTGTAATCATGTTATGGTTGCGCTTGGGTCTCCAAGTCCTTGATGTGTCAATGTCTGACCATAAGAAGCAAACCAGTTGTTAAAAATTTTCAAACACATCACTGTGATAGGTTTATTTATATGATACTCACATAACAATCAATTTGCTATCCACCTCATCTACTCCTGGTCTTATCCTATTGGACAGGACTTAACCCAGAATTATTGTATAGTGCACACTGTATTCTGTTATTTTTATATTCAACAACATAAAAAAGTTAAAAACAGATATATTTGAAACAGTCCTAAAAGTATTTAAATTATAAACAATAAATATAATGTTACATATAAAACAATGTGTGTGTTTTATGAATAAATTTTAAAAATAATATAAATGGTAGTAAATTTAAAATATACATAATATTAATTTTTGCACATATTTATCCACATGATTATAAGCTTTATACTCAACATATGGTTCCTGTTAAATAAGAACCAGAAAGCAATATCTGTAAGAAAAACTTAACAGATAATTGGAAATAAAAGCATTTCAAAAAACAAAAAAAGAGTGACCATTAGAAATCCATACAATTTCAATATCATCGAAATGTATGTTTTATTGCTATCATTTAAGAACTGGTTTTTGACCCTCGGGAAGAGTAATTCAAATGTTTATCAAAAATTTATAACCTGAATTACACTTTTAAAAAATAAGTACAGGCTATTTTTATAAGACCTTATCGAAAGTAAGGCCACATAGATTTTTTAGAATTATAATATTAATTATTTAGATGATGAATCTTTTAAATTTTACTTCTTAGAGTAATCTTCTTTCGAATGCATCTGTACTGAGTATTATGGTCAATTAAAAAATGCAGAAGTGGATGTAATGGGGAATCTCTTATTGGGGTTTCCAATTTTATGTGAAACAAACATGACCAAATGTTGAGATTCATCTTATTAAAACAATGAGATTCATTCTGCTCGTTATATGAATAAAAATGTATGAAATATACAACATTAACAATACTTCCTTCCCTTCATCATTTCATTTATTAAACAACTTTTAAACGTAAGTAAGGTCGTTTCTTATATGACAGTCTTCTTGGGTGAGGTGTCGTGCAATTTTCGGAGACGTTTTCGAAGTTCGCTAGGAAATTTTTCGTAACACTTCTTGCAGACGGGTTTCAGGTCAAATTCAAAAAATTTTGTTCTAAATAAATAAATAAATAAATAATATAAATTAGATAATTTAAAGAAAGGGAGGGGAAACAAAATGCATTTCGAGCTAGCGATTAAAACTTACTTCTGACTCATCTTGATATCGCATACTGAGCAAGAAAAGTGATTCACGCACCAAGCTTTATTAAGTGCAGTAAACACTATGGGGAAAATAAGATGTTAATATACTTTGAAAGATCAAAAACTTATTTGCTATTGAAACTTGAAAGAATCGTACCATCACCGCTAATCACGTTATTGCAGACAAAACACAAGTTCCCAAACAACTGAAATTAGAATCGAGATAATTATTAAATTTTTTAAAAATTATATTGCAAATTATCAATAAACTAGAGGAACAAGTGAAGGGGAAGATATTTTTGAATTTTTCATACCTGATGATAATGAGTCTCGCAATATGCAAGTCCCTTCTTCTCATAATGTCGATGCCCAAGGAATGGTTTCTCGCATTTAGCACAGACAAAATGCTTCAAACATAATAACATTTATTTAATATAAATAGTTTTCAAATATATTTTTAAAAGAATGAAGGGAAAAAAAAAATAAACTGAACCTCAACATGCCAATGCTTTCCCAATGCAGTAACAACTCGTTCCTCAATTGGGCGACGGCATGCACCACAAATGGGTATTCCCATTTTATCATGGCATCGAAGACAATATAGATCACCTTTCACTTCTCGAGCATCAGAATTTAATTCCATTCTGTCAAAAGTAATAAACAGCCAGAAAATGTATTTCATTTAAAATTTACTCAAATAACAACCAATAATCTTCTTTGCAAACCTCTGATACTTACCCGCACATGTTACAATTGAAATGGTAAGGATGATAAGCTTCCCCACGAAATTTGATGTGGCCTTCATCTATTATAGCACTAGGAAAAAAATGAAAAGATACCAGTATAATAAATAAAATCTATGCTGGCCAAAAACACTCATAAAATTATCAACATGTGGAAGGTGCATTTTGTTCATATAAAAAATAGTAGATATATACATGTGATGATGTACAGTGAAATCACCACTGCCCCGAGCCCACTGAAACAGCCATTAATGAAAAAAGCTACTATCAGCTGCTGTTGCCATTTTCAAGAGCGAAGGAAATGAAATATTTTTATTACTATTGGAATAAAAGTACAATCACTTTCCTGTAACAGGAGAGAAAACGTAGTGAAACAGTTGCATGACTACAGCCCAGGGATTCTCAAACTTATTTCTCATGACACATTTGAGGAATATTGTAACACACTATAATTATGTTTATATTTCTTCCCATACAATTTACAAAACATAGCTGTGCCACAGCACACCCCTTTTGAGAACCGCTGGCACAGATAAGGGAAAAAAAAATCCTGTTTTTTTCCTTAATATTTTATATTCCTTGACCCCTGCTCTAGTGGCTAGAAGAGAGGCTACATCATGAATTTATTTTCTGACTTCTCAGGCAAGAATTTTTCGACTGACCTTTACGTCACGATTCTGAAGTCTCAAGTCCACTCCAAACATCTTTTGTAACGTTGACACAATTACTGCCGCAGTAAGACCATGTTCTGTATTAATTATTCTATTACCGTCCTTTTCCAGACATATGCTCACATGAGATTTTTTGTTTCGTTTCTGGTTGGGAATCACCTCCTGAAATTGTCCCTATTGTTTTAGTTCATCCTGTTTATTATTATATCTCATAATGCATGATAAATTTATCCATTATCCGATGAGGATCTTGATGAATTAAATAGTTATTGCTATTTAAACAATTAAATTTTTATTGTTGTTGGATTCGCTTCTCAAGAATATGAACACTGACAATGCAAATCGTCTAAATAAAACAGAAAATATTTATTCTAGCGTTTGAAGTAGCACTGAAAAAGCACTTAAATTGATGAAGAACCAAACCTGCTGTGAACATGAACAATTAAATAGAAGAGAAAAGACCTTGCGCACAAAACTGATCATCGAGAATGGCATTTCTTTCAGTGATGCACCCCAACTGGACTGTGCAGAAAAATTGTTCACAAATGAAAGCAGTCAATCAGAACCAGTTGCCAAATGCTTTGTGCCTCAGATCCAGCCAGATCCGAATTGCTGACTATGCCTATAGAGGTTTTTTATAATCCCCCCCCCCCCCCATACACACACACGCACACACAAAAATTTTTTTCATTTCATTTTCTTTTCATGATAAAGTCGGAGGCCAGTGTGAATGTTGCCATTCCATCATTTCAATAGATTCTTTCTTGTGGATTAGATCCCCCCCCCCTTTTTTTTTATTTTCAGACTTTCCAATTTCATAGATTATCTTTCTTACTTTATCACACTAAGAGACAATATACATAACATCTATGTTCAGTGCCAAGCACGACAGAAAAAGGAAACAGGTGCATGCGCAAATGGAAAAATCATTCAACCAATCAGAAACGGACATTAAATGGAACTTTAATTATTCCTGGCATTCCATTAGTGAAATCGCAGCTTAAAAACGAAACAAACATATTTGGCAGTCGATTAATCGACAGGTTGAATATGTTACTCCAATTGCATTGCTGTTTTCTTTTATTATTGTATCATTACTATATTTTGTAAGTAGTAAAAGCATTATAAATTCCGGCTATATTATAAACGTAGGAGTTGTGATAAATATATGTAAATTAAGATAAATAACACTCCTTTAATTAAATGAAGACAAATAAATTAAAATAAATAATAGAAAACAATGAAAAAAGTCACCCAATTGATAAATTAAAAGTTGAAGGACGAACATAAATGAAACACAGGACTTGTGGAGAAACTCAGATGAAAATAGAAGAAACACAGAAGAAACGAAGATCTAATGAAGAAATGTTACACGAACACAGGGAGGCACACAGTTACAGATGAAGAAGGTCTATGATGGAAGTTCGATGATTTGTAACACGTAGATGGCTAACTTGAAATATAACGTTTTCGGGATTTTTTCCCATCTTCAGTAATAAAGTTTTTTGAATGAATGGAAGATATAATAATAAAAAACAAAACAATGTAATCTAATACAATGAGTGAAATTATGGTTATTTTGATTGTTGTGTTCAGGATTGTTGAGTGCAAGGGAAGTGATATTATATTTTTAGTAGTAATTTCCATTTATTATTAATTTCTATAGATGGTTTGGCTAAATTTTTTTCATTCGACAATCCTGAACACAACAATCAAAATAACCATAATTTCACTCATTGTATTAGATTACATTGTTTTGTTTTTTATTATTATATCTTCCATTCATTCAAAAAACTTTATTACTGAAGATGGGAAAAAATCCCGAAAACGTTATATTTCAAGTTAGTCATCTACGTGTTACAAATCATCGAACTTCCATCATAGACCTTCTTCATCTGTAACTGTGTGCCTCCCTGTGTTCGTGTAACATTTCTTCACTAGCTCTTCGTTTCTTCTATGTTTCTTCTATTTTCATCTGAGTTTCTCCACAAGTCCTGTGTTTCATTTATGTTCGTCCTTCAACTTTTAATTTATCAATTGGGTGACTTTTTTCATTGTTTTCTATTATTTATTTTAATTTATTTGTCTTCATTTAATTAAAGGAGTGTTATTTATCTTAATTAACATAAATTCCGGCTATAGTTTGACTTGAGCAAACAGACTTACAGGCGAGGAGGAGGCCGCCCATGGTTTAGAAACTCTAAATGAAACAGACCTCTACAATCGATAAGCACTTATATTACGCATACGCCTGTTTCGTTTTTCTTTCGTGCTGGGCAGTATAAAAAAAATTTGCTTACTGGCACTTCTGGCAGATATATTTCCCACTAGCTGCTGCTTTCTCTCTTGCATTGCATTCATGGCATAATGCTCTATCATAGAAAAAAATTAAGCAGTTTTTTTAGGAAACAGTAATAAATTTTTCGTTATTCATTACGATAAAAATCTATACTTTTTCATAAAAATTTTTATTTTAAGATTTAAGATAACTTATTTAATGCAACAAGGTTCATAGCTGTTAAACTTATCAATTATTATCAGAGAGAAAAAAATTTGTTGATAAGAAAAATAATCTAAAACAAACGATTTATATTTACATATGAAAAAGAAACAAAATAATGATACTAAATAATCATTGCAAACATTTTTTTTTCCCTAGAATATACTAATATAGCTTATTTTTAAGAAGAAAAAAAAATTAGGCTACACCTTCCATTGTTTTTAATGAATCCCTGATCAGCAAGAGGTACATGACATATTTCACAGAGAAAACAATTTGGATGCCAATTTTTGTTCATTGCTTTTATCACTCGTCCAATAATGAACTCTCCTATCAAAAACAATAAGAATGGGAAAAAAAAATCAATCTAATTACAGTTTTTAAGGCACAATAATTCTTCAGATCAAAATGAATAAAAATACATACCACAGTTTCCACAACAGGGTGCAAATAAAACATGAAAATCATGCTCACAGTATTTTCTTCCTTCAAACTGTAAAAAAGAATTGCAACAAAATAAGGTAAACTGTAAAACTTTATAATGAAGGATATTTGTTTAATTTGGTGATTGTGTAGTATTTGTAATGGAAACATAAGAAAACAAATTATTTCTTGAAATGAAGAAAATTATCCTTGATTTTCTTTAAGACTAGATAATGAAATGTGTTTACTACAATTAATTTCTAAATTTCCCCCCTACAAATCTTCCGTTTAAAACATTAAACATGGAGACTAAATAATATTGTGTAAAATTTTTGCGAACTGCAGTGGTTAACAGTAAAGTGGACTGGAAATTGAAACCAGCGCTGGAGTATCTAATTCCTAAACTCGAAGTATGATTTCATTTTCCAACCTTTTACTTTAGGTGCTTGCCTTTTCATTGGGCTTCCACTTGGCTTAGCATTCTTTAGGTCACTTGGAGACAGCTATACAGTAAAATCCCGTTACAACGTACTCCAAGGAAACTGGATTTTTGTACGTTAATCTGAAACTGGAGGGGGAGGAGCTACCAAGCACAGTACTGCTTGTGTATGATACATATACAGTATGTATACAAAAACACATAAGACTATATGAAGTGTAGCAGGTTTAGAATGATATATATTTTTTTAAAATTTAATCACAAAAGATCTACATTATTTTATTCAATAAATAATAAATATTAATTAAAAATACAAATTAGATAAAAAAATAAGGTATAATAAACAAAAATAATTAATCTAAATCAAAATAAAAAGCTGACGTTTCGGATAGAGCCTATCCTTTATCAAAGCAAGAGGATAATTCTCTAAAAGCAAATAGAATATTAGAGAATCATCCTGAAGTTATGAAAGTGGTACTAACGGACGGGTTTATATATACTTTGCATGGGGAATAGTAATACGGTATTGGCTGAAAAAAAGAAGAGAACAAATGAGATTAATTAGACGAACTGTTTGGATAGGACAGGACGGAGGACAAATAGGAAATAATAAGGGGGCGGCGAGAAAAATGTAATAGGATGAAACATATGAAAGTGAAATTATAAAAACGTTTAGGAATGATAGGGTGCCTAGCAAAAAGATTTCGTATAATTATTCCTGATTATCAGCAGACAAAAAAGGGGGGTGTCATGAAAGGATATTATTGACATTGTTCAAAATTTTCGATTTTATGATTCCCTGACTGTTCACGGTTTAAAAATAAAAAATAAAAAATTCCCTGACCATTCCCGGTCGCTAGTCACCCTGTAAAAACTAGCGACCATACACTTTCATAACTTCAGGATAATTCTCTAATATTCTATTTGCTTTTAGAGAATTATCCTCTTAGTTTGATAAAGGATAGGCTCTATCCGAAACGTCAGCTTTTTATTTTTATTTTGATTTAGATTAATTATTTTTGTTTATTATACCTTATTTTTTTATCTAATTTGTCCAAAGGCATCCAAACCTTCTCTCGAGATTTGTCACCAAGTAATTCCGATTCTCTCATGGAATCTAAAAAGTCATCCACTATTGGCATCAAAATTTTCAATCCCTCAACCCTGCTTGGTTTACCTAAGATTCTTTCACGCAATCTGTGTTTACAATCGTATAAAACTGCCCCTCAACCCTGCTTGGTAAAATCCTAGCATATTCTTTGCCTCTTTGGTCACTTTCACATCGGCTGTTCAAGGTATTGACCAATCGGCAAGATATTTGACCTATGAACATTGTAATGAAGGGATAATTTAGCCTAGGGAACGTTAATCTGAAACGTACATTAATTTGAGGTACGTTAAGCTGAAACTTTTTAAAATAATGGGATTTCTGCCGGGGATTTTAAATTTAAATATTATTTTGAAATGTACGTTAAAAGTGAGGAATGTTGTAATGTGATTTTACTGTACTGATGTCTACAGTGACCTGGATGGTAGAGATGAGGAGCCATATTCTCCTGGTCTCCGATTTGAATTTAGGTTGTAGAATTTTTCCTTTCATTTTTCATCTTAATTTAATAATGATCAGCAGTGACAAATTAAGACCTTCCAGAATTATTCTATTGGTGATCTCTCTAGTGCACAAGATCCTAGTCCTTCATAGCTTAGTGAGCTGATTAATTGAGACATTGCGGATACCAAGGGCTTACTCAACATTGGTTCAAATTTTTTTTATTTTATTTTTTGGCTTCTCAGACATCAGAGAATAAGGTGGTGTAGTTTTTTGTTTTCAGTTGGCCTCTCCCAATCGTATAAAATAAAGGCTGAAAATAAAGCATTAAACAGTGGTAGAGCAAAGATTTCAAACGTGCGTTTCTCGAAATCACAGTTTGTCGAGTTCGTCCTTCATAACGCCTCAATAGAATCAATTTGCCAGAAGGCATATTAACCATTAGTTAATTTTCCTTTGGATATTTATAAACCTATTTTTCTGATCAGGAAAAGTATCAATAAAAGTGAAGATATATTTTTACAGGAAGTGACCAGAAATACTTTTACCCAACTCTTAACAAAAAGAGACAAACATAAGAGAAAATTGATATTTTTACCTCGTAAAAAATTCCTTCAGGGAATGGACGGAAACATTGCACACACCTAGAATATTAAAAAAAATATATTGAATTTATTAGTATTTCTACCGAACCTCCTCTAAACCACTTTCTAGTCTTATGTACTCATAAGACAAAAAAGTGATGTACGGTAGCCATCTGTGCCTCTGTCATAGAAGCTATTATGTTGAATGAGTTTGAGGGTGCTCAACCATGCCTATCCTAGAATTTGCAGCATCTTTTTAGAATAAACAAATGCTGGCACTGGAGTCAAACTGTTTATTTTTGAGAACCAACTTTAATACAACTGATGGGCAATGTAAACAAGGTCAATAATAGGAGACTTGTTCTTCCTACTTATAACGCTTACTTAATACGTCTGAAACCTCATGGGACTATTTAAGGATTAGGAGCTGTGAATACATAAAAGTAAGACTCTTAAAAAAAAATGATAGTGTTTCTAGTATAGATGCTAACTTCAACAGAGAACTAAAGATTTGTTTAAGCAGAGTTCCATATGATCAGATTGCCAAAGGAGAGACACTGAATGAGATTGAAACGCAAAAAAGTATCTCATCTCTATGTAATGTTGCAATTATTTTATCATGTACTCCCTATAATTCAGTTTTCCTTGCTCCTGACTGGTCTAATTGTATACAACATATGGAATATTAGGCTGGCCCATTTTGTTTTTCTTGTTTCAGTTCATAACTGATGCTCTCAAACAAATAGAATTGCTTCTGTACTACACTAATTATTCTTGGCATGAATGTGCAATTAATTCGTATAGTTCTAAAAATATTATGTGAAATGGCATTTTTCCACCATTGTGAAAAGCTTTGGCGAGTGCATTGGATTCTGGGAACTGATCAGCCGTGAATGTGTAAACTGATAAGGTTATAGGAACATGTATGAATTACAGACATCCCCAATGTGATGATAATGTTCATTTAACAATATTCCGTTCACACCACATTTCTTAACCAGATCAACGAAATGAATATGATCAAGAATCATAGTGTGAACGGATATTAGAGTTGCTTATTTTTCACTCTTCTGTGCTTTCTTGGTTATATCCATTTGAAATGCATCAGTCTATTCTCTCTAATCTCTACTACATAAATAGAACTTTTGTTTGCCGGTTGTGAAGCTCTATGAAATGAAGTACAGTATATTTTTAATTACTTACACAAAACACTGCTGATGCCACACTTCTCCAGTCGAATTGACTATCTTTTCATGGGGGTCAAATCCCTCTCCACAACGGGAACACAACAAATTCCCTAATGACATTGTTACGCTGAATAAGAAAACAATTGCACATTAATACTTAATATTTATTTGCCTTATGATAATAATAAATAATAAAAACAATAGGAGAGAAATTTTAAAAATGAAAATATACCTAAAATATTTATTTACGTTAAATACCTTTTGGGTTCACTTATTTTTTTCTGTAGTAATTTTTGTTTGGGGGGCAAAGGTGGGGCATTTGGATCCAGAGCTTTCTGGTCCACAAAATGCCCCCTCCTTCTCTGATAGAGGGAGGAGGCATTCAATTGATATTGGCCCTGCTCACCACTTGCTTCAAGCATGTTAGTTTATTTTACATGTACATACAAATCAAAATCACTTATGCTTCTTTACAGAATATCAAGCAATTGTTAGGGTTAAGTGTAAATGCCACATGGGAATGGTTTGTAATAAATAAGATAAGCTCGTATTATTTTTTTGAATTGATAAGAGAGAGATACAAAGTCCATGATGAGAGTCAGGTGACCAAACTGAATGAAGGGAGGTTTTAGGAGGGTGGAAGCAGTGCCAAATGCAGGTATGGGTCCTCGTATAAGCTATATCTCTCATATTAAAATCTGTAGAATATAAGTTAAAAGTGAATCCAATAAATTAATAATGATAACAACAATGAACAATCAATAAGCGAAAGGGTGTGTTATTAAGGGCGTGTTCAGGATTTGAGGCTGGAATTGTTATTGACATCGGAATTGAGTTTCTGGTTGGAATATGAATGAAAATGGAATGTTTTAATAACTTACCCAGGCATGAAGGTAGATTAGATCCCAACAAGGCTATACACAAAGTTTTTAGTTTTTATATAGTATTGTTTGTTTCAAATATGTTGGACAAGAATGTGGCACTGGTATCCGTTTAGATTGGTAGCATTCAGGTTTCTAGAGTAAAACAAGAACATTTGTTATAATTGGGAAAAAATTTTTAAGTGGGTGTCTAATTTGAGTTCTAATTAACTAAAAAATAGATTTAAGTTAATTTATTAAGAATTAAATATTATAAAATTATATTTTAGATGGCGATTCATGTTTTTCTAGATTTAGATTTGGTTTTTTATAAGTTATGACCATGTATTTCAAGCTTTTATAGCTTGATTGTTCGTAAGAACAAGGTTTGGGCGTGGATTTGGTCAATCAAGTCGAATTTTTATTTTTAAAAACTTTTTGAGCGACTCTCAAGTATCAAGTGAGGAATCGCCGCGTTCAAGTTTCAATTAAAGGATTATGATTTGTATTCGAATTGAAATGTGGATAAAGTATATGGATATTAATGGTACTCACTTAGTTTTTATGCTTATCCTGTTTACTTTAATTAAATGGGAAACATTAACTCTTCCTATTTGGTAATATTGAGCTCAACCATAAAAGGAGTACACATTTTTTTTTTAATATTTTTTTTTTAAGATTTTGGCTTTATTTTAAAATAAATATTCACGATTTATTAAAATTAAGCTCGATTTAATTTTAAATTAAAATTTATTTTCCTTATTTTTATTATTATTTTTATTACGATGATCCAGCTGCTGCGGGACATACGGTTGTGGCTTGTGATTGCGGCGCGACGAGTGACTCGAAGCGGAATCATGTGATAAAATTACGCAGTATGACTTGAATAGCTGGTAAGTTTCAATGACTCGATCCCTGTGTTTTTTTTTTTTTCCTCCTAATCAGTTTTCTTCCTGTTTATTGACAAAGCCCTTCTTCGCATTCTTTTCGCATCCTAGCTCTATCTTGAAACGTCACCGCGATATATATGTATCTGAATAGGATTGCCGTGAATCCAAGATGGAGTTGGGCGAAGTGCCGCTTGCGGTGATCATCGTGGTGTCGGTGTTGCAATTCTCGCCCCTTCTGGCCAGTGCCCCCTCGGACATACGGCTGGATGAAAAAGCCAAGTACAGCCACCGGATAGACTGTCTGAATATTCTGGTCTATGTGATACTGCTCATACTGACCGTGCTTACAATATGGATGTTCAAGCACCGGCGAGCTCGCTATCTCCACGAAACCGGCTTGGCCGTCATTTACGGTGAGTTGCATTGGATTAACCCATAACTCATAGATGTACCTCACTCACACACATACCTACTTACATAGACACATCGATTTCCTTAAGAAGCATTAATTTATATATACATATGCATTTAATCACTAAATGATACCGTAATCTATAATGAGCTGTTGCTTATACTTAAACGACATTTCAATCTACCTTGTTTTCTTCTTATTATTATTATATTTGCATTTTATTACTTAATTAAGTTGTTTTGTTTATAACTAAGTCATCCTGGTTATTATATTGATTAGGAAAAAAATAGGTAATATCATTGAGATCATAATATTAGGTTGGCATTCACTTAAAGTCATTAACAAAATAGTTTTCAAAATAAGTATCTCCTCAAAGTATTATTATAATAAGGAACATTAAAAATAAAAGATTTTGATGTAACTAGAAATATTAGAACAAAAAAAAAGATGTGCATTGTGCTCGAAACATTCAAGATCAAAGATGAGTATTCTGTTTTTTGATGTATGGTTAGATAACTGAAAAAAATTTAGAATGAAAGATAACATTGTTCTTTATTATGAATATGCTGCAATGCCCTGAATACCAGTCATTTTGGATTATAATCTGCAATAACATTAAAATTTAAGATAAAGAGGTTAAATACTAAGGACTGTATTTTTCTAAGGTCTAATAGTCATTAGACCGTAGAAATTTCTTTAAGATAACGTATAAGATAGTGCGGAATAAAACATCATGAAAGTGCCTTTCATTTTTGGCTCTACACCTTGAGGAATGTTTCTGCTGCTTCTGATGATGTAATTTCGTATCAAATATTCTTCAGTTCTTGGGAGTGCTTGGCACCTGTTTATGTAAACTGAATCTTTAATACAGGGCGTTTCTAAATCATCTCCCGTATTCTACATGTTTATTACTCAAAAACTATTAC